>OX359294.1:65407850-65945350 GCA_947179395.2 Pulicaria dysenterica | reverse complement strand
CTTTTTTTACTCCGGCCAAGAGAACAAGAAGAGGGACGCGATGGGTTACGTGCCTCGACTTCCAAGGAGCGGCTTCACAAGGAAGAACGGCGGATGGAGGGCGGAACATTTGGAATGGCGGTGGTCATATGGAACGTTTAGAGTTTCTGTTGGAAGGGCGGTGCTCATATGAACAACGACATCGACTTCACAAGGGTTTTAACTTCACGGAGGAGCAGTAGTGCTCGACGGAGGCGTCTCACAAGGACATCGACTGGATGATGCAGCGGTAGAGAGCACCTGGCGGCGGAGAACACATGGTGGTATCGTCTATGGCCGCTAAGGTTTTCCGTGAGAGCCGATTAGGTTTTCGGCGATGGCAGAGCATGAAATCGGCGAGGGGGTATTAGGGTTTTGTGTTTTCTTGAGTACAAGTAGGGGGAAGAGATTTAGAAATTGATATATGTGGGAACGTGGGTAGTGGGGGGAGGAGAGAGTAATAATTATGAAAGTTCCTAATTTAATCTTTTATCAGATATGTCACGTGTCAGACTTAGAATTTTCTTACACTTTGTACTTTAAAACTCTTTTTATTTGATCCTGATAATATATATATATATATATATATATATATATATATATATATATATATAACTTGTAAATCCCGTTCCCAGGATCCCAACTGGATCAGATGAGGAAAAACAATGCCAGAAATCAAATCCGGATATTTAAACATACAATATACACAGGGTTAAGTTAAGTTTATCTAAAAGATAGAAATTATACCCTGTGATTGCTGAAGGGGGTTACACAGCTACTGCACCACGTGAACAGGCTGCTAGACCGCCTACCAAAGCAATACGCGTGTGTGTGTAATAACCCTGCAAAAATCCACCGGCTTTTTGCTCCTTACTGCCGCCGACGAGAAGCCCCGCCGTAAAGAGGGGTCTCGGGTTTAGCGCCGCTAACTGTGGCCTAGACCACCGCCGTCGATCGCTGGAACATCGCCGCAGGGCACCGCCGTGCGCTGCTGCCGTCCGCCGCCTAAAGCCGCCAGAAAAAGGGAAGCCGCCGAAGGAAACCAAAAACCACCAAGGTGATGGTGTTCGGCCGGCGCAAGAGTGGAGAGAGAGAGAGGGGGGGGGGGGGGGGGAGAGCCTTTTGTTTTAGGATTAGGATTACTAGATTTTTGCATTAGGTTTAGATCAAGCATTAAAACCTCTTATATAGATATTAACTGGGCCCTAAGCCCTTGGACCTTAAAACCTGGTCCGTTATCTATAACTTTAATTATTTGATAAAGCAGGCCCCTCAGGTTTAGTTATTATTAATTAAACAACTGTTATTTAATAATTTCTCAACTAAAACCCAATTAAATATTCAACTAATATTTAATTACTTTTCTCTCAATTAATAAATGACTATTTATAATTTTCCTCTTTTCCTGATAATTAATTAACTATTAATTATTCGTCTTATACACAATGTATTGCTTCCTGGTTCATTATTTGGGTGTGCAGCTGTGTGACCCTTTAGTAACTCATAGTGTTCATGGATGTGATGACACGTGTACACTATCCCTGCACACAATCCTTTTCAGTGGTGGCACAGGGCACCATCTAATTTTATCCCCTTAGTGTAAATTTCGATTTTTAGGCGTTGCTTTCATTTCGTAGTGTAAATTTTAATTTTTTCGAGGTAGTGCTATAATCCATTTCACCCATTTTAAATGGTGGCACCAATAATTCAAAATCCTAGATTCATCACCGAACATTATTAAAATTAATTAAAACATAAATGGACATAACTTTATACTTAACATTAACACAAACATACACTTTTTAATTTTCACATAAAATTTACAAAAGGACTACAACCCTCTAAGTTTTTTAAAAAGAATATTAAGTCAAATACCATTTGATATTTGTTTAAACAAGGATCTTCTTCATCTCAACGTGGTGGAGCTTGAGTCATCTGGATGTGTAACACCAGGGAGGAAAACCTACAAAACAATCACCATTAGTATTGTCACGAGGGAGTTGGCCAATTGACTAAGCTCCGGCGTGAGAATGGGTATGTGTATGAGGGGATAATATGAAGAAGAGTTGTAACGTTGAGAGGTTGAGTTGTGATATCTAAAGTGGAATAACATATGCGTATATATAGAGCAATGAAGGTCTGATGATGCTTCCTATTATCAGAGGTTTATGTACATTACCTTAATTTAGTCAAACCTTCCTCCAAGAGGACCAACATCCTTTTTCACTTGATGTGACAAGTCTTGACAGTCAATAGGAGTGACCTTTGGCCGTAACACGTTTTGAGATATTGTGCTTGTCTTCCTGGGCTCCCAAAATAGTCTGTTTAATAAGTTACTAGGCGGCTTTTATTCTCTTGTTCCTCTGGCTATTTCTTTGCTTCCTAAACCAGAGATCGCTATTCAAACCGTCCGAAGGTATGAGGCCCGGACGACGCTTGTGGTGCGGACGGAGCTTATTAGGAACGGAGGTTGGGTATATCTCGTCAATTTTGATTAATTACAAACAAAATTGGTTCTTACTTTTTAGTAATGTTGTTCATAGATAATTGAGCAGTTAAGTGTCAGTTAAATTAAGTTGGTTTCATAACTTTCTTTTATTTTTAGTTATATGATGTATCCTGTAAAAAATTCACAGTTTTAGAATGGTCTAAACTAGTATCATACCGATACGAAACATGTATTCTGGGTTGGTAATTTTTTATCTGCACGAAACCTGACAAAAAAAAAATAACACAAATGTCGAAACAGGTCAAAAGAAGATTCACATTAATCCAAGTGAGTTTGATAGACCCATGTCGGGCTTAAAGTCCAATGATATATGGCTAGGGTTGTTCAAAACCGGATACTGAATCCGAAATTTCGAATATGTGAGTTTTTGGATTCGGATATTGGATATCCGAAATATCCAAAAATTTCAAATACATATATTTAAAAAAAATGTAATTACTATATAACCATATTTTAAACTTTAATCTCTAAAAAATAGTTCAAATACGCTTTAAATTACATGTATATAAAACTATACATGTTTAAAAAATTAAATAAATAAGCAATATAATAATAATAAATATAAAATATTTTTATCGAATAACTAAAACTTTTAAATATCAGAATATGAATCCGAAAATTCGAGATATTTGAAGATTTAAATATCCGGATTATTGGATAATTTCTTATCAAAATTTTAGATTCTCAAAACAGATTTTCGTATTCGGACTGTTTTAAACACCATGCAAAACAAGACTTAATTAACCTGTATTTCAAGATAGGAAAAAAGAAAAAGAAAGACATAATTAATCTAGTGGGACCCACTGATGAAACAATGTCGGAATGTTCTATCCATCGACCTAATATTCTAATCTTTGTGGGTAACTATATTACAAACCATATACTTCTTGCATATTAGATGTTTATACTCCTATATAATTATTATTTTTAATTTTCATCCATTTATTTAATAATATAAATATAAAAAAATAATAATATATATTGTTATGTATGATAATAATGTATTGTGAATAAATTATTTTTTCATTTTTAAACTATCATCTAGATCTGGTCTCATATTCTTATCAATTTAATTTCATCTTGTTTTGTTATCCACTTTAGTGAAACAAAAATTCACATTTACCACTTACATATCAAGTAAATAGTCTGACTTGAGTCGAGTCTATCCGAGTCATGGATCCAAGGAGCGGACCAATCCCAGACTAGTCCAAGACCTAAACAAACCGAATTTTGCATAACTTAATTACAATCTTTATGTTGCACATTAGCAATTCTTTTTTATAAAAGCAAACAATTCATTTACAGTCATAAAACTATGTTTTATACTACATTGTGCATGAATTTGTGTTTTGTTCAAGTTTCTTCTTCTCTAACAAACTTATGGATTATTGAGTATAGACTTGAGTAGAACCTTTTCAAGATGTTTGGACAAGATATTATGACAATATTGGATTGTATGTATGGCTTTGACAGTTTGAGTGCAAACATCTCTTACTAAATTTTTTAAAGGTGATTCTATTTGAACTCTCTTAAAAATTTAAATTAATCTCTATAATATGATATATGTAAGTGTATGATCTGTACTGGAAACATATATCTATTATGTGAGAGGAATGCGGTCCAAATAGTAGTACCCTTTTCAAAAGGTCATAACCGTAAACTAAATTTTGTCTCTCCAATTTATTTCATTTTTCTATAATTTTCTTAATGTCCTATAATAAACAAAATCTATTTTTTTTACCCGTGCACTGTGTTCATTAGTAAACAATATTTTTTTATTTTGTTGTTTCTCCAAGGTCTATAATGTGTGTACTAATGAAGACTTTCTGAATACAGAAGGCTTTTTTGTTTTATATTGTTTTTGTTTCTACCTTTTCATGCATTGTGTTTAATATAATAACAAAAGAGAAAAAAATATAAGAGATTCAAAACTAGAAAACCTATATGGTCGTTCCAGACTTCCAGGACTTCAATATATATCAGAAAAAAAAATTAAAAAACCACCATGCTCGTTTGTCTTTTGAATCAATGGTAGTGTTTCTTTAAAAATGGAAAGGTAACTTTTACATATATATGAAAAATGACAAATCAAGGGTAAAGATTTAATGTATAAGTTCACTCAATAGAAAAAATTGTTATCTAGAAAAAATTGTTATCAATGAGTTTAATAGAACGAGCTTATTTACCCAAAAAGTCAAAAACAAGGGTAAAGATTTAATATATAAGTTCACTCAATAGAAAAAATTGTTATCTAGAAAAAAATGTTATCAATGACGAGCTTATTTACCCAAAAAGTCAAAAACAAGCTAATAATCTCTAGTCAATAACATTAACTAAATTTAACTTTTTTATAAGCTAAAAAAAAGCTTATTAGCAAAAAAAAAAAACCCTATAAAACAATTTAAAACAAGCACACCCTTCAATTAGGGTTGGGTTATTTTAGATTTTAAAGGACAATCTTACCCGTAGAATGGTATTTTAAGTCCTTCAATTTAATATAATTACAAAATTATCACACGATATCCTTACCATTAATTAAATTATATTATGGCTAAAAAAACACATTTGACTTAAAAAAAACACTTTTCACTCGAAGAAATATTTCAATACCCACAAAGAAAGCATTTAAGGTAAATAAAATTTAAACTAATAAATTAAAAGAAATCAAATAGAAAAGAATTACGACATTTGACGACCACCAAAACATGGGATGTAAGACTATTTCTTTCTGAATCTCTTTAATTATTTTAGATTATAAAACTTTGACGATTATTAATCATGAATTGAATAAAACAAGCGTTTACATGGCCGGTCGCTCCGCGACCGAATTATATTACTCTTATTTTAAATTTAATCTATAATATTTCGTTTATCCGATGGCTAACAGAAGGTTTGGTTTGATTTCATAGAGTTGTGTTCAATATAGTCCATATAAAAAACATAATCCTAAATTTTAATATTTAATCACATGTGATTCAATATAAACATGTAATTCACTTTACAATCACATGTGATGGTAAAATCATTATATGTTAGTTACGAAAATGTCACTCCGCCCAAATTTTTAAAATTCAATCTGGACCATTGATGGGACTGATCTAAGGGCTAAGATTAGTCTCTCATGACTATGCAATAAGTATGAACTGTATTGAACATTTCTCTGATTTCATAATCATCTTCAAAAAATAATTTATGTCAGGTCACTAAGGTTTAGTAGTTCAATAGATTCTAGTCCTTATCTATTTTAATAAGTTAATATAAAATAAATTACCTATTTATGTAATAATATAATAAATTACTTTACCTTAAGTCTTCACTTTTTAAGGAAAGTAGTATTTAAAAGTATTGGAAATCAATATAAGTTGTTTTATATTTTCAGATATATTGATGTATCTACTCTATGTATTGGTATTTTTGGTAAATTCCAAAGTAAGTTTTTTTAAAAGAATTATATGGAAATGTTCAAATCTCTCCCCAACCTCCACACCAAACCATACACACACACACACACACACACAAAACCCCCCAAGTCCCAACACCCAGCCACCCAATCACACTACCTACAGATTTTACACTTCATTAAGAAATCAAATTTAAAAACCATTACTCCTTCTCTGCAAAATAGTAACTCAGTAGACATTAAGCAAAAAGAAACGGAAGTTACAGAGTATGCAATAGTGTTGGGTCTTGCTTTTGATAGAAATAAGAAAGCAAATTCAAAAGTTAGAGAGACAAGAGAGAAAGCCTGCTTAAGAATACAGTAGACGAGAACATGAGAGAGAGAGAGAGAGAGAGAGGGTAGTGGGTGTCAAAATATCACGTCATTATCAATATCTCATGAGATGAAAACATATCAAGTTTTATAGCTAAATTGTCTAAAATACCCTTCAAAGTATCTTGAGATTTTGGCTAAATGGTTTGTGAATTGATAGTATAAGGTAATTATTTACTTGATTAACAAATTCTTCATTTAAAATTAAGTTTTGAGTTTTGACGATTTGCTATTTTTCTCATATAATGATCCGTCATGGTGGAAGGCTTAGAGGTTAGTTTCTAGGTGGAGATCTGATAGCAAAGGGATTAAGAACCGTGACGATTATTTTTTTTGGAGCATCTGGATGCCGAATGGAAGAAGAGAGTGATGAGAGAGATAGAGTGTAAAGAAGAGAGAGAAAATGAGTATTATTTAATAATATTTTTTTGAAGCATGTGAAACATGGGTGGTACGAGAGTTTAAGCATTGTTGAAACATGTGATGTGGAGCTGATGTGGCGCTGAGGCTGAAGCATGTGATGCTTCAAACATGTATACCCCATACTCTTACGAGTTGTTCATTTCGTGGGTCCTCCTTGAAGCTACACTGCAGTGCACAAACCAAATAACCTTGTCATCCTCTTGTTGTCGATCAAAGATCCATACGTAATCGTCTTCATATCGAAGATGGTTAAACAAATATCATGATTCAAATAAAATTCTTTGATTAATTAACAAATTTCACACTTAAATTAAGATATTTTTTTATCAATTTTATACATGATATGCTAAAAAAATTATTGCTATTATTTAAAAAAATAACAATAAAAATACCGTAATCTATTAAAGAGGAGAGATATAAAATTATAAATAAAAGTTTCGTGTTTCATGTGTGAACGTGACATCATAAATCTACACGATTAGTTCAAGTGTGGGAAGATTAAAATCAAAGTGTGAACTGTACCGCCCATTAAATCCTGTCCTGTACCCTTAATTCACCTCCCCCACCTGTCCACCACGGCACCAACCATGCCGCCGACGGATCTTCCACCACCGCCACCATTCTTCTGGGGAGACACGCCGGAGGAAGAATACTACAAATCTCAAGGCGTCCAAAACTCCAAATCCTACTTCCAGTCCCCCAACGCCAAAATCTTCACTCAATCATGGCTTCCTTTAGACGAAAACCAACCCGTTAAGGCCTCCGTCTTCATGACCCACGGCTACACAAGCGATACCAGCTGGGCTTTCCAGAAGATCTGCATCGAATACGCCAAGTGGGGATACGCCGTCTTCGCCGCCGACCTCATTGGTCACGGCCGCTCCGATGGACTCCATGGATACATCGGAGACATGAATAAAGCAGCCGCTACTTCACTCTCGTACTTCCTTAGTGTTCGCCGGAGCGAACAGTACCGTGATCTTCCGGCGTTCCTATTTGGGGAATCCATGGGTGGATTGATCACTCTTCTTATGTACTTCCAATCAGATCCCGACACGTGGTCCGGCTTGATCTTCGCCGCCCCCCTTTTCGTCGTACCCGAATCCAATATGCCCTCCAAGGTACAATTTCAATAACAATTTTAGAATTATAAACATCTTCCGATTTGCCCTAGATCCCCAATTTGTATATTGTAACTTTGTTTGATGGTTATTATAGCTACATTTGACGATGTACGGGCTACTGTTTGGACTCGCGGATACATGGGCGGTGATGCCGGCTCATCGGGGGCCGCCGCCGCCGGCGGACGGGAAGCCGAATTTAAAAGCGATGAACCCAAAACTATATGCAGGGAAGCCACGGGTAGGAACAATGAGAGAGGTTGTGAGGATGACAAATTACGTGCAGCAAAATTTCGAGAAGGTTAAGGTCCCGTTTTTTGCTGCGCATGGAACCTCGGACCCGTTGGCGTGTCATAGTGGGCCGGAGATGTTGTACGAGAAGTCTGCGACGGCGATCGGCGACAAGCAGGTGAAGCTGTATGAAGGAATGCAGCACACGTTGATCAAAGGGGAAGCTGACGACGAGGCTTCTGATGTTGTGTTGGCAGACATGAAAGCTTGGATTGACGAGATGGCTGAAAAATATGGTCCTAAATCTTCCCATAGTTGAGGAGGAATCATGGTATGATCGAACATACGATAAGATTGCTTTTCAGTCATGATTGTTTACCAAATATGGTTAAATTCTTCTCACGTTTTTGTCCTTTAAAACCTGTCACTACTTCCATATTCGAAAGGAAATACGACCGGTCTATTAACTTTTTATGTACCGGACGAAGTAAGCTAATAATAATTTAGAGAATGTCAAGAACTTAAAGATTGTTATAAAATATACATGTAACCACTAGTTCATACAAATATGTATTATAATTATGTTAGATACATAAAACATTATTATTGACACATACGGCACATATATAACCACTTCTAAAAGGTCCTAAACAACATTTGTAAGTGTTAGGACATGTTTTGGATCGATTTTTGGATAGGATTTGCGAGCTGTAAAATATTGGAGGTTTGTGGCTATTGACACGATACGATGCGTCAGGTTAGTGGACGCGACGCGTTCGCGTGTTAAGCAATGTGACTAAAGTGAGTGCGATTTACAAATGTAACGAGTATACGAGGGTTAAAGTAAGTGACGTTGTTATGTATAATTACATAACTAAAGTGTGTGCGTATTTACATTGATATATTATGAATACCTAATTATATGCGTTATGAGTATGCATGGGTAATTATGAAGAATGGTATCTCTGTAAGATTTATATCAGAGTATTAAATATGAAAGTAAGACTATGTGTATATATGTTCATCAAAAGAGATAAGTGGATTGTAAGATAAACGGGTAATGTAAAAAGGTGTAAATATGTGACAATAAATATGTTTATACCATGATTGAACAAGGCAAAAATAAACAGATAACCATTGTTATAAATATATCCTGGGTGGATATAATAGTGAAATTATAGCTTATCAATGTAATTATATGTGTAATGACAGAGTATGTGATGTGTATATATATATATATATATATATATATATATATATATATATATATATATATATATATATATATATGAAAGATGATATATAAGCCATTACGGTTGTACACAATATGTTTATTATATGATAATAATGATAATGTTTAGCCTGAGAGACACATGTCGCCGGTCAATAAAACTAGCTAGATGTTGATATAGCATCAAGAGATTGATGTAACTTCCAGTAGTCAATGTGATTACCAGAGGTGGGATCACTATGTGTTCATGATGAGTATATAAATATCTGTAATGTTGCTTATACCTTTTGTATATGCTCGATGTTATCTGTAATGTTGCTTAACCATTTATTGCACACGACATTACACATAAATACACAATGTAATTATCGGGCCGTTTATTGTAATAAATCAACAAAGTATAGTTCTTACTCATAATATTACAATAGACAGAGTTAATTACTAGCATACTAACCGTGTCAATGCGGCGGCGATGGATAATTTAGCTCGACAACTTATCCATTTTAATTATTGAGTCATTTATATTTCATATATATTAATGAATTTAGGTTATAGGTTATTCAAATAAATGAGTTTTATTTATACACATTTTCTAATTATTAAGTTCAACTATTTATTATATGATAGTATATCTGTAATGAAATATTTAGTTGTTAAAATATATTGTAAGTCAATACCAATTAATAGTTAAGTTAATTGGTATTGACTTAATATTTTTAATATTTTCTTATCGTAGAAGATTTAATTAACTAAAATGGTATATGTGAATCTCATTGAATCAATCTCATAGCTACTTCATTTAATAGTTTTCATTTAGGTAGATTTGAGGGTAAATTAGTAATTTCAAATTACTTAAAATTAAGAGATTAAGAAAAAGATCTAAATTTTTATAAGATAGTATAGATATTTCGGTAAACATAACCCTAATTTAGATGACCAATTTCAGCAGTGATGAATAATTATTATTAAGAAATCTCGTGATATGATTTTAATATTGACATAACGAATATTAATAATGAAAAATGATATATCCTCTTAGTTTTTCTTTCTATTTCATTCTATTACTCATCACAAAATTACATGTGAAGTTCACTAATTGTGTTTCCTTACCTCCTCGATTGATTTTGACACTTGTATTAATCTTGTAAATAAAAAAAATAAATATGAAAATTAAATATAAAAGAATATATCACCTCTCATATAATAACAATTAAACCGATTATAATAATTGTAACTTAACATAATTTATAGAAGTTTCGTGTTTCACGTGTAGACGTTTTGCTAAAGTTGTTAGAGTGGGTAAAACCTTAACTTAAACACTACTTAAAATCAAAGTGTTAATTGTCCCTTTAAATACTACTAGTATTTTACCCGCACGATGCGGCGGGGTATAATAGTTTCATTTATCGATATAGGGGTGTTCAAAATTCGGATATAAACCGTTTTAACCGTAATCCGAACCGCTCCGTAACCGAAAAAGCCGAAACCGTTTTCAAATTCGGTTTTCGGTTCGGTTTAAAAACCGAAACTGATTACCATAAACGGTTTTCGGTTCGGTTACGATTTTAGGAATTTTCAAACCGAATAAACCGAATTATATATTATATAATATATAAATGTTTTTAAATTTTTTTAAAGTACCATCTCCTTGACTCCCTCCGACTTCTCGCCTTTTCTGTCATTAAATTCAGGACAGTTTTTTGTAAACATTTAAAGTGTATCTAAATTCTGACAGTTTTTATTAAGCATTTAAAGTGTCATTAACTTCAGGAGAGTTTTTTGTAAAACATTTAAAGTGTTTAAGATTATTGCTTAAACATATTGTAAAAATGCTATTTGAGTTGTATAATTTTAAAAGTGTTAAGATTGTTACTGGAAGTTGATCAACTCAACTTAACCCCAAAAATCCGAAAGAGAGTTAGGATCTAGCAGTCTCAAAAACTAATTATATAAAAGAAAAATATGATATCATAGTTACTCAAACAACCATATACAAAACAAGCTGTTTGTTTGTATGCGTGTGTGTGCGTCTAACAAGAAAAAACTCGACCCGGTTTCTTCCTCCTTTGTGGTCGGCCGAACCAACAGGGAGAGGGGAAGAGAGTTTTTTGGTGACTTGTTTCTTAAGCTATGTCATTAACTTATGAGGTAAAATTAAGTTAAATCTATTTTAAATACCATTTTATTTAAAATAGATCAAACCCATATTTAGCCCATATGGAATTTGGTTCAAATAAAAAGTGAATTAATGTAAAATGTGTAAGAGACATTCACAAGATGACATGTGGTAAAAACTATAAAAGGGTAAATTAAACTTTTTATATCGTTTATGATGCATTTAAAAAAAATTAATTAGTCAAACTAATTCATATTATGTTGGTAAGTATTCCCGCCTGTTTTTATCCTTTTCTCCAATATTTCTTTCTGATTTTCATGAGCACTCTCTAGTTTCTTTATATTGGTTTAATTCTGTTTCATGTATACTTACAAATTGATTTAAGAATATGTATAGTGTTCATCATTTTAATCGAACAAAATAATATATTCATCGATTTTTGAATATATGATAATCCATCAATTATTTACTACGCAATCATCAATTTTTGAAATAAATTATGAAGTTGGACATCCTTCAATTTTTGAAATATATGATAATTCACCAATTATTTAATATGCAGTCATCAATTTTTAAAATAAATGAAGTTCCGTATTTTTTAATATTATTGTATATTAAATTAATAACATAAATGAAGTGCGCGTACCTTTTCTTTCCGATGAATCATTTCCTTCTGATAAAACAGTCTTCTATTTAACTAATCGTATTAATTCCGTTTTCCAAACAATCGTGAGTGCTAGAGGCCACGTAGCATATTTCTTGGCATTTGAGTAACTGAATTGATCATTTTATTCCAATTTTGCCCTCGTGTCTCAATTAAACCGTCCTTCCCTGTCATCAATTTTGACAGACGGAAATTGACTTTTTATGGTAATCTGACGGTTAGATTGCCTCTTATCCTTTTTACATTTTCACACTTTTTACAATATCGACACTCTATATATACATATTATCCCAAAAAACATATTTTACCCCGTCACATTGCGCGGGTAAAACACTATATATATATATATATATATATATATATATATATATATATATATATATATATATATATATATATATATATATATATATATATATAGTGAGAGGTTCAAAAGAGACCAGGAAATAAAAAAAGTACGGGAGACCAAATTTGAGCCGTTGATCTCATCACCGTTAGTGCTGCCAGTTAATGCTGCCCTCTCTAGTTAATGCTGCCAGTTATATTTCATGACTGAATTGATGCTGCAAAATGTTAATGCTGCCACTTAATGTTGTCCCTCCTCAGTTAATGCTATATATATATAGTGGGAGGTTCAAAAGAGACCAGGAAATAAAAAAGTACGGGAGACCAAATCTGAGTTGTTGATCTCATCACCGTTAGTGCTGCCAGTTAATGCTTCCCTCCCCAGTTAATGCTGCCAGTTATATTTCCGCTTTAATGAATAATAACTGTGTTATTAATGTACAATTCTGAGTTGGTTCAAACCAGTTTGGTTGTGAATCAGGACAATTTAAGTATGAATTGTGACATGTAAAACCCAACAGTGGTATCAAAGCCTCGGCTCAGTTTATCACAGTGTTATATATATATATATATATATATATATATATATATATATATATATATATATATATATATATATATATATATATATATATAGTGTTTTACCCGCGCTATGCGGCGGGGTAAAATATATTTTTTGGGATAATATGTAACTTTTGAAGTAAAATTAAAAGAAGAAGAGTGTGATTATCGATAATATGTGTTGTCTATATTAAAACCATTTTAAAAGGACTAAATTTAAGATAAGTAATCAAGATATACTTTAAGAAATTTTTTTTTTAACAAAATTTATGTTGAATTTAATATTATTTAAATCACAACAAAAATTTAATACCTTAAAGAAATATTTATTAATTTTTGAAAACTATTTTAATTAAGTAGTACAATTACTAAAAGATTACTTACAATACCTTAAAGCAATAAATTATTGAAGTAAACTTGAGTTCAATTTAATATGCAATAAATCATAATAATTGGTTACAATAATTTGAAATTAATTTAATTAATTAGTTTGTTTTGTAACTTACAATTAATTAATTTTCATAACTTCAATGTTTGAAAATGTTGCTTTAATGTATTATAATATATGCAAAATGTGTTGTATTATTTAACTTAAAAAGTCTTAAAAAAATAGGCTAAATGGTTTATAAAGTAGTAAAGATTATGTACCCTCTTCGCTCTTGCCCACCAGTCCACCACTACCACAAGAACAACCATGCCACCGCCGAATCTTCCACCACCGCCACCATTCTTCTGGGGAGACACTCCGGAGGAAGAATACTACAAATCTGAAGGCGTCCGTAACTCCAAATCCTACTTCCAAACCCCCAACGGCAAAATCTTCACTCAGTCATGGCTTCCTTTAGACGAAAACCAACCCGTTAAGGCCTCCGTTTTCATGACCCATGGCTAACAAACGACATCAGCTGGGCTTTCCAGAAGATCTACATCGAGTACGCCAAGTGGGGATACGCCGTCTTCGCCGCCGACCTCCATGGTCACGGCCGCTCCGATGGACTCCATGGTTACATTGGTGACATGAATAAAGCAGCCGCTACTTCACTTTCGTACTTCCTTAGTGTTCGCCGGAGCGAACAGTACCCTGACCTTCCGGCATTCCTGTTTGGGGAATCCATGGGTGGATTGATCACTCTGCTTATGTACTTCCAATCAGACCCCGACTCGTGGTCCGGCTTGATCTTCTCTGCCCTTCGTCGTACCCGAAGCCATGATGCCCTCCAAGGTAATTTCAATTTAAATTTCCGAATTAATTTAGCCCTAGATCACCAATTTGTAGTTGTTCAAGTAATTTAAAGATTATAAGTTTGATTAATGAATTATAGCTGCATTTGACGATGTACGGGCTACTGTTTGGACTTGCGGATACATGGGCGGTGATACCAGGTCCCCGGATGCCGCTGCCGGCACAGGCAATGGACGACAGGAAACCGAATATAAAAATGATGAACCCAAGACGATATTTCGGGAAGGTACGTGTAGGGACAATGAGAGAGACTGCGAGGATGACAAATTACGTGCATCAAAACTTTGAGAAGGTTAAGGTCCCGTTTTTTGCTGCGCATGGAACCTCGGACCCGATGGCGAGTAAAAGTGGGTCGGAGATGTTGTACGAGAAGGCTGCGACTGCGATGGACGACAAGCGGTTGAAGTTGTATGAAGGAATGCCGCACACGTTGATCAAAGGGGAACCTGACAAGGCTTCTGATGTTGTGTTGGCAGACATGAAAGCTTGGATTGACGAGATGGCTCAAAAGTATATATGGTCCTAAATCTTCCCATAGTTGAGGAATCATGCATGGTATGAACATACGATAAGGGCGGCTTTTCAATCAAAATTGTTTGCCAAATATGGTTAAATTCTTCTCACGTTTTTGTACTTCAAAACCTGTCACTACTTCCATATATTCGAAAGGAAATGCGGCATCTTTTCATGTTCCGGACGAAGTAAGCAAATAATTATATGTGTATATGTGTGAACTATGTAACAAGGAAAGAGATATGTAACATAAATTTATAAAAGTAAAACAATTTTTTTGGATTAATAATAATTTGGAGAATGTCAAAAACTTACAAGATTGTTATAAAATATGTGTGTAACCACTAGTTTACACGATTACGTATTTATAATCGAGGGTGATTTGAACACAAAAAAGTGGTTATATATACACAACAATTTTATACATTATCAATTTGTATCATATGCACTAACTCTTTATACTTTATTATATATGACTACAAATTATTATGTACGAATCGCCCATTCATAATTACTTAAAGATTATTATTGCAAGTTTAGATACATGCTCTACACATATAGCCACTTCATACGTATACAACTACTTACACATTGTGATTAAATATATGTACTTAATACTTAGTTACTTGCACATTATATATTTATATATAGTATTTGTGATTTTTATAAATCACACACGTACATACTTATAAATTATATATGAAAACAGTACGTGAACAATATTTCGAGTGAAGAGTAACACAATACATCAACTTAGATTCAATTTTGAGTGAAAAGTAATACAAGAATGATTGATGTTTGCACAATGCATACACATTTATACATTAACTAACACAGTATTATTTTTCCCACTCATGTTCCAAACATACTTTTATAACAATAACATGCAAACATTTAAGAATATACAAGAGTAATAACATGAATATCAGAATATACAATCAAAATTTCAATTCAAACGTACATTCGATCACAAATGATTACGGGTTCTTGATTTCTTGTTCTTTGATTTTTCGTAGAGTTGGGTTCTTTGTTGAAAAAAAAAATCAAAGCCAATTTTAATAACTTTTTTAAAGACAAAAATGTACATTAAGATTCTTACATACATAAGGGAATACATGACCCAATCTAAAGCTCTTAACTATACCACTAAAGTAACACCTTTGAACCAATTTTAACTATTTTTCGGAGAGGATAATATGCTCCCTTAGCAATAACACTTAAAACAAAATCCAAAAACAAGTGATTTTGAGTTAGTGACATGGACGTCGACGACAGTTATGCAGGAGGTAGAACTGTAGAAGAACGGTCGAATTATGGACGACTTGTATTCGATTTTCAAGTCCTGCATTGTTTCAATGGTGATTACATTCCCGCCCTATCTTTGCTAGTTCTGATAAATTGCATGCTAGTTCTGATGCTTTTGTTTCTAATGTACTGAGCAGTCGATGCTTAGTTTTTAAATCTAACAGACTTAGACTAAAGATATAGTCCCCTCCTTAGTAATGCCCTTGGCCTAGGCCTGAGCTTGAAAGACAATTCTATGAGTGTTCACGGTTTGGAATTACTCGATTTATGTTAAAAGTTGATAACCAAACATACCAACAATTCTAGGTTTAAGAAATATAAACAAAAGTAAAACACAATTCTATGAGTGTTAAAGGTTCGTTTTAGTCTGGTTTTCAATTCTTAAATTATATTTGTATTTTTTTTACAGGCAAATGGCAATATATTATTGTTAACATAAATAAACTAGTAATTATCAACATTTTGATGATTATTTATCAATTTATTCGTGATTACAAAAACATTACAATGTTTCATAATATGACACACACATATATGATGAGAGTACGCACATTACAGTTCGTCTTTTATGAATTCTTAAGTAAATTTCATGAACCAAACCATTAGAATCATTTTTACATTGCGAAAATCGCCAGACTAACATAACACTTATTAAAACGGTCATTTAAAAAACAATATGCCCTTAAAGCATATTATATAAAATGCAATAATTTGATTTTTATTATCCATAATCACCTTTAAAACCCACATTCAAAGTTCTAACGCGCACCATTTCGTATCCCTTCGTCGTATTAGAAAGCTAAAAGAAACTCTATAATTTTTAATACCACAAAGAAATCATGATTATTGTAATTTGAACTATGTTTTTTAATTTGAACTATTTGAAGTTTGTATTTAAACTATATTTTTAATTTGAAGTTTGTTATTTAAAGTTTGTACTTTGAACCATTTTAATATAACAAAATCCGAAATTTCTTTCTTACATTTGTTTTTTATAATATATATGTAATTCTAAGTGGTTGAAAAAAATAAAGAAAAAGATTAAAAAAAAGAGAGTAGTGGCAGTCCATAAATGACCAAATAAGAGTAGAAAGGGAGTAGAGGTAGTGCAGGGGGTAAAAGTAATTTAAGAATGAAATGGTCACGACGGTTTGTTTGAAACCGGTTAGGATAAAACCGGTTAATATCCGATCCGGAACCGATTTAGCCGGTTATAGTTTTATCCCATCAAAACCGGTTATTGTTAAAACCAGTTATTTTTTAGAGCCAAAAAACCGGATCGGTTTTTATCTGATCCGGTCGGATTAAAACCGTATGTGTGCACCTCTACCCACAATTGAAAGTCATAGGCTAGCTCAATAACTTTGAAATCAACTTAAACCATGGTGGAAGATACAAGTAGCCTATAACTTTAAATTTATGAGGTGTCTCAAATTTTCTTCATTTTTTCTTGTTGGACGAGTTGTTAAAATTTAAGTAGTGATGAGTAAATATTATTACGGAATCTCGTGATATATTTTTAATATTGACATAACGAATAGTAATAACGAAAATAATATATATTATCCTATTTTTACGTATACTTCATTTTCTTATTCACCTAAGATAACATGTGAAGTCCACTAATTATCTTACTCATATCCTTTATTGATTTTAATATTTATATTAATTTTATGAGTAAAATAATAAGTATGATGAAATACTAAATATATCGACTCTCTAATAATAACTATTAAACCGGTTATGATTAAATATTGTATGAAACATAAATCTATAGAAGTTTCGTGTTTCATGTGTACACGTTTTGCTGAAATTGCTAAAGTGTGTAAAGCTTAACTTAAACACTACTTTGAGTAAAATCAAAGTCTGAAGTGTCCCCTTAAATTCTATCCTGTGCCCCCTTCTCAACTACCCACCAGTCCATCACCACCACAACAACCATGCCACCGCCGGATCTTCCCCCACCGCCACCATTCTTCTGGGGAGACACACCGGAGGAAGAATACTACAAATCTCAAGGCGTCCGTAACTCCAAATCCTACTTCCAAACCCCCAACGGCAAAATCTTCACTCAGTCATGGCTTCCTTTAGACGAAAACCAACCCGTTAAGGCCTCCGTCTTCATGACCCACGGCTACACAAACGACATCAGCTGGGCTTTCCAGAAGATCTGCATCGAGTACGCCAAGTGGGGATACGCCATCTTCGCCGCCGACCTCCTTGGTCACGGCCGCTCCGATGGACTCCATGGTTACATTGGAGATATGAATACAGCAGCCGCTACTTCACTCTCGTACTTCCTTAGTGTTCGCCGGAGCGAACAGTACCGTGACCTTCCGGCGTTCCTGTTTGGGGAATCCATGGGCGGATTGATCACTCTGCTTATGTACTTCCAATCAGATCCCGACACGTGGTCCGGCTTGATCTTCTCCGCCCCGCTTTTCGTCTTACCCGAAGCCATGATACCCTCCAAGGTAATCTCAATTTCAATTTCCGGATTATTGATTGGCATCTTCCGATTTGCCCTAGATCACCAATTTGTAGTTGTTCAAGTAATTTAAAGATTATAAGTTTGATTGATGAATTATAGCTGCATTTGACGATGTACGGGCTACTGTTTGGACTTGCGGATACATGGGCGGTGATGCCGGGACCTCGGGGGCCGCCGCCGCCACGGCCAATGGGCGGCGGGAAACCGAATATAAAAATGATGAACCCAAGACGATATGCCGGGAAGGCACGAGTAGGGACGATGAGAGAGGTTGCGAGGATGACAAATTACGTGCAGCAAAACTTTGAGAAGGTTAAGGTTCCGTTTTTTGCTGCGCATGGAACCTCGGACCCGATGGCGAGTAAAAGTGGGTCGGAGATGTTGTACGAGAAGGCTGCGACTGCGATGGACGACAAGCGGTTGAAGCTGTACGAAGGAAT
Organism: Pulicaria dysenterica; assembly: GCA_947179395.2. Lineage (NCBI taxonomy): Eukaryota > Viridiplantae > Streptophyta > Magnoliopsida > Asterales > Asteraceae > Pulicaria > Pulicaria dysenterica. The sequence goes on along the minus strand of OX359294.1, from coordinate 65,926,367 downwards.
GCCACACTCGTTGATCAAAGGGGAACCTGACGACGAGGCATCTGATGTTGTGTTGGCGGACATGAAAGCTTGGATTGACGAGATGGCTGCAAAATATGGTCCTAAATCTTCCCATGATTGAGGACCAGCAATGTTTTGATTAAGGATTGAAGTCCTGTACTTATTAATACACATATGTAATGTGTAATGTAGAATAAGGGTGTGTGTTTATTGTTAAAAAACATTAATGTGTTATGTTTTTGTTAAGAGGATATTTATGATTTTATTATCAATGGGTGTTCTGATTAGTTTATTTTTCTGCTTACAAAATAAGCCTTGAGAACATTGGCTAATGCGCTTATCAAACATTGCGTGTTGGGTGAAATTGGCTGGAGCTGAAACTGTATTGAGACGGAAGATGATTAAATGATAATCTAAGATAAAAGTCATAAGTTACTTGAAAACTATTAGTTACCTTAGTTGTGTTCATTTCATTCTAGTGAAGTTTTTAATAGTTTGGTTGTTATTTAATATTAATAATAGTTTAGGGTACAATTTGTAAATACCCAAGGGGTATAAGTACTACTTGGCTATCTCTATTCTAAAAAAACTTTCATTTGATCGAATACTGGTTTCTTGGCTGTATACTATCGCTCTCGTTCTATCTTACGTATACCTTCAAGAACTTCATCATTGTGTTGATTGCTTCATATATTGTTTGATACTTGATATCACGGGTCCTACAAAAATGTTTTTATTTTGAGAGCTTACGAGGAATTATGTTTTAACATTCACCTAAAGATTTTAATACTTGAATGAGGACTAAAGATTGGATTATAAAAACTAGAATCACAAGTTTTTATAAACTCTCATAAGCTCATTGCGAACACACACTTAATAAGCCCGTTAAGTTGGTAAAATAAGCTAATTCAAACAATGTTTTTTTTGTTTTTTTAGTGGTGTACTTAATATATATGTATGTTATTCTAGAAAAAAAATTTTGTTTTTTTAGTGGGTATCTATTTTTCAACAACCATAATTGATCACTGTATGTTTTTGTTGGGGCTGTATTACAATCATCAACAACAACAACAACGGTACCAAAAATCCCGCTAAAGCGGGGTATGGGAGAGGTGGGATGTAGACAATCGTACCTCTACCCATAGGTAGAGAGATTGCTTCCTGAACAAAGACCTCCAGCTGCGAAGAAACAAGACATAAATAAAAAATAGATAAATAAAATAAAAACAAACAAATAATAAAAATAATAAAAAAACATAAAATATTAATAATAAAAATAATAATAAAAAATAATAGTAATAATAAAAATACTAATAATAAAAATAATACTACATAAATACAACCTGAAAAACAACCTACAAAAAAGGGCACAACCTACACCTAAAAAAGAAAACAGTAAAAACCCAAAAACAAAAACCATCTAAGGTTCAGAACCTAAGTATGCTATAAACCTAAGAAAAGAAAGTCGAAACAAAATCCAAAACCCTATGAAGCCAAGCGCATTCTCTCTGTTACCTACTCCTAGATCCTAATCTTCCTTCTCCATGAGGGCCTATCTGAGATCATGTCCACCGAGAGAGATAACTCCCGCAAATCCGCTTTAACTCTATCTTCCCACCTCAGAAAAGGCCGCCCATGCCTCCTAGTGCCCTCCACTGTAAGCGATTCAGCTCTCCTAACTGGTGCTGTTGGAAGCCTCCTTTTAACGTGACCGAACCACCTCAGTCTCCCTTCTCTAAGCTTGTAGACAATAGATGTCACTCGTAATTCGTTTCTAAAAACACTAACCGTGATTTTATCTAACAACGTCTTCCCACACATCCATCTGAGCATCCTCATCTCCGCCACTTCTAGCTTCTCCGCTTGCGCCTTTTTCAAGGGCCAACACTCTGATCCATATAACATGGCGGGTCTAACAGCTAGTCTGTAGAATTTCCCCTTAAGCCTAGGCGGAACTTTCTTGTCACAAAGCACTCCTGACGCCGCTCTCCACTTCCGCCATCCTGCCTGAATACGGTTGGCGACATCTTCCTCTATCCTACCCGTTCTGTGTAATAAGGATCCTAAGTATCTGAAAGACTCCTGGGGTCTCAACACGTGTTCCCCTATGCGGATATCTAGACTATCCTCGATATCTGTCTTGCTAAAATGACAAAAAAGATACTCAGTCTTACCTCTACTAATTCTAAGTCCCGAGTTCTCTAACGCAGCCCTCCACTGTTCTAATCTTCTGTTTATCTCCTCCTTTGAATCAGACACCAAGACAATATCATCTGCGAATATCATACACCAAGGGATGTCTCCTTGAATCCTTCTCGTCAGCTGGTCAAGAATGATTGCGAAGATGAAAGGGCTAAGTGCAGACCCTTGGTGAAGGCCACGTAAAACCTGGAAGTACTCGCTATCTCCAACCGGAGTGCTGACACACGACAAAGTTCCCTCATACATGTCTTTCAAGACCTTAATATATCTCCCAGGGATGTTCCTATCCTTTAAAGCTCTCCAAATAAGCTCCCTAGGGACACTATCATAAGCTTTTTCTAGATCTAAGAACACCATATGCAAATCACGTTGTTTTTCCCTATGCTTTTCCATGATGCTTCTAATCAAGTGGACTGCTTCTATCGACGACCTCCCTGGCATAAACCCGAATTGGTTGGCTGTATTACAATCATAATTGGGCTAATTGAATGCAATAATGCTGGACCAATTAGTTGTTTGCGGTCCATACTCCATAGTCCATAAATCAGCAGTGCTGGGCTGCTGGCCGTCCACTGGATTTGCAACAATGGGCTTCATGAGGAAATTATATATATATATATATATATATATATATATATATATATATATATATATATATATATATATATATATATATATATATATATATATATATATAGGGGAAGGTTCATGCGAGAACCGTTGTTAGTGCGAGAACCGCGAGATCCAATCTCAGCCGTTCCATGAATATGGGAAGTTTCATGGATGGTGAGCGTGGAGGGATCAAGTGTGGCAGGGTGCATGTGAGGAATTCATGGGTGGGCAATGACATTGAAAGATGGGGAATTTGACGGCTCAGATTGGTTCTCGCACAAAAAATGGTTCTCAATGGAACTTCTTCCTATATATATATATATATATATATATGAAAAAGTTCATGCGAGAACCATTTTTAGTGCGAGAACCAATCTGAGCCGTTCAATTTCCCCTCCTTCAATGTCATTGCCCACCCATGAATTCCTCACATGCACCACCCTGCCACACTCTATCCCTCCACGCTCTCCATCCGTTTAACTTCCCATATCCAAGGAACGGCCAAGATTGGTTCTCGCGGTTCTCGCACTAACAACGGTTCTCGCATGAACCCTCCCCTATATATATATATATATATATATATATATATATATATATATATATATATATATATAGTGGGAGGTTCAAATGAGAACCTTAAATAAATTGAGAATGGGAGACTAAATCCTAGCCGTCCAATTCTCCCTCCTTCAATGTAATTGTCCACCCATGAATTCCTCACATGCACCCTGTCACACTATATCCCCTCACGCTCTCCATCCATGAATTCCACTTACAAAATGGCGTTTAGGTTGAGGAGATGTTAGAGTATGTTATTTATAGTTATTTAACTTTAGTAACAAAGGACTTATAACTCAAAGGTATCTGGTGTTTTTGGGTATTTTATAAGGTTATAAGTTCAAATCTCGTAGTGAATAAATTGTTGTAAGATTAAAGTTAGTTTAGAAAGTGTGTGTTTAATCATTAAAAACAAAATTAAATTTTTTTTGAAAAGCAAAGAATTATATAAATAGGTCTCAAACATTCATTTTAGTATAAAAGATATACATATAGGGTGTGTTTGGCCGGAGTAGTTGTATTTGTATATGTGTTTGACAAAGTGGTTATTAGTTGAAACTAAATAGTGTAAAATGACAAAAAAATCAAATTATAAAAATAAGAGGAATTGTAAAATAATAACAAAAATATATTTAGGTAATTTTGTATATAAAAAAACTTTCCGCTAGTTTTAAAAAATACTTTAAAAAACTTTATATTTTGGAGCATTTTCTTTTATAAAACTTACAATAATTCCAAAGTCATGTGTAACAATCACACCCATACTTTATAACACTTTATAATTACAAACACAATTACACACTTAACATTCTTTCTCTAGTTTCACTCTCTAGATTAGATTCAATATTACAAAACTACTACAAATGTATGAGTTTAATTTCTAGAAGTTTAAGATATACATGGATAACAATATTATTATCCTTCAGTCCATACCCTTCTTATCAACTTACATACGATTACGTGCTTCAAGAAATGAATACTAATAAAGTGTGTGTGTGTGTGTTTTACAACTGGGCGGCTTTTCGGCCCATGAAATCTTGTAACTACTATCAGATCGTGGCCTTTGTTGCAATGTTGCATAACTGCCCTGAAATCTCGGAAAAGGCGTTTTATAAAAAACTCAAAAATAGTTTTTATATCAACAAATAAACAAGATGTAAAAGTAAATAGTAGATTAATTTTAATATTTTCGTGCAATACCTTTAAACAAGTTTTAAATAACGTGAGTTGTGACTTTTTCTAAGTCTCAATCTTTGAGGCTTATATTATAGGGTAAATTGTCAAAAAAAGTAATATAAATATTAAAATTTGTCAATAAATGTAACGTTCAATTTTTATGGCCAAGGATCATAAATTTGATTTCTAACAAAACAGGGAATCTTGACCAATTTTTAGCATGTTATGATACACTTTTTAATAATAGATTGAAATTTATTATCTTTTTTATGCAAAATTGAAATTTACAATCCTTTTTTTATAACAATTTAAAATTATAATATTTTCTCGGCACAATAAAATTGCACGTTACCTTTATTGACAAATTTTAATATATATGTTACCTTTCTCGGTCATTCGCCCTATATTATAATATAACTAGTTGCTTTTCAAAAAAAAAAAAAAACGTGAGATGTGACTTAGCGACATAATCAAACTTCAAGCTTTGAAAACTATGTTAATGCCACAACGCTTTATAAGGCGTGATTTAAAGCATCAATTTTGTACATAAACTATAATTATATATATATATATATATATACAATTGCACAAACAATAACAAAAAAAGCACAACATTATAAAATTAATTATATAATTTATCATTTTTTATATTCAATCATTTCTTATAACTGAATAATTATACATTCGATCGATATAGCTGATTATATTTAACACGTAAAAAACGCGACTAACGTGCATGCTCTATCATTAAAATAAATAAATAAACTCTAGCAAGACACCACTAGAAGAGCTACAACCAAGCTATACAATTATATCGATTACAATGCCCCTAAGGGGTTACTACATCACTCTATTCGGTTGATAAAATCTATTTGAACCAAAATAAATATAGGACCTGAAGTTTACTAGACATAGGTGACGAGACTTGGGATGTTTAGACTTGAATATCTTGTTATTCCGAACATTTCTCTTAAGATGTAAGATCACTTTTCCAGTTTTAATAAAAACATGATGCTTACTGGTTAGTACCACAATATTATCAGAGTTCACAAAATACATGTTATATACATTGGTGCTAACAAGTTCCGGAATAGGTGTCAAAAGTTATCGTTTTAAAACTTCTGGAGGTGTCCAATCTATACGGATTTGGGGTCTTTCCCTTGCCTGAACCTGAACTACCTGCAAAGAAACAACACTGAAACGTAAGCTTTTGATTAGTGAATATACTAGCTGAATCAAACATAAACAGAGTAAAGCCTCTTCAGGATGTCTCGCATCCAAAGCTGTTCAAATTGTAACTTCCAAAGCTGTTCAAATTGTAACTGCACTGGAGTATACCTACACCACCAACGTAGTCATACCCCCTAATACTATTCTTGGTATACAGCTAAACCACCTTTGTAGCTATATACCTTGTCACTGTTCTCGGTACACAATTACACCACATGTGTAGATATGTACTCTATACTGTTCTTGTGCATAGCTATACTACCTGCATAGCTATACACCACTGTTGTATAATGTATATACATAATATATCACATAACAAAGATATTATATAGTTCATATCATCGATACTTACCTGCTGTATAAAAAAGACTTAGTAAACTAACATTGTAATTATGTACTGTGCTAAACAAGAAATGTGTTCTGACAGATATCCAGGCACCTCCATATACCAAAGAATAGGGTAAATATCATAAACAGAACACACTGATGAAACAAGAGAATATGACCGAATACGACCACCTTCAATTTCCAGTCACTACCTAAAAAGTGAACTCCCAACCGAATTTGATCACTATGACCGAATTCCGAATAACTCTAACAAACGAAATCTTGATATATTTAACCTAAATTCTATCAAAATTTAACTGAACTCGGTCATCACATGACCAAATTCGGTCACCACCTTAAATTCAACCAAATTTGGTCACTGACCAAATTCTACTACAGCTGAAATTTGGTCACTGACCGAATATCACTCTAACCTACCTACTAAGAACACTACTGCTGTTCTCGGTTCTGATTCAATCTTTTCTTGGTTTTAAGCATATGGGAGTGTTTTCCGACACCCAAAACACTCGAAAACATAAATACTAACAACAATTATCGACAACACCTTTTCACTGTTATTCACTATTTGAATCCTTTTTACAAGTTAAAACATCAAACTAACCAATCTAAACTTACCTTGATGTTTATAAAACCGAGATGATAATTTGATGCTAGACTTCACTGTTTCTTGCTTCAAATCGAAAGTCTATATATGACCGGTTCTCTCTTCTTCCCTTTCTCTTCTTCCTTCTTTCTTCACTGGCAGGAAACACATGCGCGCGCGTGTGAGTGTGTGTCAGTTATGCTCAAAATACTCACATATAACTACTTTGACATATTTTTCAATTTAGTCTTGTTACTTACTCATCTTTCTTTTTGGCAAAAATAGCCCTCAACTTTAATAAACATCTCATGTCATTGATAACACTTATACCTAATAACATACAAAGTTCGGGGCGTTACATAAGCAATATCCTCTTTTGTTGTATTCACATTTATCCGTTACTTATAAAATCAAAACAAGCTAGTAGCAAGATTTAATAGAACACCTTTTTTTGTCTAGTTTAATCTTAAGTTCTTCACTCCACTTAAATTGACAATGAAAAATTCAAGGACTTGAGAATCCGAAGAAAGAAATTGGAGAAAAGAGTAGTATAACGATAACATGATAAAAATAAAAATGAGATAGAGAGAACATGATCACTAGCCCCCCTCTCTCAAGAACCTAACTAATTGCTAATAAATAGTTTCCTTTCTCTCTTATTAGAAACATTTTAACGTGTGTCTCTTCCAAAACCCTACAAGGCAACATTTAGCTCCATTTCACGGCTCTCTCTTCAAAACCTACTTCCGTTGGTTGACATCTTCATTTTGCCGTACTGTCATCTTTGATATTGAACAAATAAAACACTCCTTCTCTCTTAATTAAACCTCTCTGTTCTCCAAGTCAATCATCATTTCCACAGCCACAAAAAATCGTCCGTCATTTGAGGCACTTATCAATTGCTCCTCGTAGATAGTTTCTCGATGGCTATCTCAAATCACACACTGCTTGTAGATCGTGGGTCGGCGGTCGTTAGTATCCGTCTTCCCACATATTTTGTTATTCATTGGTGCATGACCATCGAGATTTGCAAGCAAAATTTTTGACTCTAAATGTTCGTTCAAATGGAATTTTTGATTGGGTATCTATGTTCAAGTCTCAATTTTGTTTTTAAGTTCATATAACTTTTTAACTCACCAGTTATTCGATATATTATGTTTTAGATAGGTTAATAAGTTCAATTTTTGTGTCACTTGTTGGGCAGTAAATGTTTTTTTAGTTATTCCTTTCATACCATATCAAAATATGTTATGATTATCAATGAACACTTTGTATAATCAATAACAATACATGTCCTTTCTTATGTAGTTAATCTTTGATTTTTGAGTTTTCCATGTGCTCATATCAATTTGTTTCATTTTTCTATGCATGTTATCTGTGTGTTTTAGTTTACGGTGTTCATTGTATGAAGACAGTTTTGACCGATTGATTCAGTCATTGTGAACGTAGTTTTGCATTCTATTTTTATATTGGTTCACAGGTGAACGAGTTAAAACATTTCGCAATCTTAGTAAATTCATTTTAATTCATCTAATTATCATTATACATCATCGGACATGTACATGGAAACAAATATTTTGGTTTTTTATCGGGTTCATTGATACATACACAAAAAAAGACTATGTAAATATATATATTGATGAACATATATATTATGTACATTAATTATGTGAGTGAGAAGTAATTAAAAATTGTGTTACACTAAAATAACTCAATAATAAATTGTATACATATAAACTAAAAAAACTTTCAAGGTTAAAACACAGTATAAACTGTGACGAACTAGTAAATGGGGGTTGTTCACTAGTGAATAAATGTTTAATAATGAAAACCTAGCAATTTGTTGAGCGTTATAATAATGAACATATATGATAACAAGTCTGGATAACGAAAGAGAAATAGATTAGAAACGTTGACTAACGAACATATGATAATGAACAAATATGTTAGAGAGATTAATCTAAATATTTAAAATGATTGGGTAAATTACATGTAAATGTAATGAACTTCATGTTAATTACCATTGTATATAAAAAATTTTAAAATTTTAAACGTAATATAATTAACCCTTTCGTAATTCTCTCATTGTATATAAACAAGTTATTTAAGAGTATGTTGTCTAGTTATTATTTTATACAATGAACTTTGTCATAAATTTCATTGTATACAACAAATTGCATACAATATGAGGATTATGAAAGTTGGTTATATTATTTTTTTAAAAATATATTTGATTGTATAAAAAGGCAACTATGACAAAGTTTATTGTGTTTTAATATAATTTGCCCTAAAATGATTTATTAGACACTTGAATGGCAAATCATTTGGTTTTTTAGTGAGCTTCTAATTTGATGTAATTGGAAGTTATTGAACATACAGTTCAAAATAAAAAACTTATTAAAGTATGGGTCTCTTAACTCATTTATTAGGAATTTTTGTATTTAAAAAATCATCAATTATAAAAAAACGTGGATATAGGAAATAGAAAGAGAAAGGAGATAGACATGAAAGAGAGTATTTTATGTTTATTATTTTTTCTTTCTAATGTATACTACTATATAAATTATATAACATACTTTCTTTTATTTACTATTTAAAACTTTTAAAATTGAATCAACAATGCATTTCCACTATTCTTTTTATCTAAATCAATCTCATTCATTCAATATTTAACTATTTTACTCTCCTAATTTACTTTAACTTTTATTTGTTTAAAATATACTCTCATACAAACATAATTATCCATCCACATTAACATAATTTTCAAAATCTTATTAACTTCTATTTTCTCATTTCATACATAAAAATCATTTTTCTTATTACAATGTTTATAAGAATTTAGCTTTAAAATTAATAAAATAGTTGATACAAATATAAGAAAAATTAGAAAAAACAGACATGTTGCTGAAAACTTGTTTGTCACATTGAATCTATCATTACATTCTTAAAAACGACATGTGCAAAACAAAAACTATTTGCTGTCACAGCATTGCACGGGTGCGATGCTAGTTACTTAAAAGAGATACATGTAATTAATGTGATCCTCTAGATCAAAAGGATATAAATGGTTTAGAACTTTAGATTACTTGTCGCAAGAAAATATCTTCATGCATGAACCTTCACACACACACACACACACACACACACACACACACACACACACATATATATATATATATATATCTGTGTGTGTGTATATATATATATATAAAGAAGTTTCATTAAGAACCATTTTTAGTCCGAGAACCGCGAGAACCAATCTAAGCCGTCCAATTCCCCCTTTTTTCAATGTCATTGTCCACCCATGAATTCCTCACATACACCTTGCCACACTTGATCCCCTCACGCTCTCCATCCATGAATTTCACTTATCAAATCAACTAAGATTGATTCTCGCGGTTCACGCACTAAAATCGGTTCTCAATAGAACCCTCCCCTAGATATATATAGGAAGAAGTTTCTTTCAGAACCATTTTATTACGAGAACCGCGAGAACCAATATGAACCGTCCAATTTCCCCTCCATCAATGTCATTACCCACCCATGATTTGATAAAGTGGAATTCATAGATGTGAAGCGTGGGGGGATCAAGTGTGGCAGGGTGCATGTGATGAATTCATGGGTGGACAATGACATTGAAGGATGGGGAATTGAAAGGTTCAGATTAATTCTTGCGGTTCTCGTATGAAAAACAGATCTCGTTTGAACTTTTGTCTCTCTCTCTCTCTATATATATATGGGAGGGTTCAAACGAGAACTGTTTTTCGTACGAGAACTGCGAGAACCAATCTCGGCCGTTCCTTGGATATGGGAAGTTCATGGATGGAGAGCGTGGAGGGATCAAGTGTGGCAGGGTGCATGTGAGGAATTCGTGGGTGGGCAATGACATTAAAGGAGGGGGAATTGGACGGCTCAGATTGGTTCTCGCAGTTCTCGTACGAAAAACAGTTCTTGTTTGAACGTTTGCATATATATATATATATATATATATAGGAAGGTTTAAATGAGAATGATAATTTAATTGAGAATGAGAGATTCAATCTTAGCTGTTCATTTTGTAAGTGGAATTTATGGAGGGAGAGCGTGAGGGGATAGAGTGTGGCAGAGTGCATGTGAGGAATTCATGGGTGGGCAATGACATTAAAGGAGGAGAAATTGGACGGCTAGGATTGAGTCTCTCATTTTTATTTAATTTAAGGTTCTCATTTGAACCTTTCAATATATATATATATATATATGTGGGAGGTTCAAATGAGAACCTAAATATTTTTGAGAATTTGAGACTCAATCCTAGCCGTCTATTTCCCCTCCTTCAATGTCATTGTCTATCCATGAATTCCTCACATGCACCCTGCCACACTCGATTCCCCCACGCTTTTCATCCATGAATTCCACTTACAAAATGAACTGCTAAGATTGAGTCTCCCATTCTCATTTAATTTCTCATTCACATTTGAACCTTCCATATATATATATATATATATATATATATATATATATAGAAAAGTTTATGCGAGAACCGCGAGAACCAATCCTGACCATTAATCTTGTTTGTTAAATTTAAGGTTTCTAATTAATAAACAGGGGCAAAAATGTCCACATAATTTCGATCGTGTAATGTCGTCTCATTTTGCCGACGGGATAACTTGAGCCACATATTGGTCTTACATCTCATTTTTTTAAATTGCCTGTTACACCTCATCCCTTCTCATTCTCTCAATTGAAATTTTACAGTAAATCAACCTGTTCTCTAAAATATCTCACAACCTTGCTTCATTTTGAAGCAAGCTAACCTAGCTAGATCTCTAAAATCTCACCCCAGATTCTTATTCCACCGGCGATTGCTTACCTTGATGATACAGAGATGAACGAACGACGGCTATAGGAATCGATCTGAAACGGAAAACCTTAATTAAAACATACCCCTCGCAGATCTAGGTGGTAGTTGTAGCGGTAGCTACGGATCTTGGTTGTGTTTGGGTGGGAGAGTTGACACCAACGGCAACCACCACCATGTTCTCGAACAACCACATCTTAGATCCACCGGCACCACATCACTATTACTTCACCCGCGACCAACTTTTGACGGAAAAATGGTACACAACGACGAAGAGTACAACCCAGATCTCTCTCTCCTTTGGATTTGGAATATGGTATCAATCACCGCAAATGTTTGATTTGGAATATAGTGATCTTAAATTGATACAGAAATATAACTGTTTAGTTTTATTTTCGATGAATTTGGTAATGGAAATCTCACCGGTGACCAAGAATATGTATGGATTTGATATATAAGTTTTCCAGATTGGTGTCTCTATACTCTTGATATTGGGATTTGATTAGTATTAAACCAAAAATATGTATGGAATTTATCTCGATTTCAATACTTATTATACAATTTTATAAATGGGTGGTGATTTATTCATGCACTCATATCTTAGTTATTAAATAATGGGACTGGAAATGAAGAATTCAACAATAAAACAATGTGACGTGAGATTGTTGGCATTGTTTATTTGTTTGATACAAAACAAAATACATATTCTAAATAGTGTTTGATAAGATTAAATAACTTGAGGTATACACATGGACGGTGCATATATGCGTCCACATACGTGGACTGTGCATATATGCACGAGATGCATATGTGCACGTGCATATATGCACGTGCATATATGCACAGTAGTATGAACAAGTTTTGCACATATGCATTGTGTATATATGACTTTACTGTACGAGCTGGAAAAAAACTCAGCAAAAACAATTTTTTTTCTTTTAAAAAGTATAGAAATATGGATGTCATATTAAAGAGAATAAAATTCTCATTTTTATGATATAACTTTCGTATTCTAGAACTTTTGCAATTAGGAGATATTTTAGTTTTAAAAAAATGGGGGTAAATACCAAATGTCTATATTACCCTCATTAATTACCTTAAACATAGGATTTCTTTTGATTTAGTTAAGGTTATCCATTAACAACTAATTAATCTGGACCCTTCATTTTTTTGATCAACGATTATAATTAGTTCTCGCGGTTCTCAAATGAACTCCCCTATATATATATATTGGGGGGAGGGTTCATGCGAGAACCGTTGTTAGTGCGAGAACCGCGAGAACCAATCTCAGCCGTTCCTTGGATATGAGAAGTTTCATGGATGGTGAGCGTGAAGGGATAGAGTGTGGCAGGGTGCATGTGAGGAATTCATGGGTGGACAATGACATTGAAAGAGGGGGAATTGAACGGCTCAGATTGGTTCTCACGGTTCTCGCACTAAGAATGGTTCTCACATGAATTTTTTCTATATATCGGTTCCTGATGGATCTATTAAATTAATAACATTCCAGATAAAGCAAATCTCTCAATAATGTCCCTTGAAGATTGATTCATATCCTACACTACTTTCCAAAACCCATATCACATGCATTATTTCCGGCGAATTATTAACTTTTAAATTATCATAGACTTTAATTATCACATACGAGAATTATAATAATAATTTGTCGATCGAGGCTTATATAACATAAAATACTGTTTACAAAAAGTGTTAACAAAATGTGCGTCATAATTAAAGATCATATCGATCGATACACATGCTTTATGCTTGTCCATGCCAGACGTAAATATATGAATAGACGTGTAAATTATTAGCGCTTAGTTTATCACAGTGTATTTAACTTTTTATGTTTTATTATTGTATATATTGTATTTTAATAATTTTTATTGTATGTATCGAATATTTAATTTGTTATTATTATATGTATTAAACTTTCTATTATATATATATATATATATATATATATATATATATATATATATATATATATATTGGGAAAATTACCATTTTTGTCAACATACTATTCATCTTTTTCTAATTTTACCAACATTCCTTTTATTTTAGGGCAAACTGCTTCATAATGCAATGAACTTTCACTAAGTTGCCAATGTATGCAACGAACTTTAAAATTTTAAAAAAAATACAATCAACTCCATTTTTTCTCCCATTATATGCACTTTACCTGTAATAACAGGTAAACTTCCGGTTTTTTTTTATATTTTTCTTAATTTTTTTTATTTTCTGATTTTTTTCATTCAAGATCTATGAAAATTTATGAAGATTTGATAAACTTTATTTTCTTTTTAATTTTGATTTTTTTCATTCAAATGAATGAACATCCTTTGAAGATCTGGGCAAACTTTCTCATTGAGCTTTAAAGATTTGTACACATACCCTTCAACCACCACCGCCCTTTGCAAAATCCACCACCGCCTTTTGCAAAATCCACCACCGCCTTCTCAAAATCCACCACCGCCTCTCAAGATCTGTCAAACAACCACCACCGGCGTCTCCTACAAACCACCACCACCTTCATCACCTTCAACCCACAACCGCCACTGCTCCTCTTCAAACTACCACCGCCACTTTCGCCATTAAAACCACCACAGTCGTTTTCAAAATCCACCACCGCCCCCCCTGTTGCCTTGAGATTAGGGTTTCGTGTGTCACTTCAGATTAGGGTTTTCTCCCCGCCGCCGTCCTTCAAGATGCGATTTGAGTACCCAAATTTAGGGTTTCTTCAAGATGCAATCTAGGGTTTTCTCCCCGTCGTTGTACACCACCACAAGCCGCCGCCGCCGCCGCTTCATCTTCGGCGTAAGTTTTCAACCAGAATCGCGGATGAGTTTTAAGCTTGTTTTCAAGATCTTTACGTATTATGGTATTACGATATTTTAGATCTGTGCATAAGTTGTTCTTTGTTTTAGTTGAATGTTCATAATTTTTTGAGATCTGTACATGAGTTGTGCATCACGATTTGGTTTACATATTATGAATTTTAGATCTGTGCATAAGTTGTTTTTCCTTGTTTCTGTTGAATGTTCATAATTTTTTGATCTGAACATCACGATTTGGTTTACATATTACGATATTTAGATCCGGTTTATAGATTCTTTATAGTTTTTATTCTAGTTTCATTATGGGTTTTGGATTTGATTAGAGATTTGGTAGATTTATGAGTTGTGTTCTTACTCTTGAAGATGTTCTTGAAGGAGTTCTTGAAGATGTTCATCATCAAGAACAAATAATTATAAAAACTAAAAAATAATCAGAAAAAATATTAGAAATTCAGAATGACCTGCTACCAGCTCTTCAGGTTGTCAATTGCATTATATGGGAGAAAAAATGGAGTTGATTGTATTTTTTTAAAATTTTAAAGTTCGTTGCATACATTGGCAGCTTAGTGAAAGTTCATTGCATTATGAAGCAGTTTGCCCTTTATTTTATCAATTACACCATTACACTTTCAATATTTTTCCAATTTTACCAACATTCTTTTTATTTTATCAATTACACCATTACATTTTCAATATTTTTCCAATAAACACAAGCTTTACCTACTAAGGCTGACAATTTGGGTCGGGTTCGTGTTATTGGGTTCGTGTTGTTCGAGTTCGGGTCAGTTTCTTGTTGACCCAATTTCGACCTATTTATTTTCGTGTCAGGTTCGGGTCGTGTCACTTTTTTCGTGTCGGGTTCGGGTCGTGTTTCGTGTCAACCCATTTCGGTCAAAAGTATTTGACTAGTATTTTTTTGATTTTCGATTATGGTTTTCGAATACGGGTTTCGGGTACGGTTATCAATTACGGTTTGCGATTATGGGTTTCAAATACGGTTTTGGATTAAACATATTATAAACCATAAATGAAAAGAAATTCTTAAAATTATATGAAAATGGAGAAAAAAAACTTTGCAGTAATATTTAAAAAAACAAACTATGCAATTTAGAATTACGGAAATCACGTACTAAAGTAAATTTGTAAAGGTTTATAGTTAAGACTCTTATTTACGATATATAAATTTCTTATATTAACTTTTGTAGCTTGATGTTTATCTAATTGTTAACTAGTCAAATACTTTTTACCGAAATCGGTTGACACAAAACACGACCCAAACCCGACACGAAAAAAGTGACATGACCTGAACCTGACACGAAAATAAGTAGGTCGAAATTGGGTCGACACGAAACTGACACGAACCCAATAACACGAACCCGACCCAAGTTGCCAGCCTTACCGCTTTGTAGGTAAACCTTGTGTTTATTGAAAAAATATTGAAAGTGTAATGGTGTAATTGATAAAATAAAAAGAATGTTGGTAAAATTAGAAAAATATTGAAAGTGTAATGGTGTAATTGATAAAATAAAAAGAATGTTGGTAAAATTGGAAAAAAATGAATAGTATGATGGCAAAAATGGTAATTTTCCCTATATATATTAAACTTATATTTTTTTTATGTATCTAAAATATATACAATAATAACAAATTAAAAGTTTAATTACACACTAGAACTTTTAAAATTCGATATAATATATATAATAGTAAAACATGACAAGTTTAATATATTTTGGTGAACTAAAGACAAGTTAATACGCTATAACACGTAGTCATATGAAGTCGCACAACACATACAAAATCGATCAAACACACAACAATTACTTATTAAAAATAAACAAAAAAGAAGAAGAAGAAAAAATTAATTAAATGAATCACAAATCAAAACCATTTCATAACGCACAATTCTTAAATATGTATTTGTGTGTAGTGTGTGTTTAAAAAAAACAAATATTTTTAATTAATTAATAATCCAAACTAAATTCTTACAGACTATCATTTTCAGTGATCTCCGATCGAGGAAGAGAAAATAGACTAAGCTTTAAGAAATTAAGCCAACACACAGCACTTTCCTCCTCCTAGGTCTACTTACTTATTAATTGCTCAAACAAAAATCACTGAGTTGAATATTTTAACTCCACGTGTGTCATGTTTATGTATGACTTAAATAAAAAAATAAAAAAGGGGCATATGGTTTTATACTAAATAAATGATTAAATTTAGGATAAACATTTATTTCCTACCCCCTAATTAACATATTTTCACATCACACCATAATTTATGAAAAAGATAAAAGTTTGAAGGTTTAAAATCCTTTTATATTTAATTGAACATGATTTATTATGTTTTCTTATAAATATAAGGGTGAGACTCTAAAAATGACTTACTATTAACTTAAATAAAAAACTTACACTCATAATTAGCATTAACTAAAAAAGTTGTTATAGTTACAGCGCCACTTAAATACTAAACAGTAAAAAGATAAATTTATTTTTCATTTAAGAATATAATAAATATAACAGCATCTATAATTACTTAATTAGTATAGATGACAGCTTAGATGAGTTTTCTATAATTAAAATATAAGTATATAGTAATCAATAAACTATTGAATGCATATTTATTACTGAAGCTAATGCATGAAAAGGACAAACTATACATTACAAAAGAATATCACTTTCCATGTAAAACATTTAAAAATTTGATATTAAAAACGATCTGCTTAACATGTTGCGTTGTTTTATGAGGAACGTAAGGACCAGATAAATTCAGCTGTCACTAATTATTAATTAATTACAATACCTAATTTATAAAATCTTATAAAATATATATAATTTTGGGAAGCCTACAAGTGTTAAAATCGTAGTGGGTGCGTTAAAAGTGGGTTTCGTTTCTAGTGTGGCCTCGACTTGGGTGTTTCAAGTGGGGGTTTTTAGGTTTCAGGGATATTATCATTGGCTTCATATTATTCTTTTATTTTTGTGATATATTTATATAATTATAATAAATGTCAAGATTAGATAAAAAATTAATATATAGGAGGATGAACGATGAAATATGAAAATTTAATAGAAAGAACTAAAATAGAGTTTTGTATAATTTACTGCAGTTCAAAAAAATAAATAATAACAATTTTCTTTTAAACTCTTATAAATTATATGGATGCATGCCTAAGGATATTATTGTCTAACACATGATTTTTGTTGCGTATGGAAACTCTTTATTTGTTTTGTATAAATCTACTCTTTCAAGAAAAAGGTTATTTTCTTTTATTTTTATGTTTGACTTACGTTTTTTAATTAAAGGCAAACATGAATTCTTTCATCAGGTAAAACACTCCTAAATCTATATTACAAGTTAATAAAATGAATATTTTTTTTGAATTAGAATAATTTCCGTTTAGTAATATGACACAATGTTTATACTTTTCCGGTTTTCCCTCGTTGTTTTGTAATTTTTATTTGTCATGTGTTAACATTATGTTGTAAAGGGAGAAAAGGGTATGCTAGTATTGTTGAGTAATTTCTCATATTGAATAAAAAGTGACTTCGTAATATGTTTAATAAGGGTCTTGAGCTACTCCTCTAATAGTCAATTGGTTTTTTGAGCTCGAACACCACAAACTTACATGGTATCAGAGCAAGGTTTACTCGTGGTTCATCAAAAGGCCATACACACTCCACATAACCCATAAGTATCCACGTGTTAGTCACGGAAAAAAAGAAAGCCACACGTGCGGGGCGTGTGTAGTAATGTCTCACATCGAACGAAAATTGACTTTGTAATATGCTTAATAAAGTTCCAGACTACTCTAATAGTCAATTGGTATTGCTAAAACTCCACAAGCTTACATATGCTATATTAATAGTAGAACCAAATTTGGAAGTGTAAGACTGCCCGCATCTAACCAGCTGGTTGGAGCGTGAGTCATTGGAACACCATCGCCCCACTCCCTAAAATGAGAGTGAGGGGTTGGTCCACAATTACCCCAAGTTATTTTTTTGTTTTTTTTCTGCCTCCCCATTGGACCATTAATATATACAGGGGTATGGATGTGGGGTTAAAGTGATATGAAAGAGCAAATAAAAAATAATATGACGCTGATATGATAATATATTTTTATGTAAACTTGTGAAATGAATACACATGATCTAAGTGTAAATTTTGTTTTAAAAAAGCCCTCTATATAAGAATAGAAGGAGGGTGCTACATATGTCCATCATTACTAGACGTAGCTCTCAAACATAGAAAGTAAAACATACTCTAGCAAGTTTTCAATTAAGAGTATGAAAACTATAATTTTGGGTAATCTTTCGATGGAAGAACGATTAGTCCATCACACTATGATATGTTAATTTTTTCCATCATCTTACCGATCCATCACTTAAGCATCATATTATACCATTATTTCATTATTTTACTTATGCATGGAGTTATGCCAGCGTCATGCCTCGAGTATGCGTGACCCCTCCAATGTTTTCTTCTCAATTACTAAGTAGTACTTGATCCCAGCTATCTGTCTAGCTACTCTCGATCAATGAAATGAAAAACTCTTGTACAAAAAAGTTGCAAAATTAATTAATCAAAAATAACTCAACGTGATATTTAATCCATTTAGATAAAAAAAAGTGCATGGGCGTGACAACATATTTTAAACAGTCAAACATGATGGCTATTTTATAAGTTTAAAATTATTGTAGCTGTTGAAGAAAGATTCCCTATAAGGGCGTTTTAAATCGTCGCGCCACTTAACTTGTAGTTGACACTAGTTTGAGGCGTCATCTCGAACCAATAAATCACTGTTTACGCTGGATCAACCCATGCTGGCCTCTCATGGAAGAACTCTCATTTCTAAGTGAGATAATCTTATTAAAAAAATAAAAAAACACCATTTTTGTTTGTGACCGAATCTTGAAGTTCTCAACGTTTCTTGATATATTGGTGAATACCCTTTTCAGATTTCAAATGTTTTAAGCCAGATTCTCCTTATTTATGGTGAAACCTCTCAAAGATCTTGATTTCTTTTAGCAACTTCATTGCAGGTGTTTTTAAGTTCTTTCATTGTTGATCTAGCTGCTGATCAACAATGGATGGAAGTGACATTTATAAAGCTAGTAGGAGTATAAGATTAGGGAGTTTAAGAGCAAGCAACAATGGAGGAATGATGGGTAGTCTAAGATCTGGAAGTACCAATGTATGGAGGAACACTGGCATGGATATATTTTCAAGATCTACCCGTGATGAAGACGATGAAGATGCTCTAAAATGGGCTTCTCTTGAAAAGCTTCCGACTTTCGACCGTTTGAAGAAAGGTTTGCTTTTCGGATCCACTGGAGCTACACAGGAGGTTGATGTAGACAATCTTGGTTTCGAAGATCGAAAAAAATTGCTTGATAGGCTTGTGAATACTGCTGATGAAGATAATGAGAAGTTCTTGTTAAAGCTTAGGGACAGAATTGACAGGTATTCATATTACCTTAGTTTCTTGTTTTTTGATTCAGAATCTTGATGTTTTGTTGAAACGGTTTACTTTGCAACTGATTTCACACCACTGACATGAAAAGAGAAACATTAAAAAAGTTAAGAGCTTGAAATTTGAGGGAATTAAGAAAATGGAACCATGATTTGTCACCTTTATGGCTTTATATGGACTGATTACAGACTTTGCAACTCCTGCAGGATCAAAAGTTAGAGATGATGATATAAAAAGTCCTCACACTTTCACTCTTTTTCTTATTATAACACTTTATTTTATATGTCACTCATAATAGCATCCAACTTCCAAGTACAACTTTTACTATATCATTCTGTTTTTGGTCTTTATTTTTTAAAAAAAAAAAAAATACTATTTTACTTGTTGGATAGATACCAAGTGTCCAAGTTTCCTGATATAGTAATATGAACAGATTTGAATGGAATAAGTAGGATTAACTATAATGCCATTAACCCTCAAAAGTTCTTTGTGATTAAGACTGCTCCTACCTTCCGAATGTAAATCTGCCACTAATGGTATATGTTCCTAATAGTTCAGCAAGTATCGTTGTTAGTCTGATAAGTATCTACAAACACAAAGGTCAAAAAACTTAATTGCGCTTCATCTGATTTGTATTTTTGTAAATGGTAATTGGTTTTATGGAATTGGGTTTGCAGGGTTGGTATCGATTTGCCAACAATTGAAGTCAAATTTGAGCATTTGACAGTGGAGGCGGATATTAATACAGGAAGCAGAGCTTTACCTAGTTTTATAAACTTTCATATTGATATATTGGAGGTAAGGAATCCAAACAATCAATACGTACATACATACACATTTCTTGAATCTTGCTAATGAGTTTTCCCCTGAATATGATGAAACGTGTATCCATGTTTGACTCCATTAGATGTTCTTGAGCTTATTCCATCTACTTCCAAATTCAAAAAAGCATATAACCATCCTTGATGATATTAGCGGGATTGTTAAGCCTAGCAGGTGAGCAGGAGCATAACAAATAGAACTTAATTACGGTTACTTTACTCGATCTAACATAATAAAACATGTTTGTAGGATGACACTACTTCTGGGACCCCCAAGTTCTGGGAAGACAACACTTTTGTTGGCCTTGGCTGGCAAGCTTGATAAGGAACTTAAGGTAAAAAACAATTTTAATCCTTTTGACCATCAATTAAAACTATATGAATACAGCTGGGTTTGATTTTGAAGTAATGAACTTTAATGGTGAAATAACTTAAATGTGGCAAGTCTTGACAATATTTTATGAATAAGAGGTCAAAAAACATTTACTTTTTTTTTCCTTTTATCTGTAGTGCTCTGGCAAGGTGACATACAATGGTCATGAATTACATGAGTTCGTACCTGAAAGAACCTCTGCTTATATCAGTCAAAACGATGTTCACATCGGCGAAATGACTGTCAGAGAAACCTTGGCTTTCTCTGCACGATGCCAAGGGGTCGGATCACGTTATGGTTAGATTGAAATTATTCGGTCCCAAGTTCCAAATTTTCTTCTACATAGTACGATATTGAGACTTATTTAACTATCTTTAATTTGCAGAGATGTTGACGGAGTTGTCAAGAAGGGAGAAAGATGCAAACATCAAACCAGATGCTGATATTGATGTCTTCATGAAGGTACTACAAGATGCATTATTATGAATCACGTATATTTTGTTTATGACTTCCTTCACAATCTGAATTTCATACTTGTGTATTTTGAATACAAGGCTGCAGCATCAGCAGGTCAAGAAGCAAACGTGGTGACAGATTATACTCTTAAGGTAATGAATAAGCTTTAAATCATATATGATGTGCATAAACATTGGTTACTTTTAAAATATAACGTAAGTTTCTCTTGTGCAGTTGTTGGGGTTGGACATCTGTGCAGATACCATGGTAGGGGATCAAATGATAAGGGGGATTTCGGGTGGGCAAAAGAAGCGTGTTACAACAGGTAAAACTATAAAATCACATTCATTTTGAAATATTTTGTCCTTTTATGACGTTTAAGCTAATTCGTAAAACATTGTATTTACAGGCGAAATGATAGTAGGACCATCAAAAGTTCTTCTTATGGACGAGATTTCTACTGGTTTGGATAGTTCTACGACTTTCCAGATTGTGAAATCGCTTAGACAATTTCTTCATATCCTTGAAGGAACTGCTGTCATTTCTCTCCTCCAACCAGCACCCGAGACGTATGATTTATTTGATGACATTATTCTTTTAACTGATGGAAAAATCGTGTACCAAGGACCGCGTGACAATGTGCTTGAGTTTTTTGAGTTTATGGGGTTCAAATGCCCGGAGAGGAAAGGTGTTGCTGATTTCTTGCAAGAAGTATGTTTGATAACTTCCCTATGATTCAGTTTGCCTAATCTTAATAATCATGTATCTCATTTTTCAAACAAATGTAAATGTGTTATAGGTGACTTCCAAGAAAGATCAACAACAATATTGGATGAGAAGAAACGAGCAGTATAGATTTGTGACAGCCAACGAATTCTCAGACTCGTTTAAGTCTTTTCATATCGGAAAGAGACTTGGGGATGACCTTAGCGCCCCATATGACAAAAGCAGAAGCCACCCAGCTGCTCTTACGACCGAGAAGTATGGTTTAGATAGAAAAGAACTCCTGAAAGCTTGTGTTGATAGAGAAATCTTGCTCATGAAGAGGAATTCATTTGTTTACATTTTCAAATTGTTCCAAGTAAGTGTCCCTCTACTTAAAAGATTTGTTTTTTTTTTTGCGTAGCACAATCAAGATTGTACTTGTTTTTCTGTCGGTTTCAGCTGTTTTTCATGGCCTTAGTTTCTATGACTGTGTTTCTTCGAACTGAGATGCATAGAGATACTTTAGAAGACGGTGGGATATATACAGGTGCTCTATTTTTTGGTGTGATAATGATCATGTTTAACGGGATGTCTGAGATTCCTATGACGATTGCAAAACTTCCTGTATTCTACAAGCAAAGAGATTTCCGGTTTTATCCCTCATGGGCGTACGCTCTTCCATCATGGGTTGTCAAGATTCCTATTTCGTTTCTAGAAGCTGGCCTATGGACGGTTCTCACTTACTACGTTATAGGATTTGATCCCCATATTGAGAGGTTCGTTAGTTTTCAGATAAAGAATGTCAAATTTCCTGTTAATTCTAATTCTATATATGCTCATTAATCATTAACCCTGAATTTATAATGTTTTGTAGATTCTTCAAACAGTACCTTTTACTTTTGGTTATCAATCAAGTGTCCTCTGGATTATTTCGATTCATTGGCGCCATGGGTCGAAACATGATTGTTGCAAACACATTTGGTTCATTTGCGCTTCTCATAATCATTGCATTGGGCGGCTTTGTCCTGGCACGAGGTAATTATAAGTTATTATTTACTAGACCAAAAACAGATAAAGTTTGAATCTAATTCTTTGTTACAGATGATGTAAAGAAGTGGTGGATATGGGGCTATTGGATATCTCCAATGATGTATGCAATGAATGGGATTGCGGTTAATGAATTTCTGGCTGACAGATGGAATAAGGCAAGTCAAGTGATGCCTAAAGTTGGCTGTATTCATGTTGATCAAAACTCTTATTTTTGAACACTATTTGTATGTTTGTAGCCTATAAACGGTACGACACTTGGGAAAACTATCATCACTGCTCGAGGGTTGTTTGCAGAATCTTACTGGTACTGGATTGCGATCTTGGCATCAGTTGGATTCATGTTTTTCTTCAATATATGTTTCAGTTTGTCTCTTGCGTGGCTCAACCGTAAGTATTATCTTTTCACCTCTACATCTTGAAACTGGAATGGAATGATACAATGAGCCTAGTTTTGACCACTTGGTAATGTTTATTATGCATTTTATAGCTTTTGGGCAGTCCCGAAATGTATCAGCACAGAGTGAAAGTGACAAAGACCCTGTTGAGTTAACACCTGCTGGCAATGGAAGCAATCAAAGCAAGAAGAAAGGAATGATCCTTCCATTCGAACCACATTCAATTACCTTCGATGATGTCAAGTACTCTGTTGATATGCCTCAGGTAACATTCTAAAGATTTCTTTATTTATTACTGAAATAGCAGTAGATCACATAGATTTCTTTATTAATTCTTTTCTTTTTGTAGGAAATGAGAGATCAAGGAACAACCGAAGATAAATTGCTACTACTTAAGGGTGTAAGTGGAGCTTTTAGGCCTGGTGTTCTAACCGCCTTAATGGGAGTGAGTGGTGCGGGAAAAACTACTTTAATGGACGTACTAGCAGGTAGAAAAACAGGAGGGTATATAGAGGGAGACATTAGGATTTCTGGGTATCCAAAAAACCAAGAAACATTTGCTCGAATTTCTGGATACTGTGAACAAAACGACATACATTCGCCTCATGTCACTGTTTATGAATCCTTGCTCTACTCAGCCTGGCTAAGGTTGGCAACAGATGTTAATGAAAATACCAGAAAGGTAAGCATATATATACCTGCCAAAGATAGACAAAATCCTTGATTAATTGATCAATAAGGAAATAATCTAATTGTGATTTGTTGTTTAATTTGCAGATGTTTGTTGATGAGGTGATGGATCTTGTTGAACTGAACCCGTTGAGAGATGCGCTAGTTGGATTGCCTGGTGTTAATGGACTCTCGACTGAACAACGAAAGAGGTTAACAATAGCAGTTGAGCTAGTGGCTAACCCGTCTATAATATTTATGGACGAGCCAACATCAGGGCTGGATGCTAGAGCGGCTGCAATTGTGATGAGAACCGTCAGGAACACAGTTGACACAGGAAGAACGGTTGTGTGCACCATTCATCAACCTAGCATTGACATATTTGAAGCTTTTGATGAGGTATATTATTCTCAAACTTACCACAATTGCTTCGGGTACAGTTAACATCAAACTTACAATTTAATCTAACAATATGCTGCAGCTATTCTTGATGAAAAGAGGAGGACAAGAGTTATATGTAGGACCAGTAGGTCGGAATTCTTGTGAGCTAATAAAGTACTTTGAGGTAAGATAGTCAATATTAAGGAAGACGAAAGTTAAGTTGTTAGAGACTAACTGTTTGTGTGAACTAGGATATTGACGGGATAAGTAAGATAAAAGATGGATATAATCCTGCGACATGGATGTTGGAAGTCAGTACTTCATCACAAGAGATAGCTCTCGGAGTTGACTTTGCTGAAGTTTACCGCAAGTCAGAGCTATTCAAGTAAGTAATGATGGTTAAATTTTACCATATGTCTGCTCATTTTTTCCTGATCTATAATATCATGATCACAGGAGAAATAAGGCCCTTATTGCTGAACTGAGCATACCTCGTCCTGGTTCCAAAGACCTCTATTTCCCAACCCAATTCTCGCAACCTTTCTTCATCCAGTGTGTTGCTTGCTTATGGAAACAAAGGCTGTCTTACTGGCGGAACCCTCCTTACACCGCAGTTCGTTTTGCTTTCACCACCTTTATCGCCATGATGTTCGGTACAATGTTTTGGGATCTTGGCCGTAAACGGTGAGTATCCAAATTTTGAGAAACATAAATCAATTGTTGTTTTCTTTCATTTGTACATTTGTCTTACTGATGTAAATTACAGGAAAACCCAACAAGAACTATCTAATGCAATGGGTTCCATGTATGCTGCAACCCTCTTCCTTGGAGTCCAAAACGCATCAGCAGTGCAGCCAGTTGTAGACATTGAACGCACAGTTTTCTACAGAGAACGAGCTGCTGGAATGTATTCTGCTCTACCATATGCATGTGCTCAGGTGATTAAACGAGCACATTTTTAGTTATGATCTTAAACGATTAAAGATTCTAACTTATGATTTTCGTGTTTTATGCAGGTTCTGGTGGAGATACCATATGTTTTAACACAAACGCTTGTCTACTGTGTCATAGTTTATGCTATGATTGGATTTGAATGGACAGCTTCCAAATTCCTGTGGTACACGTTCTTCCAGTTCTGCTGTTTACTCTATATGACATATTATGGCATGATGACTGTCGCTATCACCCCCAACGCCAACATTGCTGCCATTATAGCAGCTTCCTTCTACGGGTTCTTTAATCTGTTCTCTGGCTTCATCGTCCCACGACCCGTATGTTTTTACTTTGTTTTAATTTTTCATATTCTACTTTTTTTTTCAGATCATTTGTGTTAATGGTTATTTTGAAAATAACAGAAAATTCCGGTGTGGTGGCGGTGGTACTATTGGGGTAATCCATTGGCATGGACCATCTATGGCATGGTGGTTTCACAGTTTGGCGACTATGAAGACAAGCTTGTGAATGGAGAGACCGTAAAGGGGTACCTGGATCGTTATTTTGGCTTCAAACATAGTTTTCTTGGTGCGATTGCCGGAGTGCACGTCGGATTAGTTCTTGCGTTTGGTTTTATATTTGCTTATTGCATCAAATCCTTCAATTTCCAGAAGAGATAGACTGAACTCAATTCCAAAAAAACATCAGTTTCTGTTAAGAATCCTAAAATTTTGTACTTAAATTTTGTTTTATCTATTGATCTTTCGGTACTGTAAAATTATTTGTGGATTATTTATTATTTTTTAATTTTAATAGCAGCAATTTGATTTTCTTTTTGTTTAGTTGCTAGCTTTCATCTGTAGCCAATACATTAGATGTCACTATCGTGTGTTTGTTGGTTATCTTAGGTAGGAGAGATCTTAGAGTTTGTATACTGTCATGAAGTGTTATACTATATGTAGGACTATAGGAGTCAATGTCTATATATAATACACGTCTTCTATTTCTATTTTCTAGTGCATATCGTGATCAAGTGTATATAATACACGGATATATGAAAACCCTAAAAGAACCATCACCTAATGGCCTAACCCCGCACACTTGCCCCGTATAGAAGAAAAGGTCAAGAGTTCTAGTTCAATGGGAGTTTCAATCAGGGGGTGCTTTGGAAAATGGTCACGGCTATACTAGTTAGGCCCCAAAGGCTCGGTGCCCCCGGATGACCTGAACAGGGTACACCCTTGTAAAAACCCTAAAAGACCAAGACCCATTTAAACAATCATAAAACTAAACACATCTATGAAAAATTCATTATGTAGGGTAATAGTAAACCGGTTAACTTAGAAGGCAAAGGAAAACCAATTTGAGCTTCTATGTATCATAAAGAAGGAAACGATATTGTTTTCCAGAAGGAAAAAAGCAGATATAAAAAGAATCGATATATAGTTTTTACACCGAGTGATATACTGCCCCTGCCACGCTTTGAGGTTGATGTTGCCATTTGGGGTTGGCGGGAACACCACCTCCTGTCTATAAGGCCGAAAAAGATCACTTTCGAGGTCTCTAAGCCAATGTGGGAATCATTGTTAAACGGTTCGAAATTCGAGTGTTTCAATTTATGTAAATTTCTAACCCCACAAAAACTAACCTTTTATCAACCATTTTCAAACACTCATTTTTTATCTTCCATAAATGTTCCATCTCAGTCTATGCAATTTCACACAATCAATGTCAATGTACCCCCCCTTTCCCTCCTTTTTTTTTGAGTGGGATGGAAAAGATGAGTACTCCTCCACCCTTAGGGGGTGCTTGGTTCAAGTATTGTTATTCATGGGATTTGCATTTAAGATGTGATTTGCATTTGGTGGGATTTAAAATCCAATCTTGTGTTTGTTTCAAATTCCTTAGATGGGATTTCCACCACCACCTGCAAACTCCATTGCCACAACCAACCACCACATCTGCTGCCACCAGGGCGAAGGCGGACGTCAACGGCGAAGGAGAATGTCGATGGCGAAGGGGAAGGCGAAGGCGACAACAGCGAACTAGGGTTTCCGTCGAAAGCGAAGGCGAACGCTTCTGTCCTAGGGTTTGTGTCGATGAAGGAAGCGGCGAACGAGGGTTTCTGTCATAGGGTTTGTGGAGAAGGCGACAGCGAACGGAGGTAGGGGTCCACGAAGGAAGGGGTCGACAGCGAAGTAGGGTTTCTGGAACGGTTGACGGCGACGACAAAGGAAGAGGTCGACGGCGACAACGAAGAAAGAGGTCGACGGCGACGAAGGTGATGGTCGACGGCAGGGTTCTAAAAAACGCGCCATGGCGGCGCCAAGGCGTGAGGCGCGACTCCGCCGTTAAGAAACAGCCCTTGGCGGCGAGGTTAGGCGTGGCGTAAGACAAGGCGGCATAAGGTGCCCCTTTACGCGCCATATGGAGAGTTTTTTAAGGCGTGGCGCCCCAAAAACATTTTTTTTTAAAATGACTTTTTTTATATACATTTTGCGGTCGCTTGTTTTGAACTTCTATAAATTTGTATTTTGTAATTTATATATGTTACTTTGCCCCTAATTTGTGCAACTTTCTGTAATTTGTATATTAATAATGATAAATTGGATATAAATATTTATGAAATATATACAAAATTGCCGCCTTAGGTGCCGCCTTAAAAAACGCCATGCCTCGACGGCGCAGTTCGCCGGAATATTAGCCGGAGTGAATACCTCATTTGAGGGTTTTCAAAATTAAGGGGGGGGGGGGGGGGTTGGGGGGGTTGGGAGGATTTAGAAATCCGTCGTCTATGGGATTTTATAAAACCCTATGATTTGAAATCCCATCCCATTTTGCCAAACCAAACACCCCCTTAGACTGTACACAATGGTTACCCCCACCCTGTTTCAAGGTCTACCTGGCTCATCAGGATTGACAAAAATGCCACACACTCTTAACAAGGTTCTAGGTGAGAAATCTTTTCAAAGCAAGTACTCAGTAATGTATTAAATAAGTGTTCTACCAGTTTTATCAAACCCATAACTTTATAAATAAAGGAACCAGTATGTTTTTACATTCAATCAGTCGATCACTATCTAAACCTTATGAGGTATCTTACATGAACCAATCAATTCAAGACTGGTCAAGGTACTTAGTTAATTCAAGCCATAGTAATGTCATTAACTAGTAACACTAATTTTAGCTACAACAAACTCGATTTGTATATCATTTGAATCAAAGCTATACGTATATGAGACCTTAATGGTTTCAAAATCAAAGTGCTTAATACTTACTTGTTTCAGAGGCACTAAAAATCGATTAATGGTTATCTGATGCTCAAAGATACAGACCTAATTTCATTTGATATTTACCAATCATAATAGTGTATCAAATAATATCAACCATTAAATAAGTTGTGTGCTTCAATATTCACAAAGAAAATCGATGAAGAATCAAAGGAATTGGAGACCGTGACTTACAGAGGATAAAACTGAACTCAAATGTCGTGATACACTAATGGCAGAAAACAGAAGAAAGAAGCGAGACTAACCTCAATCGATGCTCACTTGCAGCTACAAATCGCCACTCCTAAATCTCTCTCCGTCTCTTGATTTTGCGGTTTTACAGGTGGAGGATTTGTGAATGACAGAGTGCATGCCATGAGTTTGTCGAAGCATCATGGAGTTGAATGCTTGTTTAGGGCTATTTGGTTTAATTAGAATGGGCCTAATCAACTACGTTAATGGGCTTGTGATACTTGGTTAAAATGAATTCCAATTGGCCATTGTTTGTCAAATTGAATTTTATTTTCTGAAAGTATTTATTTATTTGTTTTTGTTTTATTATCGTGTATTATATACTTATAATCTGGATGAAGGGTTTTATGGCGTGTTAATCTATTTCAAACTAGATTAGATATGTGTATAATATATTGTTGGGTTCAAAAATGATAAACATAAAATACTAATATAAAATTATAAAATAATTATAAAACATTAAAATTAGAATTTTAGAAAATGGCGATAGACGGTGCTGACACGTAAACCAGCGGATGAAGGCATGAAGCATTGACCTGAGGGGGAGGATAGACGTGATGACAGAAATTAACATAATATCATAATACAAAGAGACTTAATTGTATTTCTTGTATATGTCATCGATTATAATTAATACAATTAGAGACAACAAGATCAAGGCTTTATTGGATATATTTAAATAAATATTTAAAATTATTAGAAAATATCTTTAAAAAATTAAACTAAGAGTTTAGTTAAAGATGATTTTTTGTAATATTATAAAGGTGTTTATGATAATTCTTAGGTAAGCATATACGATATTTTAATATTTAAGAATGACAAATATGATATTTTAAGATCTAAGAAGAATATATGAAATTCTCTCTAAAGATTATGATTTAATTAAAGTTAAATCTAAATTCAAATTATAACCTAAAAAAGTTAAAATTAGATTTCAATCTTCTACTAAATAACTAGAATTGTCTGATAGGGTTTATGCATATCAGTCTGTTGTTTGGATTCGAATACGATCCATGAATGTTATTTTTTTTAAATAGGAAAACTCAATCTAATTATTGTTTAAAACAAATTGTAAAATCAAATGAGAAACAAAATATTAGAAAAAAAAAGAACTAAATGCTTTAATAATTATCAAAAAATTATAAAAATCAAGTATAAGAATTTATAATATATGAGAAATGTATATTTGAAAATCATTTTAATTGCGGAAATTGTGAGTCTCACAATCTTGATCCTTAACTAAATTAAATCAATGGTTTATTAATGAGTCCTCATTATTGAATCGTCAATGACCCATTGATAAGGGTATAAAAAGAAAATCAGGACTCATAATTATATAATGACTTATCAACCCTAATCTAATCCATAGTTAAATAAATATATAAATGACCAAAACATTCTTACTAATGAATCATTAATAAACTTTAATGATGATTACATATAATTGTCATATTAAAAATAATTCCTAAATAAACTTCTTCTTACAAGATATAGAAAACGAATAAAGTTTCGTTTTAATTGTTAAAGTTTATCGAAGGAAAGTTGCTTTCGGTTTTATTTGTAATGTTTTTTAGCAAATAAAGTTTCATTTATGTATTTTAAATAATTAAAAATTCTAAAAGGGTGTTCGGTTCAAAGGGATGAAGTAATTTAGTTCCGGTTAAAGGGATGTGTGGTATTGTAGAATTCTGGAAATTTCTTCACATCAGTTTTTCAAAGAAACTAATTATTTTTCGTTATTTATTCAAAAAAACCTTAAAAACATGCTAGTACGCTACTAAACATATGTTATTTGTTTTTTTAAGGTTTCTAATAAATTCTTCTAATAAAGAGAGTTTTTCACTTCACTCCTTCATGGGGGTGCATGTTAAAGTCCGATCCAATTGAGTACATTTAATTGGATTTTAGTTTGAAAAGTGAGATCAGATCTATTTAAATAGTTTTAAGATTTGAATTATATCATTCAAATTACTATTTGGTCGGATAGATTTTTACTATTTGGTTTTCATTCTTACATAAAGATATGTTTAAAGAGTCGAGATATAAACTATATTTAATATATATACTATTAAAGATTATTATATAGTTGCCAAGTTACAATAACTAGTGAGACTAGTAGCTTTGACATAAATATATAATTAAAACTAATAAATTATAAATAAACATAGATATGGCACGTAAATATTACTTTGTTCCAGTAGTGTTATATATATAGTACTCGCGCAATGCTGCGGAGTCAAATAGTTTTTGTTTTGCAATATGTATTGATATGCTATTCGCGTGCGACTCATTGTCACGAAAATTTTTACAGCAACATGTTCGTTTTTTCTATTTTTTCTTATATTTGTATCAATTATTTTCTTAAATTTAAAAACAATATTAAAAAAAAAGAAAAAAGATTTATATTTATGAAATAAGATTTTGAAAATTATATTGATGTGGGTGGATAAGTGTGTTTGTGTGAGAGAGTATGTTAGTAGAAATTAGAAAAGTATATTTTTAATAGATAAAAAGTTAAAGTAAATTAGGAAAGTAAAATAGTTAAAGAATTAGTCGATGAGATTAATTTAGATAAAAAAGAAGGGTGGAGATGTATTGTTGATTGAATTTTAAAAAGTTTTAAAAATAAGAAGAGAGAGTGTTAAATTGTTTATATAGTTTATTCGGTTTATATATTCCTATTCGGTTTATTCAATTTATTCGGTTTAGATAATTGTAACCAGAACCAAACCGAAATCCATAGTAATTATTCGGTTTGATCCAATTGCAA
Organism: Pulicaria dysenterica; assembly: GCA_947179395.2. Lineage (NCBI taxonomy): Eukaryota > Viridiplantae > Streptophyta > Magnoliopsida > Asterales > Asteraceae > Pulicaria > Pulicaria dysenterica. The sequence continues at coordinate 65,894,440 of OX359294.1, read as the reverse complement.
TCCAAAAATCTGAAATATCCGAATCAAATAGTCCAATCCAAAAGTTTCAGTTCAATAAGTCGGTTTTATTCAGTGAACACCCCTACTCCTTCATCAACATGCATCAGCGAATCACCAATTTAGGAGGGTATTTTAATTTTAGGGTAAATTATATTAAAATTTAATGAGTTTTGCCTTATTTATCATTGTATGCAAACAATTTTAAAATTTTAAAAATAATATAATTAACTTTTATAATCTCTTATTGTATGAAAACAACTTTTTATATCTCTGTTGTTTAGTTTTTATTGTATTCAACGGAATTTGCCATAACTTCTATAGTATACAAAAGTTGCATTCAATATAAAGATTATGAAAGTTGTTTTTAATATTTTAAAGAAAATTAATTATATATAATAAGAATTACAAAAAAATTTATTATGTTTTAATACAATTTTTCTTTAACTTTATTCTTTAATTTTGTTTATTTTGTACATATTAGGTTGATTCAATGCTGTTTTGTTAGCTGTCTTAATGTGGATTGGAGTCTTTCTTTTGGAGCTGCCTATTATTTCTCTTTTAATTTGTATTAAGAGTTTTGCTTTCCATCTTTTCACTCACATGTCATCTTCAACTTTAATCTTCAACTTTAAACCGTCAAAATTCATGGGCTATTCCCATTTAAAATTATGATTGGAGATTTCTATTTCCTTCTATTTTAAACACTTCCTTTCGTTCATTCTTATAGATAAATATATGCAATATACTAATTATATATCGCGATCTCGTTATTTAATTTTGATATTTATCTTAATAAAGTAACTAGGAAAATAAGTAGTAATATTTAGGTTTTAGTTTATCAAAATATATTAATTTATCACATGTTTCTATTGTGTGTATCGAATTTTAAAAGTTATATTGTTAATGTTTTATTTTGGTTACGCATATAAAAAATAAAAAAATTATATAAGTTTAGTACATAAATAAAATGTTTAATACATATAATATCGATAAATTAAATGTTTGATAAGTGATATAATACTCACAATAGATAAATTTAAAGTTCAATATAAACAATAACAAAAGTATAATACATTTTAAAGAATTAAATCCTAATTAATATTTAGGGTTAATAATGGAATAATCCTCAAAGTTTTCATCTTATTATGGTTTAACCCTCAATCTTTTTTTTAACATAGATTAACCATAAAGTTTCACTTTAAATACGGAATAACCCTCAAAGTTTTATTTGTTTTACGGTTTAACCCTCAAAGTTTTTTTTAACACATAATAACCATAATGTTTCATTTAAATTATGTTTTAATCCTCAAAGTTTCACTTGTATTTCGGTTTAACCCTCAAAGTTTATTTTTAAATGGTTTAACCATAAAGTTTAGTTTGGTTTTTGTTTAAATCCTTCAAGTTTTACTTTATTTGCGATTTCACCCACTTTTCTTAACATGTAAAATTTATATTTTTTGTTTATTTTTTATTTTTATAAATCTTGTTTTCCTCTAGATTCGAACATAATTAGTCATGTGAAATAACCTTAAAGTTTTACTTGTATTTCATTTGTGTATCTCAGATGACTAATTATGTTAAACCATAATTATAAAAATAAAAATATTTTTTATGTTCGAATCTAAAAATAAAAAAGTATTTCAGATGACTAATTATGTTCGAATCTAGAGGAAAACAAGATTTATAAAAATAAAAAATAAACAAAAAATATAAATTTTACGTGTTAAGAAAAGTGGGTGAAATCGCAAATAAAGTAAAACTTGAATGATTTAAACAAAAACCAAACTAAACTTTATGGTTAAACCATTTAAAAATAAACTTTGAGGGTTAAACCGAAATACAAGTGAAACTTTGAGGATTAAAACATAATTTAAATGAAACATTATGGTTATTATGTGTTAAAAAAAACTTTGAGGGTTAAACCGTAAAACAAATAAAACTTTGAGGGTTATTCCGTATTTAAAGTGAAACTTTATGGTTAATCTATGTTAAAAAAAGATTGAGGGTTAAACCATAATAAGATGAAAACTTTGAGGATTATTCCATTATTAACCCTAATATTTAATAGGAGATAATCTCATTATGATATTCCAACACAGCAAACCAATTCTCACACATGTATTATAAATTTAATAAATAATAGTCAGAGTGGGCAATATATAATTGCATTATTTAATCCAAGCTCCCACGAGTGTGTTTTTAAATATTGGCGCCAGATAACTCCGACTAATTCTAGATAAATTACACGTACGTCTGGATAAATTAACAAACCTGCCAATAAAAAATTAAACACCAAATTCTTTCCAAATGTCATCATTTTCGTCAAGAAAACTGAAAACCCTTTTTGTTCTTGATGAAACGTGCAAGTTTCTTGAACAATTTGTGATTTTGTGAATACCCATTTTAGATGACCTGTATTAAAGTATATTTCTTTTTTTAAGGTGAAAACCACTTCAAAGTTCTTGAGGTTATTGATCTTCAGTGTTGTTCTTTTTGGTGTTAACAATGGATGGAAGTGACATTTATAAAGCTGGCAGCAGTTTAAGGTTAGGAAGCTCAAGAAGAAGTAGTGGTGGAAGAATGGGGGGGAGTTTAAGATCCGGGAGTACGTCTATATGGAGGAACTCTGGCATGGATGTTTTTTCAAGATCTGTTCGTGAAGAAGATGACGAAGAAGCTCTTAAATGGGCATCCCTCGAGAAGCTACCAACTTTCGATCGTTTGAAGAGAGGTTTGCTCTTTGGATCAACTGGACCGTCACAAGAAGTTGATGTAGACAATCTTGGTTTTGAAGATCGAAAACGGTTGCTTGATAGGCTTGTAAATACTGCTGATGAAGATAATGAGAAGTTCTTGTTAAAGCTGAGGAACAGAATTGATAGGTAGTAAACTTCCTCTGATTTAATTACTTGTTGATTTTAATATTGAGGTTGTATGTTAAAATCAATAATTATCTATCAAACCTTTGATAGGCAAAAGTATAAGTGTTAATTAATTTGCTATGAATCAGGTAATCTGAAAGCTAGATATATAATTAAGGAAATGATTTCTTCCTAATTAGAATTGTATGAATTTTGTCAAGCGACTAACTGTTTGAATGCAAATGTCACAGGGTTGGGCTTGATTTGCCAACAATTGAAGTTAGGTTTGAGCATGTGACTGTGGAGGCAGATGTTAATACAGGAAGTAGAGCTTTACCTAGTTTTATAAATTTCCATATTGATATATTTGAGGTAAAATATCCATTCAAAATACAAAACAAAAACTTTCTTGATGAATTTGATGAAATATGTATCTATATTATTCCATTAGATGTTCTTGAGCTTGTTTCGCTTGCTTCCAAGTTCCAAAAAGCATATAACTATCCTTGACGATGTTAGCGGCATTGTTAAGCCTAGCAGGTGAGCTAAAGAACATAAAAGTTAGAACTCAATCCTGATTACTTTACAAGATCTAACATAATAGAACATGTTTATAGAATGACTTTACTTTTGGGGCCCCCAAGTTCTGGGAAGACCACACTCTTGTTAGCCTTGGCCGGCAAACTCGATAAGGAACTTCAGGTAAAAATTTGATCTTAATCACACCATTTTAAAATCTAAATGTTTTAATCACATCTTGATAACGTAATTATAGAGCTCCGGAAAGGTGACATACAATGGGCATGAATTACATGAGTTTGTGCCCGAAAGGACCTCTGCTTATATCAGTCAAAATGATGTTCATATTGGAGAAATGACTGTTAGAGAAACCTTGGCTTTTTCTGCACGATGCCAAGGAGTTGGAACACGTTATGGTTAGATTAAAATGATTTGGTCTTAGATTCCAAATTGTTCTTTCTAGATATTATGATTATTGCATCATTTTAACATATGTCAAATTGCAGAGATGTTGGCAGAGTTGTCAAGAAGGGAGAAGGATGCAAACATTAAACCTGATCCTGATATTGATGTCTTCATGAAGGTACACAACAAGATCCGAATGAGGAAATAACTATATATCTCTTGTCTACGTCGTCTTTCTAGGAATCTGTATTTGATTTCTGTTTACTTTATGATTAAGGCCGCGGCATCAGAAGGTCAAGAAGCAAATGTGGTGACTGATTACACTCTCAAGGTATAGTTTTAGACCATTTCTAACATGAACAAATGTTAATAATTGTTAAGATGTATCATGACTCAAGTCTTGTGCAGTTGTTAGGGCTGGACATATGTGCAGATACCCTGGTAGGGGATCAAATGATAAGGGGGATCTCCGGTGGGCAAAAGAAACGTGTTACAACAGGTAAAACCGAATTCATATACGCGTTGAAATACAAGTTTCTTTCGTGATCTCGGCTATATAGGCTAATTTGTAAAATCTAACAGGTGAAATGATAGTTGGACCATCAAAGGTTCTTCTAATGGATGAGATATCTACTGGTTTGGATAGTTCTACAACTTTCCAAATTGTGAAATCATTAAGACAATTTCTTCATATCCTTGAAGGAACTGCTGTCATTTCTCTCCTTCAACCGGCACCCGAGACATATGATTTGTTTGATGACATTATTCTTTTAACAGATGGGAAAATAGTGTACCAAGGACCTCGTGACAATGTGCTCGAGTTTTTCGAATTTATGGGGTTTAAATGCCCCGAGAGGAAAGGGGTTGCTGATTTCTTGCAAGAAGTATGTACAATCTTTTCCCCATGATTCACTTAAACTTACTATATGTAAGGATCGACCACCACAAAGTGAGATCAAACAACTATGGCTAATAAACACGCTAATAGAAAATCAAATGAAAATACAACGATTAACGGGTTCGGATCCTCAAACCTACTCCCCAAATGAAAAACTTCAATAAAAACTTGTATTACAAGATGGAGACACATAACTCTCAACTCTCTTGAATCTTCTCAAAAGTTTTTCTTTCTTAAGTTTTTTTCTACTCATGAATTATGAAGACCTTAACCTATAGAAAATCAAATCCCTCAATCTCCTATCCAATAGCCTCTAAATTGACTTGAAATCATGGTGCCATCATTAGTATTACTCAAATTCAGGCTTATATAAGATGGGAAAGAGTATTGTGAAATGAGTTTATCCATAAACTTTAATAAAAGTTTTGGGTACTTAAGTACTTTAGTAGTTTGAAGATATAAAAAGTTATAATTTATCAATTAGATAAAAATCTTATAATTAGTAACGGACAGCATTTTATGATTATTAATAAAGTAGTAACAAAGAAAACGGGGTTGTGTGGGAAAATGATTCTTGTGGGTCAATATGGGATGCCTAGCTTATTACATTGTGTTGCAGGTGACATCTAAGAAAGATCAACAACAATACTGGATGAGAAGAAACGAGCATTACCGATTCGTGACAGCCAAAGAATTCGCAGAGTCGTTCCAATCGTTCCATATCGGAAAGAGACTCGGGGATGATATTGCCATCCCATACGATAAATCCCGAAGCCATCCAGCTGCTCTTACGACTGATAGATACGGTTTAAAAAGAAAAGAGCTTTTGAAAGCTTGCATCCAGAGAGAGATCTTGCTCATGAAAAGAAATTCATTTGTTTACTACTTCAAATTGTCCCAAGTACGTATTATCATATGAAGTGTTCCCCTAAGTTATGGGTTCAAAATACTTACTTCTAGTAATGAGTTCTTTATCTTGATTTTCAGCTACTTCTCATGGCCTTAGTGGCTATGACTGTGTTTTTACGAACCGAGATGCATAGAGATAACATAGAAGATGGAGGGATATATATGGGTGCTCTATTCTTTGGCGTGGTTATGATCATGTTTAACGGGATGTCTGAGATTTCAATGACGATTGCAAAACTTTCCGTGTTCTACAAACAACGAGACTTCCTGTTTTACCCCTCATGGGCGTACGCTCTTCCTTCGTGGATTGTCAAGATTCCTATTTCGTTTCTTGAAGCTGGTTTATGGACGATTCTCACTTACTATGTAATAGGATTCGATCCCCATATCACAAGGTTATATATATATCTAGTTTTCAAGATAGAAGATAGACAAGTTCATATATGTTCTTGTTACTTTCTAGTTCTATATATGTTTCATAACATGTATCTTTAATTATTGTTTTGCAGATTCTTCCGGCAGTACTTTCTACTATTGATTGTTAATCAGATGTCTGCTGCATTGTTTCGATGCATTGGGGCATTGGGTCGGAACATGATTGTTGCAAACACATTCGGATCATTTGCTCTTCTCTTAATTTTTGCGTTGGGTGGCTTTGTCTTGTCACGAGGTACTTACTTACCAGTTATGATAACATCTGGAAAGAAAATGACCATTTTTACATGGAAATCAAATTTAGTAATTTACTACTTATTTACCCCAAGTTTTCAGTTTCCAGAAGTAGAAAAAGTTTGAAATTAAGTTTGTAACTTTATAGATAGAAGTTTGATGGACGTTCTTATTAATGAATATGAAGAATTATGTTTTTTATACATTCAAGTTTTAGATAAATAGAAGTTTTAAGAGTTAATCAATTCATTATAAAATTGTACTGAAAAAATCAATTCATTATAAAATTGTACTAAAAAATCAATTCGTTATAACGTAGATTGTAATCTAATTATCTGAAGTTAGGAATGGTAACGGGTTGGGGATTGGTCCCCCCGCTCAACCCTGTTTAAGAAAACTGTCTCCGTACTCGCTTAAAAATCTCGGGGATTTAAACGGGAATCCCCGTTTGGTAACCGGGAAACGGGTAATATCCCCGTTTAATAATAAACAAGTAATTAAATGGGTACTTTTCACCGCAGAAATACCTGTTAAAGTAAATTTGTTATTTTTCACCAAGAGATCATCACCGTTAAGATTTTACCATGTGTTTTCGAAAACAATTATTCTAAATTATACAACATATATCATATCATCGAATACTAATATATCTGAACCGAAATTAAAGTCATAAAAATCTTATTAATATATATATATATATATATATATATATATATATAGTGGGAGGTTCAAATGAGAACCTTAAATTAAATGAGAATGGGAGACTCAATCCCAGCCGTCCAATTTCCCCTCCTTCAATGTCATTGCCCACCCATGAATTCCTCACATGCACCATGTCACACTTGATCCCCACGCTTTCCATCCATGAATTCTACTTACAAAATGAACGACTGAGATTGAGTCTCTCATTCTCATTTGAACCTTCCCCTATATATATAGGGGAGGGATATTGTAAAAAGAGAATTAGGATACAAAGAGTAAGTAGAAATCCTAGTCACAAGATTTAAACCAAAAGTCAACAAAAATGGACCCACGTCTGACGATTCTAACTGCCAATTAAGGGCAGATTTGGAAATGAAGAAATAAGAGCAGCACCATTTTCGTTTCTTTGATTCACCATCATCGTTTACCAGATTCAAAAGATGCCCAAATCCAACAAAAATAACAGATGCACAATATTAACAATTAACCAGATGCACACAAACAGATAGCACATCCATGGACTTAAATAGATTTTAATAACAGATGCACCAAATACTTGATGTACAATAATTTCAAAAAATGAAGAACAAATTTAAATTATGTGAAGAAACCGAATTCAAAAGATTCACCAAAAAATCGATGGTGCACAAACTAAGTATACAAGGAATCAGTTACAAAAAACGTTAATGCATAAAAAAACTCCACCTTTGATGTATAAAACAGTGGCGGCGACGGCAGAGCAAGTGGCGGCGCGACGCAGGCAGCAGTGGCGACGCAAGCAATGACTTCACAGATACAGCGTCGCTTCAGTGCTGGTGGTCGGCGAGGACATAGAAGGAGGCGGTGGATGATGTTGTCAACCCGAGAGCTTTCAACGACGGAGCCCTTCGATGGTTCAGCGGTGGAAATCAACGACGGGGACGACGGCGGAAATCATCGACGGGGACAGCAGTTCGATTGGGGGAGAGAGATTTTAGGGTTTTGATTTTAGGGATTTTAGCTTCGAGGAAAAGATAACGATGGCCATGGAAGGGAGCGGCAGAAATGATCATGGGGTAAAAGGTCGATTAGGGTTAGTCAGGGATCGACGGCGGCATCTTCACGGAGGAGCATCAGGCGGCATCTTCACGGAGGAGCATCAGGAGGCGTCTTCACGGACCTGAATGGGGGCGGATGAATGGTGTTTGGGGGTCGATTAGGGTTTTCATCGTAAATGGGGTGTGGGAGCAGACGTATAAGACGTGGTTGGTGGGGACAGGGAGAGAGAATATTTTTATCTTTTAAAAAACTTCGGATTTTACCTTTTTATTAGTTTTGGTTAGTTATGACACTTGTCAGGTTTAGAATTCTCCTTACTCTTTTTATCATAGTTCTCTTTTATATATATATATATATATATATATATATATATATATATATATATATACATATATATTTAAAATTAAATTATGATTGGGGCCGAGTATAGGGTGATCGAGACGCAGATCATCAAACCCGTCCCCGTCACTCTCCTCATCCCCGTTTAAATAATTGGGTTTTCCCCTTTCTCATCCCTGTTAATCATTCCCGTCTTCATCTGTTTATATTGGTTTTCGGTTATTTTTGTCACATGTATCTAAAGTAATACAAATGAAAAATCTAGAGAAGCTTTTCAAATCATTATATAGATAAACCAATATAAACGAACTTCCCGTCAAACAATATCACGAAGAACGTTTTGTTCGTCTACATGTAGATTTACAATATATATTAAAATTAAATTAAGTAATTATTTATTGAATAAAGGAAAGGAAAGGTAATTATTTACTTAATTATTTATTAATTAAGTAATTATTTATTGACAAGAGTGTTCTTGTTACATACAGATGATGTTAAGAAGTGGTGGTTATGGGGTTACTGGGCCTCTCCAATGATGTATGCGATGAATGGGGTGGTGGTTAATGAATTTCTTGCGGATAGGTGGAATAAGGCAAGTCTTTTTTTATATGATTACGATATTGTGGATGTATCAATCAACTAATTAACCTTATTTTCGAATTTTTGTTGTTGTTGTAGCCTATAAACGATACAACCCTAGGGAAAACAATCATCACCTCTCGGGGATTCTTCGCAGAATCTTACTGGTATTGGATTGCGGTTGTGGCGTCGGTTGGATTCGTACTTCTCTTCAACTTTGGTTTTAGTATGGCTCTTGGATTTCTAGACCGTGAGTATCTTTTGAGCTCTTTTAGTGTTTTGGTATTTTGAAAATTTAACGATTAGCTTTCATACACCATGTAGAAAAATGTTTCCAAATGGCATATATGTTTTTGTATATAAGCATAGCAACCATTTAATAACGTACGCCTGTATATTTGAACTCTAAATAGCATTTGGGCAATCACAATCAACTGCATCAAATCAAAACGAGGGTGACGAAAGCGTTGTTGAGTTATCACATACTACCGACGAGAACAATCAAAGCAAGAAGAAAGGAATGATTCTTCCATTTGAACCACATTCAATTACCTTTAATGATGTCAAGTACTCGGTTAATATGCCACAGGTGCTCATCTCGAGGTTTCTTGATTGTAATCCAAGGTAAATAGTCAAAATCCAGCGATCCTTATAGTCGTACTTTTTTATATATAGGAAATGAGAGAACAAGCAGGAATCAACGAAGATAGATTGCTGCTACTTAAAAGCGTGAGCGGAGCTTTTCGACCAGGTGTTCTAACTGCACTGATGGGGGTGAGTGGTGCAGGAAAAACTACTTTAATGGATGTATTAGCCGGGAGAAAAACAGGAGGGTATATAGAGGGAGACATTAGGATTTCTGGGTATCCAAAGAAACAAGAAACATTCGCTCGGATTTCTGGATATTGTGAACAAAACGATATCCATTCACCTCATGTTACTGTTTATGAATCCTTGATCTACTCAGCTTGGTTAAGGTTGGCACCAGAAGTTAACGAGAACACCAGAAAGGTTAGTGTATCGTAAAGTATATACATTGAAATATGGGAAAAAACTGTGCTTAACTAAAAAAAATGTGATTGATTTGATGATTTATGTTTGTAGATGTTTGTTGACGAGGTGATGGAACTTGTGGAATTGACCGTGTTGAGAGATGCGCTAGTTGGGTTGCCTGGTGTCAATGGACTCTCCACTGAACAACGTAAAAGGTTAACCATCGCAGTTGAGCTTGTGGCTAACCCATCTATAATATTTATGGATGAGCCCACGTCCGGGCTAGACGCTAGAGCAGCCGCTATTGTGATGAGAACGGTTAGGAACACTGTTGACACAGGAAGAACAGTTGTGTGCACTATTCATCAACCTAGCATCGACATATTTGAAGCTTTTGATGAGCTATTCTTGATGAAAAGAGGAGGAGAAGAATTATATGTAGGACCTATAGGTCGTAATTCATGCGAGCTGATAAAGTACTTCGAGGTATGGTTTTTAACCCGAATGATAAAGATTTAAAGCGCGAACGACTAAAAATATCCTGAATGTATATTTTTGTGAATTAGGATATTGATGGCGTAGCTAAGATAAAAGACGGATATAACCCTGCAACATGGATGTTGGAAGTCAGTACTTCGTCTCAAGAACTAGCTTTAGGAGTTGATTTTGCTGAAATATACCGAAATTCGGAATTATTTAGGTGGGTAATCCGTAATTCTGATTTGCTTGCATAATATGATATTTTTACATTTTTAGTGACATATTTTCACAGGAGAAACAAGGCCCTTATTGCTGAATTAAGCGTACCACGTCCTGGTACAAAAGACCTTTATTTCCCGACCCAATACTCGCAGTCTTTTTTTGTCCAATGTTTTGCGTGCTTATGGAAGCAACGTTTGTCCTACTGGCGGAATCCTCCTTACACCGCTGTTCGTTTCGCTTTCACTACCTTTATCGCCATCATGTTTGGCACAATGTTTTGGGATCTTGGTGGTAAACGGTAAAAACCCAAAATTCAAAGACAAGTTTTTATTGTTAAATTGTTATGTTGATGCATCGATCAGTTTCGATATTCATACATTTGGTTGGTGTACTATGAATATCAGGAAAAACCAACAAGAACTATTTAATGCAATGGGTTCCATGTATGCGGCAACTCTCTTCCTTGGTGTCCAGAACGCATCAGCGGTGCAGCCAGTCGTAGACATTGAACGCACCGTCTTTTACAGAGAACGAGCTGCCGGAATGTATTCTGCTTTACCATATGCATATGCCCAGGTGAAACCGTTGAAAATAGAAATTGACCGAAGATATGTTACTTTTAGGTGAAATTTGCTATTTTAGTTGAAGGTTAATTATCAAATTTTTCGGTTTTATACATAGGTACTGGTGGAGGTACCTTACATTTTCGCACAAACAATCGTTTACTGTCTCATAGTTTACGCAATGATTGGATTCGAATGGACAGCCGTCAAATTCTTCTGGTACACGTTCTTCCAGTTCTGTTGTTTGTTGTACATGACTTACTACGGTATGATGACTGTTGCCATTACCCCAAATGCCAACATTGCCGCCATTGTCGCAGCTTTGTTTTACGGGGCCTTTAATCTGTTCTCTGGCTTCATCGTTCCGCGACCTGTAAGTTTTTTAACTTTATCAATCCTCGATCATAATTAATCCTCCATGTCAATTGCTTGTACATAACACACTTTAGCCATACGCAATAAATTGCTATTTGGACGTCCATAGATATATACATGAGTGATAAAGATAATAGTTGCACAAGAATATAACGTCTAATTTGTTATATACGTATGAATAAAATATGTTATGCGCAAATCATCTTCCATTGCTAATCTAATCATTAAATTGGTTATATATGTGCGAATTCAAACAGAAAATACCAGTATGGTGGCGGTGGTACTATTGGGGTAATCCGTTGGCGTGGACCGTCTATGGCATGGTGGTGTCACAATTCGGTGAGTATGACGACTTGCTTGTCAACGGCGAGACCGTGAAAGGGTACTTGAATAGGTATTTTGGCTTCAAACATGACTTTCTTGGTGCGATTGCGGGAGTGCACGTGGGGTTAGTTCTTGTTTTTGCGGTTATATTTGCTTATTGCATCAAATCCTTCAATTTTCAGAAAAGATAGTTCTAATTCATATATTTGTAAGCAAAAATTTGGTGTTAAATATATAATATTTTTGTACTTGAATTTTATTTTATTTTTAGTTGGAAAAGGGCTTGTAAAACTATGTTATTTGTTTACTTTTGTAGCAATATAGATATGTACGTGTTTTTACTTGGTGCATTAATTGTGCGTGATCTCAATTTCCTTTAATTGTAAAATACGCAACGATGCTTGTAGGGAAAAATGATCGTATTGATTTTTTATCTCATCAATATTATTGATTAAAGTCTAAATTAGAAAGAGGTCAATAGTTCAAGAAACAAGCTAGTATTTCATAATAATATTAGTTTAACACGAATTAATTTAGGGTAAAATACACGAAAATACAATAAACTATGGCTAAATTGTCATTGTATACAACAAACTTTATTTTGTACCTAAAAAGATAAACAACTTACATTTTGATTCATTGTATGCAATCAATGACCTGATTATCAAATTACCGGTTTTTTCATGAATTTTAATTTTTTTTATTAGCAATTCATATCTTCTTGGTGTTCTTCAAAGTTCATCCTCATGTTCTTCATTTTCAAATAAAAAACATAAAGATAACAAAACAATTTATGCTTAAACACTTATTAAAAACACTTCTTAGTGAAATTGGATCTAACAAATAGTTACCTAATCAAAACAATACCAAACGTTTCTTCAAAGGTTTCTATAAACCTATAGTCGTTTTTTTGTAAGCATAATCGATACGAAATCGTTTCTGCGAAAAAAAAATCGGCAAACACATATATACGACGTCGATATAGATCTAAAAAATCGTTTCAGGTCGGATCTAAAGTCGTTTCTGTAAACAAGCTATCGAGGATGAATCCAAATATACAAACCTAATTACTTTAAATTTAGAATCGATTAGAAACCCATGTTTGAAATCGATGGACAAAAATCTCTTTGTAAACTTTAATCCCTAACGAACCTGCAATCAAGGATGAAGAAAAATCCTAATACTACTTTACAAACTCAAATTTGAAATCATACATAAAGTCACATAACCTATGGAAATCATTGGTTGAATCTAAAACCCAAATTTGACTGACGATGAACTCCCATGAAACCCAAACATGAGGTTATTAATGAATCTTCATAAAATTAGTTAAAGATAAAAAATAACAAAAAACAAAAAATAACCGGCTACTTACATATGATAGGAGGTAAATTGAATACAATGAAGCAAAAGTTTAAGTTAGTTGTATTTTCAGATACAAAAGTAAATAGGTTGTATACAATAACAATTTTAATAAAATTCGTTGTATTTTCGCGCAATAAGCCTATTAATTAACGTATAAATTATCATGATAATGAATATAAAAGCATAACGGTAAAAAGAGAGATATATCACGTGAAAAACTAGCTTTGTTCATTGCAGACCGTAAATTGGGCAAACAGACCAGTTAGAGGAAACATGAAAGGCAAGATCTAATTCGTTATAAACTTGCTATCACAATGTATATCTTCCTTTAGTTACTTTTTATATACCATATCGTGTTTGATTCGGTTAAAAACTATACTTGATTGTTTTTACTTCTTTCTATGGTATAGCAATATCAATAGGTTGTTGAAAATGTTTATCCTTCTTTAAAATTAAGGGTTCAACTCTCATCATAGATAAGTGTGTGTTTTTACAAATAAAAAAAATAAAAATAGGGTTAATGAAAACAAAAATGTCAAAATTGAGAAACCTTGTGATCAACCTTTTTTCTTCTTGATAAGGTCAGGTTAGTTATTAGAGCATTTAAAGCTAGTAATTCAAAAGGGCCAACAAAATTCTGTTAACGTTATTTAGTTAATTCGAACTTATTATTTGTTTGAGTCAATAAGCATGTGTCAGTATTATTCCTTATTTTGTTCCTAGTCTTCAGCTTAGTGGGTCAAGTAGTTGAGATATTTAAGCTAGTCTCTTTTTCTGTTTTACTATTTCACGTGGTACACTTCAGAGCCTATTTAACAGGCATTTGTTTATCAATAAAGATATGCAATTTTAGTTGATCAGCAATATCAACTTGTTCTCTGTTTTCATATAATTCCATCAATCTGGTATCAGAGCCAGGTTGGCTCCTTACTGGAAATTAATTTTCGTAGACTTACAAGCATGGCAGGCACCTCTAGTTCTTTAAATATCTCACAGCCTCAAATACCAGTATTCAAAGGAGAGTCTTACGAGTTCTGGAGTATCAAAATGAAGACGTTGTTTCAGTCACAAGACTTATGGGAGTACGTTGAATCGGGTTTTGCAAAATCCACTGATGAAGCACGCAATAAGGAGCATTACAAGCGAGATGCAAAAGCCCTCTTCTTTATTCAGCAAGCTGTGGAGGATTCAATTTTTTCAAGGATAGCCGTAGCTACATCCGCTAAACAAGCATGGGAAATCCTCAAAACAGAATACCAGGGCTCCTCAAAGGTAATCACAGTTAAATTGCAGTCTCTTAGACGTGATTTTGAAACTTCATGCATGAAGACTAATGAAAGTGTTCAAGACTATTTGGCTAGAATCTCTGCAATTGTAAGCCAAATACGATCCTATGGAGACAAGATTACTGATGAAATTGTTGTCGCAAAAGTCTTAAGGAGTTTATCTCCTAAATTTGATCACGTAGTTGCTGCTATCGAAGAATCGAAAGATTTATCCGTTTTCTCGTTCGATGAACTAATGGGATCCTTGCAAGCACATGAAGCAAGGATTAACCGGTCCACAGTTCACGAGGAAGAAAAGGCGTTTCAGACGAAGGGGGAGTCCCAATTTTCAAGTCAATTTGCAAGAGGAAGAGGCCGTGGAGCTTCCCGCGGAAGAGGTCGATCCAGAAACAACTCTTGGTATTGCTCGTATTGTAAGAAACATGGACACACAGATGAGTACTGCTGGTCAAAACCGGCAGAAGCAAAATACGCTGAAGATGTCACGGATGATGATTATTTGTTCATGGTGGCCGGAGAAATTCATGAAAGTAGAAAGGAGGCATGGTATGTTGATAGTGGTTGTTCTCACCATATGACCGGGGATAAGACCAAGTTCAAAGAACTTGATGAGATGATGAAGTCTTCGGTACGACTTGGCGATGACAAACAACTGAAAATCGAAGGACAAGGTACTGCTGCCATAACTATCGGTGAACAATCGAAACTTATTAGAAACGTTCACTTTGCACCTTCCTTAGCTCACAACTTATTAAGTGTTGGGCAACTTATGGAATCTGGAAACTCCTTGTTGTTTGATGATGGGAAGTGTATCGTGAGGAACAAAGCAACTCAAAAAATTGTTGCTTGTGCCCACATGACTTCCAATCGGATGTTTCCACTCTATTTTTCCAACAAGACAGAAAGTGCATTCATTACCAAAGCCCAAGAGGAAAGTGAGTTGTGGCATCTACGGTATGGGCATTTAAATTTACAAGGATTGCAATTACTAAAGAAGAAAGAAATGGTAAGTAATCTGCCCGTTATCGTCTCCACCGAAAAGATTTGTGAAGGTTGTGTTCTGGGCAAACAAACCAAGCAGGCATTTCCAGTTGGTAAATCCAAACGAGCAGAAGATCTTCTTGAATTAGTTCACGCTGACTTATGTGGACCAATGAGAACCGAGTCACTCGCCGGAAGCAGGTACTTCCTTCTATTCATTGACGACTATAGTCGAATGAGTTGGATTTATTTTTTGCAGCTTAAATCCGAAACGTTTGAAAACTTCAAACGGTTTAAGGCGTTGGTCGAAAAACAAAGTGGGAAGTACTTAAAAACACTACGAACCGATAGAGGCGGTGAGTTTCTTTCGAAGGAGTTTGCTGAATATTGTGAAGAAGAAGGAATTAAAAGGGAACTCACAGCACCTTATTCACCGGAGCAGAATGGTGTAGCCGAGCGAAAAAACCGGACCATAATGGAGATGGCACGATCTATGATGAAGCATAAAGGGTTACCTGATTCATTTTGGGCAGAAGGAGTAGCTACTGCAGTCTATCTACTCAACTTATCCCCTACCAAGGCGGTCTGGAATCAAACGCCTTATGAAGCTTGGCATGGAAATAAGCCCTCGGTGAGTCATCTTCGTATTTTTGGTTGTGTTTGCTATGCTCTTAATACAACAGGTTCACACAAACTTGATGAAAAATCAAAGAAATATTTATTCATCGGTTATTGTGTTCGGTCAAAAGCTTATAGACTTTACGAACCTACTAGTAAGAAGTTTGTAGTAAGTCGTAATGTTACATTTGATGAGCAAGCATGCTGGAAGTGGGATTCAATTTCCAAGGAATTAAACAAACCAAAATTAACAGAAGGTGAAGGAGAACATGTGGATAATGAGGTCACTGTTACACCTACCTCACCAACTCAAGAAAATATCAACTCTGATGATTCATCCGAAGAGTTCCCTCAAGATGATGTTGCTGACTCGGTGCAACCACGCAGGAGTGAACGTGGCAGAATTCCACGTCGACGTTTTGAAATCGAAGGAGACACAATGTCACCACTAGCTCTGTTTGTCGAAGATCCTACTAGCATCGACGAAGCCATGAAGAAAGACGAGTGGCGAAGAGCAATGCATGATGAACTCCAAGCCATTGAAAAAAATCAGACTTGGGATCTTGTTGATTTGCCAGCAGGTAAAAGTTCAGTTGGAGTTAAATGGATTTTCAAAACTAAATTTTTTGCAGATGGCAGTATACAAAAGCATAAGGCCAGACTCGTTGTGAAGGGATACGCTCAACAACAGGGAGTTGATTACGATGAGACTTTCGCACCCATTGCTCGTTTTGAAACAGTTCGTGTAATTCTGGCCCTTGCAGCTCAAAAGCATTGGAAGGTCTTCCAATTTGATGTAAAGTCAGCCTTTTTAAACGGAGAGTTACGGGAGGAAGTTTACATTAATCAACCTCCAGGTTTCGAAAAGGCCGGTGATGAGAACAAAGTGTATCGTTTGAAAAAGGCCCTTTATGGGCTTAAGCAGGCGCCGCGAGCATGGTACAGCAAAATAGACGATTTTTTTTACGAGAATGGATTCGAAAGAAGCATGAACGAGCCAACTTTGTATGTGAAAAATGAAGGCATAATGGGATTAGTTATAGTGAGCCTGTATGTTGATGACATGATTTATACAGGATCATCACTAGAACTGATTTCAAAGTTCAGACATGCAATGAAGAACAAGTTTGATATGACGGATCTTGGAGAGCTTCGTTATTTTTTGGGTTTGGAAATTGTTCAAACTAAGGCTGGAATTTTTATGTCTCAAAGAAAATATATTGAGGATACGCTGGAAAAGTTCAATATGAAGAATTGCAAGATTGTTAGCACTCCTATGAACATCAATGAGAAATTCAGCAAAGAGGGTGGCACATTAATGGTTGATGCAAGTCTGTACAGAAGTTTGATTGGTCGGCTCATTTATCTAACTCATTCACGTCCAGATGTAAGCTATGCAGTGGGAGTCCTATCTCGGTTTATGCATAAACCGAGCAATCATCATTTTGGAGCTGCACGACGAATTTTACATTATTTAGCTGGAAGCAAAGATTATGGAATATGGTATCGTGAAGGAGAGGATTTTTGTTTAAAAGGATTTAGTGATAGTGATTGGGCTGGTTCTATTGATGACATGAGAAGTACTTCAGGTCATTGTTTTCTTGTTGGTTCAGCTGCTATATCTTGGAACTCAAAAAAACAAACAACAGTTGCTTTGTCTTCGACTGAAGCGGAGTATGTAGCAGTTACATCTTCCGCGTGTCAAGCTGTGTGGCTCCGAAGGCTTCTAGGTGATCTCGGGCAGGAGCAAAGACATGCTACCAGCATCTTTTGTGACAATAATTCAGCCATCTTGCTTGCAAAGAACCCGGTGTTTCACAGTCGAACGAAGCACATCGATATTAAACATCATTTTGTGAGAGAGCTGATTGAAAAAGGTGAAGTGGTATTAGCAAGCTGCAGAACTGAAGATCAGGTTGCTGACCTTATGACCAAGAGTTTGCCTACATTGGAGCATGAGTATTTGTGTTCACAGCTAGGATTGTCCAAGTTCGAATGAAGGGGGAGTGTTAACGTTATTTAGTTAATTCGAACTTATTATTTGTTTGAGTCAATAAGCATGTGTCAGTATTATTCCTTATTTTGTTCCTAGTCTTCAGCTTAGTGGGTCAAGTAGTTGAGATATTTAAGCTAGTCTCTTTTTCTGTTTTACTATTTCACGTGGTACACTTCAGAGCCTATTTAACAGGCATTTGTTTATCAATAAAGATATGCAATTTTAGTTTATCAGCAATATCAACTTGTTCTCTGTTTTCATATAATTCCATCAAATTCGACTATAATCTTGTTCTCGAAGGTTTACATATAATGTTGTAACGAGGTATCACGATTCCTGTGTTGGCGGCGGTAAGCAAAAGATAATGATGATTATAAATAAACTATCATTCAAACATACACAAATAGAAAACTAGAAATCTAAATTATTAAAATTGAAATTATAATAAAATTTTATTTTAAATAAATCATTTAAACTTTAATTTTCTTATGTAAAATACAACATAATATTTAGCATTTCTAAATTTTACAACCATTAAATATTTTCACAAACAAGATAAAAGAAAATAAACTTTCATAAAACTAATTTAACTTTCTCAATAAAAAATAAAAATATTTATTATGAAATTAACTCCTTAAAATATGATTAGAAAAAAAAAACTATAAAAATAAAAGTACACAAAAAATCAGAATCTTATATAATATTATTAAAAGAAAAAGGTTTCTTCCCTTTCCTAAAAATTCTCTACCAATCACAACCCTTGATTTTTTTGAAAAAAATTAAAAAAATTGGAAATATTACGTCATAATTGAAATTTTTTCTTAAGGTTTCTTGGATTTGAAGAGGTGGAATATAAATTGTTAAGGGGGTAGTATGAAATATGTGAGGGGGTTTTAAGAAAATTGTATATTAATGTAGTTAATTATAAGTTGTTTGAAAATTATGTTTAATAACTTCAAATATATTTTGTTTTGAGAAAAAATAATTATATATTTGTAATCGTCTCATTTTTATCTACGGTTTGATATAAATTTTATCGGAATATGAGGTTTTATTAAAAAATTAGTACAATTTAATCGTTTTATCAACATCTAAGTAGTTATTGTATATTTTATTCGTCTTTTATAGTTATTCCCTCTACATAATATAATCGATATACTCACTCATTTCTTGGTATTTCGATAAAAAGAATAAAAATATATACTATAACTAATGGTTAGTGGCATAAAGTTGTTTACAAAACTACCACTACCGTTAGAGTTTTTTAAAATTAATTGTTACTTGTGAGTAAATAACCCTTCAGAAACTAGGACTCTACATAATTACTCGGTAGTGAATCAACTGTCATGATAGTGAGTTTTGTAACTACACATACAACTTGAAATTTTATATAAAATTTTTAATTGTCTAAGTTTTCTTATTTTTTAACTAATAACTTGATACATAAAATAAAATTTATTATTACATGGATATTTGAATTCAATGAGATTTCGTGTTTTCAATTATATTTAATTAAATAATAAATTACACTTAAGTGATTTACGTATGTATAGACATAATCTATTCTGTGTTAGAATCTTATTTTTATGTGATCTAATTTGCGTACTTAGATGGATGTCATCATTATTTAACTTTTAATAAATTTAGTTTACAGTTTCAAATATTCAAATATATAATTGGCTAATTAAAATGTATTTAAAGCACTTGATATTATAACATCGACAATAATATTATAGTTATGTTTTTACAATGTCGGGATAAAGCTCCATCACGAGAAACACATTAATATTATATTAAAAACTTTTAGACGTGTAATGTAACTTTATATTTCTTAAAAAGAGTATTTATAAAAAGTATTAAAAATACACGTTTTTACTCATAGATAGTTATATGTGACAGTTTCTCGAGTGAAAAGTAAGGAGTGGTTAAAAGTTTTAATTTGCGATGATGAAGGAGACCCTACTAATAAAACCATGAATGTTGTTTATGAAGGGTTTTGAACCTGACCAAACCACTTATGACACAAACTGGTCAATCCTGGATTTGATTCCACTGGTTCAATCCTAAAAGCGGAACTGGATTGAACACAACCCTCTAAACCCCAAAAGGGTTAGGATTTGATTCCACTGGTTCATCTCTTCTCATATTGAACCCCTGGACTTTACTAGTTAATTAATTAACTATTAATTAACTTAGTCCATTAAATATTAAAACTTAATATTTAATTCTCTTTAAATAATAAATAACTAATTATTATTTATTTCCTTTCTAATAATTAATCCAAACTGGATAATTATTTATATCTCTCAATAATTAATACTACTGATTAATTATTCGTTTATCTCTTTAATAATTAATCTAACTGATTAATTATTTTCACACAGATTTATGGTGAAATCTAACTGTTCTGAATTGGGTGTGTAGCAGTGTGACCCTTTAGTCTCTTATAACATTGGATACAATATGCCCGTTAATTATCTCTGCACATAATCCAACAGACTCCCACTTGTGCAAGATAAGTAACAGTTACTGCACATTGTTAGCCTAAGGAGGTCCCTAGCCAGACACTTAGGATAACCAGGTTATAATAACTCTTATACCCCAAAGTAACTTGTGATAAAACTTCATAAGCAACCTGCTTAGAAGTAACCTGTTATAAACTAACTGTTTATAAACTGAACTATCATAAACTCCCTGTTTATGAAGGGGTACATTTTTATATATACATAGCTTGCATATATATATATAGGTTTGTCCCTTGCAGCGCGATATTTCAATTTTGAGCATGAGCATGGAGGAAGTCAACTCAGAGACTCAAGAATTTGTTCATGACATACTTGATTTCGAAACTGCGTGATAAACGACAAAGAACAGATCAGTTCGTTTGGGCACGGCCGTGCACTTACCAGTTTCTCTAATCAGTCAAGGGGCCCGGAAATATCTCTCCTAAAAAAGAGGTGCAATTACCATCTTGCATATTTGCATTTGGCAACACGGCTCCCACTGAATCTAGACACGCCCCTTATGACCACCCTGTTACGGCGTGGCGTTAGAACGCGCTAAGAAGACAACAGTTACCGCATCCCAAACCAAATACCTCAGGCTTGAGGATAACCTATGTGATAAATACTTTTGACGCGAATCCACGAAGTATTTTTCACGGTGGGTCAATCCAATATTCGTAACCCTAACGAATATCCGTAAATTTTGGTCCGCAAAAACCGTTCGCAGCTATATTCGATATACTTTCGAATCTACCCCAAAATTACGATGACTTTATAACCCTATCATAGTTCCCACCACGATAAGTAGTCACGGATAATGTTTTTGAATAAACCTAGTTTATTCCTGGATAAACCAAAACATACACAATTGTGAAGAACAATGAAACTAATTTCTACACCCTTCCATATTCCTACCTGGAATAAAGATGTATAATTTCTACCATTTCACTGACTCGATTCACGGTGTTTATCTGAATTACTTATTATTTTACATTGTAACTTATCACGGATTACAAAGAAAATAATATGGTTATAAACCCTAAAACTCAAGACTTAGTACTTTGAAGTACTCCTTCTTGGTTTTGCTAGAAATCATTCTTGCAACCTAAGAACACTTCTAGGCTTACTTATTTTATAAATTCCTTAAACTTGGAGAACTGGAAATAACTCCTTGTTTCTGATTTATAAAACAACTTCCCTGTAATTAAAACTTTAATTACATTTGTAGATGTATTAAATCTTACTAGATTTGTATCCTTTTGAAATGATAAATTTTCTTACACCTACTTGTAAGAAACTTGAAACTAGATTCCCGGTGTATACCAACACTTATCTAATTCCATTACTAAGAATGTTAAAGAACATCCTATTTTATCATTTCTAACGTTAACCAATCCAATCAATATTAAGTTGACTCAATGAACACTTTAGAACGTATATAATTTCTATTATTTAGGTCATAACTTGACTCAAAATCTTGCAATGATATCTTTACTGAGTACCTCTCAATAAATCATGCATTCCTTGGATTAGTTCTTTTTCAAGAACTTACTGTTTTAAATAACTTCTAAACACATCCAATAATTATATACTTTAAAAGTTCAAACTTGTATTTGTCACACTGGTTAAAAACAATCTTTTATTAACTCTGATAAATACATTAGTCAGATGCTCCACTATCTCTTATGAAAAAGTGTATTCTTTAAAACATCCTTTTAGGCCTTAGTCAGAACTTGACTACCATGCCTAAAACTTGTGTTCCAAACACATGTTTTAAAACTTTAGTTTTTTTGTAAGAAATTTGTTTTATTTAACCAAAAACTTGGATCTCCCATATATCCATCTTTCCAATTACGGAAAATGGTTTCATTAAATTTACCATGATCATAAGTATGAAACACTCATAATGGTATTTTAAATTTCTTTTTTTAAAACATTTAGTATAAAACTTCCTTGACTATAATAACTATTATAATCACTTTTATACTTTCTTAAATGTTTTATCAAGAAACTATTGCAATAATAACTATCATTTCTATTTTGTTCAAGACTTTGAACATTCACTTTTCATAAATAACTTAAACACTTGTTAAATTAGAAAAACTATCTAATTTTATAAACAGTACTTGTTTATTTAAGTGTTTGAAAAAGTGGAGCCAGCATTTATATATAACTACAACAAATCATAGCATAAAGATTATGATGAATCACCAAACAAGTCAAGACTTGACTTATTGGTTCTCTTTTAGTCACAACTGGACTAATCCTGATTCATAAGAGTACGTGCACGGATATATAATTAAATAATTAAATTTCCATAAACTTAATAACCATAAGTTTTAATAAACCAAACAAGATAAAACATGTTCATAAAAAAAAAACTTTAAAAGAAGTTTAATAAACTAGGAAATAGAAATTATTATAATATCCGTAAGCTGCACGTAGGATTTCTTTATGCTGGGCCGCATCACTTTCCATCTCCTCCTGCAATAAACGATTGCAAGATTTTAGAATACTCGTAAAACTTTACAAGTAGGAAAGTGACAAAGAAGCTAATCACACAATACCTGAGGAGCCAGACTTGCCTCCTGCCTCGTGACCTTTCGGACAATCTCGTTTCCAATGTCCGGCCTCGCCGCACCTGAAGCACCGATTCTCGGTCCTTGCCTTGTTTGGCTTTGGCTTCTTGCCCTTGTTGTCGTTATTAGCTCTGGGTGCGTTCTGGCTGGGTTGGGCCTTGCCCTTTCCCTTTCCGTTGCGCCCCTTCCTCTTCTTACGTCCACCATGTCCCACCATAAGAATGTCCTTAGACTTGGTCCCGATACTCTGCTCAGCAGTCTTGAGCATAGAGTGCAACTCAGCCACGGATTTCTCCATGTTATTCATGTTGTAGTTTACTATAAAAGGCTTATAGTCATCCGACAACGAGTTGAGTATCGTGTCCGTTGCTAGCTGCAACGGTACTGGGTGCCCAAGTCTCTCTAGGTGGTCCTTGTAACCTTTCATTTTCATGACATGGTCACTGACCGAGGTTCCCTTAGCCATCTTGCACGAGTTAAATGCCCTAGTGGCATCATAACGCTCCGTGCGGGCTTGCTCCTGGAACATGTCCCTCAGCTGGCGGATCATGTCATAGGTAGGAGTTTCCATCATGCTCGATTGCAACTCTGGACTCATAGTTGCGAGCATGAGGCAGCTAACATCCAAGGCGTCATTGGAGCGCTTCTGAAAAGCCTCCCTGACCTCTGCCCTGGCATTGCTGGCAGGGGAATTTCCTAGAGGTTGTTCTAGGACATATCACTTTCTCTCGTGCCTCAGCACGATCCGGAGATTTCTCTCCCAATTGAGAAAGTTGGACCCGGTGAGCTTATCCTTCTCAAGGATAGAGCTGAGATAGAGGTTATTAGTATTGGTAACGTTGGTTGTCATCTACAAATTAAAACCCGGTTTAATTAGTAATTGCAAATAAACTTCTAATTATATATCATCAAACCCATAAATAATATATATTAGACTTAGGACCCATATTTCACATACTTGACGCAAGGTTTGGGCACTTCCCGCCAAGTCATGCTATTTCTGGTAGGTAACACCCTGTACCAATCGTACCTAACTGATACGACTCCTAGAACCTCGTAGAGCACTTAGACCCAGTCTAGTATGTTTAACTCTACTCTAGTGCTTTTTGGGCCGGGACTCCCGATTATCACCAAAATAGATCGCACCACCTAAGACAGCATGAAT
Source organism: Pulicaria dysenterica (assembly GCA_947179395.2). NCBI lineage: Eukaryota > Viridiplantae > Streptophyta > Magnoliopsida > Asterales > Asteraceae > Pulicaria > Pulicaria dysenterica. The sequence goes on along the minus strand of OX359294.1, from coordinate 65,870,070 downwards.
TCTGGCCGGGACTCCCGATTATCGCAGAACATTTCATGCCCCTTCCCGCAATGGTTTGAACCTGGATGCCCAAGGTTTGGGCACTTCCGACACCCGAGTACCGTTTAACAGTTAGGGTGTACCATTAGGTGGGTAGCACACTGATCTAAGATTTTTCTTGGGTTTAAATTAAGTTTAATAAAAAACTTAATTTTCCAGTTTTTGAAAAACCATTTTAAAACTTACTGTTTTAAAAAAATACGTTTTATATGTGTACCTAAACTAGGTGCACAAAAACGGCCTTTATAAGTTCCAAACTTATAATCTTGACAAAACTTTAAATTTATAAAATTTAACTAATACGACTAACAGCCTGTAGTCGTATTCCAGTTTGTCATAAAGCGCGTGGTTTTTCACTGTTTAATAACAGCCTGTTATTAAATCCCCTTTTTATTTAGCATCATATAAGTGTCGCAAGAATATATGATAAACAGTAAATAAAAGAAACACAACCACGCAGATATAAGAGTAAGCATATAAAAACCTATAGTTTTGCCAACTAATCCTAAGGTCAAACCTAAGGACAAAGTGACTTGGATTCGCCTTTCTTGACATGTTGCTCCCACTAGCCTTGACACCTCCCCGAAGTGTCCGTGCTACACGCATAGAACACCATTTGTTTTGTCACCTTCTTGGAGTCCATCTTGGTTGAGGGATTAAACTATTACTAGTCTATTACAAATACAATATTGAATGGGGTTGTAAGTGGCACGCAGGCCTCCCCGAACCAGTACAATATTACAATTAAGAAAGGGATTGTAATTGGCACGCAGGCCTTCCCAAAACCAAAAATAAAAAAAGAAATGAAAAACGAGTCCTAAGTCGACAAAACTATAGCTATCACAACCACGCAATTATATATAAGCACAATATATATAAAAGTCAACCACGCTGTTATAATAAAAGTAAACAATAAACTGTGCTGTTAAGCACACAACCTGATCTGTCTAAAACTCTCTCATTTATCCTTTTGATTAATACCTATTAACCAAAAATGAGAGTTATGATCTTCTAACTTATTTGACCAATATAATTTTTCAATAATCCTTTGAAACAACTTGGCCTCATTCAAAACTTGAATGAAAGTTTCTACGTCGAGTTCTTTTACCAGTTTTTCCAAAAAACTTAAAACCGACAACTTTGGTCAAATAATACTATCTTATTTGTTTCTCCATTATATAAACTTTATCCCCTTTTAGAATTTATTTAAAACGACTAAACTAGTCATAATAAATAAAAACTAAATATATGTTTTAACTTAAACTAATTAAAATATATAACACTAGCTTATATATTATCTTATTAATTTTATAACTTAAAATTAATAATCCTTTTTGTGTTAATCCGGAAAAACTGTCTTGGGCCAACTTCTTCTGGGCCGAGTAGCCCTTGAGCCGAGAACCCCTTTGGGCCGAGAACCCCTTGGGCCGAGGACCCCTTGGGCCGAGGACCATCTTGGGTCGAAAACCCTTTGGGCCCGTGTCGTCCTGGATCGAAAGATACTTGGGCCGAAACCCACTTTGGTCCTTAGCGCCGCTAACTGGCACCCCCGACACGGTGATGTTCTCGGTCCCCGTTTTTCGATTAATACATTTTAAATCCTTTTAACCTATTAAAACTAACTGTTTTAATATACTAATTAAAAACTGAATTTAATTCAAAAACCAAAAACTAATAATTATTAATTTCAACAAAAACTGTTTTATTAATAATTAATTATCCTAAAACTAAAAAATTAACTTTTTAAACAAAAGTTTAAAATTTCTGGTTAAGATAAAGTTTTAGATAAAAGGCTTATCCCTTTTAACCGTTTAAACACAAAAGTGGTTTAAACCTATTTGGTTAAAATCAAACCTTTTATAATCTGGACAAAAAAAAAACTTGTTTTTATCCTTATGGTTTTCGAAAAACAGAGGAGAAGAATAAGATGAAGAAGATCATATAACTATTAAACAAACAAAAAAATTAGATTAACTAGGTTTAAATGATTAAACAAACTGTTTAATTTAATCTTAATTCAAAACTTATTCTTATTTCAAAAAACATAATCCTTTTAACCATTCAAACTAATTGTTTGAATTTTCTGATTAATAAGATAAACCTGATAACAAAAACAAACTGTTTTGCTACCTTCTTGGTTTTCGAAATTTCCAAGAACAAAAAAAGAGAATCAAGAATAAAACCTTAATCTAAAACAGATAAAACTAGAAACTATGGATCATAGAGCCGAGGCTCTGATACCACTGAAGGGTTTTGAACCTGACCAAACCACTTATGACACAAACTGGTCAATCCTGGATTTGATTCCACTGGTTCAATCCTAAAAGCGGAACTGGATTGAACACAACCCTCTAAACCCCAAAAGGGTTAGGATCTTTTTAACTAATGATCAAACATAGTTTCTTGCCGAACAATCCACATAAAAGGTTATAGAATTATACCTGATCAGAAAACTTGGGATTGCTAAAGAAAGTCCACCACTACTGCACCTCCGATTGAACTGGCTGCTAGACCGCTCCTGGATCACCAAAGCTTTAAAAACTCGAAAACCTTGTGTGTGTGTCCTTGCTTGCGTCGATCTCAAAACCGAGAAACACCCTTGGTGTTTCTTGTTGATCGTCGAAGTGAGAGAGAGAGCCGAGAGAGTGCAATCGAGAGAGAGGGACGAGATCGAGAGATAGAGAGGGAGTGGTGGCTAGGGTAAATCCCTTGTGTCTCTTTTTTTAATCCTTAAGGCTTAAGGATATTATATATAGATTAACTTGGACCTAAGCCCGTTTAATTAAAAGCCCAACTGGTTTTAATTAAACTTTCATCTCTTCTCATATTGAACCCCTGGACTTTACTAGTTAATTAATTAACTATTAATTAACTTAGTCCATTAAATATTAAAACTTAATATTTAATTCTCTTTAAATAATAAATAACTAATTATTATTTATTTCCTTTCTAATAATTAATCCAAACTGGATAATTATTTATATCTCTCAATAATTAATATTACTGATTAATTATTCGTTTATCTCTTTAATAATTAATCTAACTGATTAATTATTTCCACACAGATTTATGGTGAAATCTAACTGTTCTGAATTGGGTGTGTAGCAGTGTGACCCTTTAGTCTCTTATAACATTGGATACAATATGCCCGTTAATTATCTCTGCACATAATAATATGAAAATCTCATATTTCGTGTTGTGTTCTAATAACCAAAAAGAAGAAAAGCGTGCTCGATGCCTAAGGACAAAGATATATATGTTTCACTAACTTGTAATATAGATTTAAAGGTATTGTACATTTATATGGATGAATTAATTTTGTAAGTGCACCTCCCTTTTTGAAAAGCCTAACCACTCAGCCACTTCGACTTACAAACATTGCGTGTTTCCTTACAAAATTAAAAGTACTTAAGTATTAATGACTTAATGTATTAGTTAGTGTTCATTGTTTTCTAGGTGATTCGTGTGTTGTAATGGGAAACCAAAAAAATAAGGATGGATATCGACACAAGCACTTGAAATAAAAGGGTGTTCATAAGAATATATTCAACTTTACACTATTTTATATTATTTGTATCCAACTTTTAAACATTCATTTTAATTTATTAAACTCTTAAAACTTACTATTTGATATATTACCTTGAAGATTGGATACATATAATGAGATGTATTCAATAAATTCAATTTAATAAACATAGTCCTATAATTTTGAAATGCTACCACAGGTGATTAGTATACAATCTGTTAGTGCATACATGGTCACACATTAAGAAATACACTTCTTATTTTGATGATGATAAAAATATGAACAAGTAATATTATTGCTTATCAAGTTTATTCATATGTTCATATGCTACATTCTTTAAAGATCAACAAACCTAAAATTAATGATCAAGTGAAGAACAAATAATTGAAGACTTCAATTCAACAAGAAAAGAAGAAATCAAGATAAAGGAACCTTCACGGTCGATCCCACGGTCGACCGTGAATCAACCGTCGCTGCTCAGCTCACAACTCTTAAATATTGTTCTTCTTCAAGTCAACCGAACTCGTACTCAACAAGTGAAGATGATATCTTCAAAGCCGATGACGAATATATCTACAAACAAGAGTTCGAATTATATGAGCTTACAAATAAAATAATCAAATAAGTTTAAGTCTTTATAAAATTATTTTTATAAAAAGTTTTATAAAAATGGACAATTTTTTTTATAAACTTATTTGTGTTGGTTGAATTAATCTATGACTTCCCATTTTAGCAAATACCAAACACAATCCCACTTTGAAACATTACACAACCATATTTAGCAAAGGAATCTCCCAAAGGGGTAAAATTCCAACATGCTTTGTGTATTGGTTTCCAAACTTTCATTTTTGTGTTTAAATTCAAACATTAGAAGTATGGGATAAAACAACCTTTTGAACATCTACTTTTCAGTTGATTTTTATGGTAAAAATGAGTTGAGTGTGGTTTTAAATAAAGTCCAACGTCTATAATTGAAAGGCTCAAAAAGTTCCAGGATGCTGACGGTTTTTGCAACGGTCGACCGTGGAAAAAACCGTGAGATGTCTGGACACTTTTTGAGCTCACTCCTTTTTCCTTATTTAAATCAACTCAAACCTCATTCATTACCAACCTCTTGCACAACAAAAACACAAGACATATATTCATATCTTGTGAGCTCATATACTTTGATATTATTCAATCTTTCAAGATCAAGATCCAAGCAAGAGTGAAAGCCATCAAAGTTCAAACATTACAACATCATTCATATATATTGTAATAGTGTAAGGATCAACTCTAGCCTTTCTAATTAGAGTGAAGTACGGATCAACTCTAGCTTTCCAAATTAGAGTAAAGTAAGGATCATCTCTAGCCTTTAGAATTAGAGAGAAGTAAGGATCAACTCTAGCCTTTAGAATTAGAGTGAAGCAAGGTTATCTTTACCTTACTTGCAAGTTTGAAGTGTAAATTCTTGCAAGTGAAAAAGAGAAGTGTAAAAGGTTTATCTTTACCTTCAAAGAGAGAAGCTAATGTAGCAAACTCTTGGTGGGTGAGGCCAAGAAGTGGATGTAGTGCAAGTTTGTTAACACTTGCATGAACCACTATAAATCTCTTGTCTACTCTTGGTGATATCTCTCTACCCTTACTCTTTTTATTTCAAGTATATATATTTGTTGTGTTATAAACTTCAAGAAAAATCTTTTAAACACAACTTACAAATTTTATTTGTGAAAAATTGGTAAACTAAGTAAAAGAACCTATTCACCCCCCCTCTAGGTTCCAACACAATCACATATGATTTTGTAAAACATCACATGTGAATTACAAAAATACTCTCCACCCAAAAATTTTAAAATGCGATTTGGACCATTGATATCATTGATCCAAGGGTTAAAATTAGTCATTTAGGACTATAACTTAAACATGGACTAAACTGAATATTCTTTTACATATAATAGTAAAATATGTAAAGTTGGATAAAAAAGTTTGATGATTCCATACACTAAAAAAGAATTTAAATAGTTCAATATAGTAAAAGGTAACTTTATAAGTTAAATACATACAATAACAAAACATGTAAACTTGGATATATTTTAACTTATAAACTAAACCCTATAATAAAGTAAATAAAATTTTAAACTATTAGATTTTAGTATATGGAAAACATTTATTTTGAAAATTTCATATTATTAGGTTCTAATTCACCTGTATTCAAGTTTTATTTAATTGTTAATATTAAAAACAATCTAACATTTAAAAATACTAACATTTGATATCACCAAAAAAATTACGAAAATGAAAACTCTTTTAGAACCATTTTAGTTTGTTCGTGAAACTTAAAGTTAAAAATGAGAATATGATAAAATAATTTATTCAATAATTTAATGGTGTCTTATTATAAAAGAAATTTACAGAATTATCTTTATAAAAAGAAAGATTTAACGTCTATTTTATAAAACAAAAAAGTCATAGATTATTATAATATTTTCAACACTCAAAATAAAAAACAATTAGGGAAACTTAGGTAAACTAAAGGATTCGGACATTCGGTGATGTTCACAAAAAAAAATGTTACTGTTTGTACCTTATTAATATTAATATACTAAATATGTTATATCAATCAATTATAGTTCTTAATGCAAGAAATATATTCATATATATATCTATCAAACATATATCTATCAAAGAGATCAATTTGGATTGTCATGATAAAATAGAATCACTTAAAGTCCATTCAATAAACGGTGAAAGTAAACGTTATCATAAACGGTGAAAGTAAACATCCTTTAAACTTAGACCGCTTGTAGCCGGTGAATATTTAGTTTAGTGGACATAAATTTGAGCCATAAAAACTCTTAAACTTACATTTAGTCTTTTTTTTTTCTTTCTAAAAAGACTATTATAATGTAAGATTTTGAAAAGCAGGAAAGTGTCATTTACATAATAGGTAAAAACCAAGCATGAAATTTATTCCCATCTTCTTTTACAATAATAAAATTTATTAAAAAAATCTTAATCATTGATTTAAATAAAAATTGTAATTATCAAATCTCAATTATCTATTTTGATAAATTAAAGCTAAAATTCTATATTGACATTAATTTTAGTCAATAATATCAAATACTTACACACTCAAACTTGATTGAAAATATCTTAATCAACATTTAAAAATTGCAAAGGCCACTTTAATTTAGTACTATCTGTTGGGGAAATAAATGACTTCAACCCAATAATCAAACCAGTCAATTGATATACATAGGATTTGATGCTAAATAAAATCATACATTCAGTTAGACTTATAATGTTTTATAACATGTGTTGTTTGAAACTGACTTGAAGAATTTCCTAAGTATGAAGTATCAGCTGATGATCAGCTTAGTACCGAGTATCAGCCGAAGAACATTATCTGAGGTCAGCTAAGAAGAAAAGACAAGTGTAGAAGGTCATCTACTGAGTGTTTACAACCATCAGCTGAGGGATAACACTAATTAGCTGAGCACCGAAAGAGATCAACTGAACCAATAATTTCATCAGCTAAGGCCACCCTGCATAAGTTAAGTAACCATTACCTCACTTAGTCTTTTTCTCATAAGCTTACCACTCTGATTGATCAACTGAGCATATTTGATCAATTGGTCATCTTCTAGGTTGATTAACTTACTCATCTCCCTAGTCTAATATATGATCAGCAGATTCAATGATCAACTAAGCAAGTGTTAGTAGCCGAGTCTTTTGTCTTGATCAACTGATCATCCTTCCTTAGGCTGAGCAAAATTATACTCGTAGTTTAGTACATTTTATCAACCGAGTCGTGAAATTTTTATATAAGGTCAGTGTATACTTTGTATTTGTTCTTAAGTCAAAGGCAAAATACGTATTGTTCTATTATGCCTTTAGATCTGTCTTTGTAAAAGTATAAATACTTTTTGGATCTACCAAGGTACAAAAGGGATCGATCTTAGCCTCTAGAAAAGAAGAAAGATACTTTAGAAGAAAAAGATCTCGAAGATTTGTTTTAACAACTAAGTATGACTGACAACTCCATACTTGGTAAAATCAAATTTGAAGAAAGCATGGTGTTGTTTTAAGAACAAACATGAGAAGAGAAAGTTAGACTTCCAAGGAAAAATGTACAAGATTTAATATTATAAATTGTGAGTGAGATGCATTTTTACAGGAAAGTACATTCACTTCATACATTGTTTTTCTAAAGTGAACACCACTTTCCCCCAACTACCTTTTCAATTATAATATTATAATTCTTCATCATTTTTGTTTCCTATCTCCCTTGAAAGACTGGACACTAAAGCTTGTATATACAAGCGCATGTTGGACAAGCACATTATCTCATTTGTTGAGATCTACACAGAACCTCACAGCAAGATCGAATTCTAGAAGCAATTTTAAAGCTTTTAAGCAAAGAACAAACTAACTTCCTATAAATTAGTTGTTAGGAATAACTTTGTCTATGTGTTAAACAAATTGTTGCCACCTTTTATTTGACTTAAATTTAATGTATCTAGTTCATTTAATTCTTGATTAATATAAATAAGAATTATATAAAAATATAAACGTGTGTCCTTAATTTTAAAATCTAAATTTTGTATTGTAACACCCTCTTACCCGGACTAGATTTATTAAGGTAATTAATCAAGTTTAGGTTTGGATTTAAATTAATTATGTGGATTATGTGTTATTTTGTTTAATTGATAAATAATTGTTTGTTTATTAATTTTAGGTAATTAATTTAAAAATTAATATTTGGGTTAGTGGGACTATGAGGTGGCCGGTTTTGGTGAGTTAGACACCACCTCATCATCTCTTTCTCATTTACATGCAATTAGCAACATAGTGTGTGTGTGTGTTTTGTTCTCTTGGCCGAAATCAAAGAAGAGAAGGAATCAACAATCTGATTTTGATCTTATATGCAATTAGAGTTCTGATTTCAGCTCATTGTTAAGGTTAGATTTCTAAATTGAATTGGTTAGATTAATGTTTGTATTCGGTTTTGAACATAGTATGAATTCCTATTGATCTTGATAATGGTTTGATGAACTTAGGATGAATGCATGTTAGATTTTATGCTTTATACATGTTGTTTATATGTTTAGAATGATTCTGGAAAACATATATGATTTGCATGCTTAAAATCAGTTGTGATTTAAGTTAGAAGTTAGAAATGGGGAAGAAATTATAAATTTATCGGAATGGGGGATGAATCTGTCGGAATTAGATGAATTCCGATAGATTTGATCGGTATTGGTGAATTCCGATACATTTTACCGGATTTGGACTTTTTATCTGATTCCATGTTTATCGGATTTGGCTCTAACTCTTTTATCGGAATCATTGCTTATCGGATTGTATACTTTATCGGATTTGGATATTAATCGGAATTGGACCTTTATCGGATTTGCGTTAGCAATTTTATCGGATTTAGCCTTTACTCGGATTGTGCCTATGCTCGGATTTGGGTAATGATTTTATCGGATTTGAAATGATCGGATTTGGTATTATCAGATTTGGACATTATCGGATTTGTTGCAATCGGAATTGGACTTTCTCGGATTGTGAATCTTCACTCGGATTTCCATTTGATCGGATTTGGTTAATCGGATTTGATGATTTGAAGATAAACATGAATTGAATATCTTTGGGAATTAGGTTCAATGGATATGTATATATTCAATTGTGATCATATATGATTTACATGATTAGATATGATATTTATTTTGGATCAGTATTATAATTTGAATACTGACTTGGGTTACTTCAATCTCAGGAACTGAGAAGACTCAGTGAGTTAGTCACTTGAGTGTGCTTCATTGCATTGAAGACTTTGGTGAGTGGGTTTATATCTTTTGATATACAGGATTTAATATCCTATTTGGAATGCTCTTGTTTGGATTGCATTGAAGACTTTGGTGAGTGGGTTTATATCTTTTGATATACAGGATTTAATATCCTATTTGGAATGCTCTTGTTTGGATTGTATATACATGTTATCTGGAGATCAGTTTAGTTTGAACCTTTGCTTGGGGGATTTACCATATCAGATCTTGTGGTGCATCTAATGTACACAAGAAGGCTGGTATTGTTATCCATTTTAGCAAGGTTATCGGTAAACCTTGGTTTTGGCCGACCTTGGTTGTAGGTGCTTGCAACACCGCCGGTTCTCCTGGGATTCATGAGCTATTTGGGTTTAGGCATGTTTGCCTTGTTTATGATTAGATATTGGTTCCCTCACTTAGCTTTGTGCTAATTCCCCACTAGACTGTTTTGCAGATTAACCTCGGTGAGCTTTGAAGCTTTGGACTGGGAATATGGACAGACCAAACTCTGATGTCAAAGTTTTTGTTTAGAGCCTGTTTTGGATTAACACTGTAAAAAGTGTTGGTGTATAAAACAAGATAATCTTTTGTATCTATTATGTAATTAAGTTAATTATATGTATTTAGCTTCCGCATGCGATTTAATTATATGTTTAAAAAGTACAGTGTTACATGTATTCAACTCTGCCTTCTACAAACACTTTTGTTGTGTAGTATCCATTTGGGATTAACACTATCCAAAATTTCAAAATATCATTTTTACAAATTTTAATAAACGAGGCATATTGGTATAGATGTTTTTAAACTTGATTAATCTCTTATCCAACTTTATTAACCAATTATAACAGTTCGTTTAGTCAAAATTAGAAGTCTTTATAAATTGTCCAATCTCAACCCTCTAACTAGTTAACATAAAAACCAATTTTGAGTATCTTCTAATATATATAAAAGACTAATTTGAAAAAAAAAATATTACATAATCTGGACCTTTCATTTAATAAAATATTTAATCTTAGCCGTTAATTCCTTCAATTTTAAAATTTTGATTTTGACTTTTAGAGTCAAATTAATATGAATTAGATAAAGATAACTCTTAATTAAATCAATGATAAATAATTACATATCAAAAAATTATTGACAATTAATAATTAAACAATCGTATATACAAAAAAATTTAATAAATAATCTTATAATAAAAAGACTAATTAAAAAAATTATTAGAAGATATCATTATTAGCCTATTTAATTGGATAAACATCAAATTTATATTTATGTATAATTATGTACGTGCACGTCAAATTGATATTTATGTATAGTTATATAAGTACATTAGATACACCATACAAATCACACCTTATTATTAGCTAACTAAATCTATATAATTGGATAAACATCATCAATTAATTGATTTATTACCGTTAATTAATTAAATCCTACTTATGTAATCTAAATATTTTAAAGTATCATATTTAACCAAATTATTAATTTTATTATTTAAAATGTATCATAATAAGTTCAAAGTATTTGTAAATTATCACCAACAAATGTTTAACCATATTGCTTCTACTTATAACAGTAATGATCGATGACTTGTATAAAAAATACAATCACATTTCATATTATTATGTCATGTTTCCCTCCCTTACGTCGATGCTTCAGGCGCTGGTTTGCGTTTTGACGTTGTTTGTCACCATTTTGTAAAAGTCTCATTATTTCGTGTTTTATAATTATTTAATATTTTTTACTAATGATTAGTGTTTATCAATTTTTAAATCATCCCGTTATTTTTAAAATATTTTTTACCAATCAAAATGCCTTATTTAAAAATGACTTTAAATTATTCCTGGAATTTTTATCCACTAATCAACTCTATTTATTCCAAAAAAGTTAACAACTATCACTTCAAATCTGCGGCTATGTCAATTTTCTTTTTTGATCATCTTCTGATTTTCATGAATATTTCTTGATTTGTTATCGATATATATATATATATATATATATATATATATATATATATATATATATATATATATATATATATATATAGGGTGTGGTTAAACAAAGAACATCCCTTAAACAAAGAACCTAAAGAACCCCCCTGGTGATGACAAGTGACACATTGTTTAGGGGTAAAAAAGGAAATTAAAAAAAAAAAAAAATTCGGCGCCTAAGCAGCCTCAAGCAAACCCCCCCCCCCAACAAACTTAAAAAAAAAACCCAATTACTTTAAATGATCATAACTCGTTCGTTTTTAAGAATTTTAACAAAAAAATTATACCGTTAGATTCAGTTTTTCGTTCTCTTTCAAACAAGACCGGGCTTGATATATTTCAGAAACTTTTTTTTTTTAAAATGCAAAATTTGCATATAGAGTTGTGTTCATATTAAATGCAAAATGCAAAAAATCATGCAGAATGAAGAATACAGAATGCAAAAACCATGCAGAATGCATAAACATGCAGAATGCAAAATGCAAAAAACATGCAAAATGAAGAATGCATAATGCAAAAAACATGCAGAATGAAAGAATGCAAAATGCAAAAAACATGCAGAATGCAGAAATGCAAAAATCATGAAGAATGCAAAATGTAAAAAAAAAAAATAGAATGAAGAATGCAGAAAGCAAAAAAATGCAGAATGCAAAAAAAATGCAGAATGCAGAATGCAAAAAACATGCAGAATGCATAACCTAAATCCGTATAAACATGCAAAATGCAAAAAACGAAAAAACGCAAAATTTGTGATCTGAGACGAACCTTTTGCGACGACTGCAAGGTCATTAGCGACGACTTTGCTTATTTGCGACTACAGATTTAACTTTATCGTCACTAATTTCTGATCTGAGACGAACCTTTTGTGACGACATTCAGCTCATTAGCGGCGAGCTGCCAAAATGCAAAAAAAAAAAAGGTGTTTTTCCTGTACAGCTGCCAAAATGTAAAAAAAAAATTCATTTTCAAATTTTTTTTAGAAAAGTATAGGAAAAGTGATCTTGTTTGAAAAAAGGATTAAAAACTAAAAGAATGGTATAATTTTTTTATTAAATTCACAAAACTTAAAAATTTATGGCAATTTAAAGTTTTTGGTGTTTTTTTTAAATCGTGGGTTTAGGGGTGGGGGATAATTACATTTTTTCCCTATTCTTCTTAAATTAATACATAATAATTACAGTTTTGCCACCGATCAATCTCATCTATTGATTTTGATGATCCAAAGGTCCAGATTGGTTCTTTAGGTTCTTTGTTTAACACATGGTTCTTTATTGATCCAATTACTATATATATATATATATATATATATATATATATATATATATATATATATATATATATATATATATATATATTATACATTTAAGATTTCACAATCATAAATGTTTAAAATTCACATCAACAATACCCGTATTATACACGGGGTATTAAACTAGTATAAGTAATAAAATATGGATCATTATCAGTTCTAAAATAATTCAATTATTTAAAAATATAAAATAAACTTCAGTATTTTTTAATTAAGCTTCACCTAATTATTTGCTTGATTTCACCTTATTATTTGCTTGATTTCAAGTTTTATAATTATTTAATTAATACTTGTTTAATATTTTTAAGTATTTATAATTTTCTAAACCAACTTTTATATTATACAAACATCTAATCTAATTTTATTTTAATAATCAAATCTTAAAAAGAACATAAAGTTCATGATGTTCCTATTTTGAACAATTGAAAAAAAAGGAAGATAGATAACTACAGTCCTTAGGGTTGTCAATAAAAATAAAAAAAATAATTTTAGTTTTTAAAAATATCAATTACAACTTATGTTTTCATAATTAATTATTTTTTATAAAAATAAACATAAAATTCTTTTATAGATTGTAATAAGTTATTGTAATAGAGGGAAAAAACCCACCTTTTCCCTCTATTAAAATAGAGTTATAGAATCTGAATTGGAGCTCCTGGCTATCTCTCCCAAGTGCAACAGTATTAAAATAGAGTTACAAAAAATGCAGAAGGATTAAGGGCTTGTACCAACTATTATTGTACTAAATGAAAAGGTAGTATCTCAATTAGCATAGTAACAGCAGGGTAACATAGCTAACTCCATATCCTGTGGAGTAAATGACAGTGGTTGGAAATAGTTGTAATAGCTGTAGCTCAAGTACATATATATACAAATTGTTTTTCAAAAAAAAAAAAAAAAAATTGTAATAGAAGACGACTTATTTAATTAAAGGTCCAATATAACGGTCTAGAATTATTAATGTTAAGATATACAAAGTTTGGTACATATTTTTCGGTCCCTACCCCCTACCAGCCTTAGCCTACCACCACGTATTCATCATATCTCCGCCATGATGTTCTAGATCATCCTCCCTCCGCCGTCGCCTACTACCACCCTAATTTTCAAATTCAGCCGTACGTTTGCCGGTGTTTTGAAGTTCTAGACCCACCCATGTGCAAGGGGTCCCGTCAAACGTGCTTCTAATTAACTATCAATAATTATTTTGTGTTAATGAAAAACAATAATAATTTTGTGTTAAAGGAAGATTGTACAACAAAAACCAAACACATATCGTTGCTTTAGTTATGTTTATCCGACAATAAATAACTAGAGGTGCGAAGACATTAATTTATGGATACAATAACTTCCATTTTTAATAAATGAAACGGCCCAAAAAGAAAATTCTAGTTAAGATGAAGATTAAAAAGTTAAATAACATAAATAAGTCGAAAGTTACTTTGAACGAACCTTTAGTATTATTAAAAGAAAAAAAGGTGTTATAATATTTCTATTTCACTTTTAGAATTTCTTGCTAATTACTTCCGTTTTTTTACTAAAATAATTAATGAATAAAGCGTTTCTTACATGAAAAGTTATAAGCACTTTGAGTTGCATGCGTATCATAAATTGAAACGGATTAACCATCTTCTTAATTAGATTCCATGTCATTTAAAAATATTCTTCAACGAAACCCTAATTTCTGATTTAACTACTATCACACATATCTCTTGGTTTAACCAACAACTATCGGATCTTATGTTAATTCATAATTCGCAATTCCACTAATAACTATCGGCAAAAATCTACGAGTATATCAATTTTCCTTTATCTTTCGATTTTCATAAATATTTTTTGATTATTATTGATGGGATTTATTATATTATTAAGATTTTACATCTTAAACGTTTAAAGTTTACATAAACCATTGTTCATATTTATTAATAATGTATTAAGCGGTTCTAGTTAAAACACAAGGTCTAGCTTGTCACTTGAAATGATAATATTTTCTAGTGATATGCGTGGAAAATTTATATTGAAATATAAATAAAAAAAATAAATGTATATACATGGCACACAAAACCTTATATATTAAAATTAAAATCAAAAAAATAAATGTATATACATGTTACACAAAACCTTATATAGTGGGTCTCAACCGTTTATTATTATAGTTTTAAAATTTTAATTTTGACTTTTTTAGAGTCAAACTAATAGATCCGAACCCCTTGAGTTTGTGTCTTTTCGTAGCCCCATCCTAGATTTCTTCATCTTTTTTATCTTCTTTCTATTTTTTTAATTATGAAAATAAAGAGGACCTGTTGTAACACTTGTGATCCACTATAATAGGTTATCATATATCAAATAGTAAATTTAGAAAATTAAGTGTATTGAATGGTAGTTTTTAAAATTGAGTATATAAAATAGCAAAAGATGACAACTTAATTCGATACACTTTTGAAAACTATACTAAACATTTAATAGGAATATTTAATTTGAGAGAATAACATCATTAAATGAATTACTCTTAAGTTTTAACTGTTATTAAATATAGTTAATTTTTGTTAACCGCGAATCTCAAACCAATAACTTTAGACAATGAGCAACATTAAACATAAATTCCGCTAAGCTAGATATAAAAAACATTTTCCAGTTCTTTTAAATCGTGTTTTGAAATCTAGAAAAGTTGAAGGTTGTGTTCTTTTGTCCCCACGGCTATCCTATGTTCAAATTTTTTGTCCTATATTCCTATTACCATTCTATAAAATCCCGCTAGAAGCCTTCATCTTGCTATTAAACCTATGGGTCTTTGGCTCTTTGCGTAATCCAAAAGAGACCCTTCTTTGTTATTGGCTTATTCATGCAAATCTTGAGTCTTTCTTGGCAAACCTTTGAAACCCACTTAGATTTTGTCTTAAAACTGAAAACCCACCTGAAGTTTTGGTGTAAAAAGGTTTGACAAAAACTTTTCTTTTTGATTGTGGGTTAGAATGGATGGAAGTAATATATACAAAGCAAGTAGTAGTATAAGATTAGGAAGCCAAAGAAACAGCGGAAAGATAACAAGTTTGAGAGATTCAGGTACTTCAATATGGAGAAATTCTGGTATGGATGTTTTTTCAAAGTCTTCTCGTGAGGAGAATGATGAAGAAGCTCTAAAATGGGCTGCTCTGGAAAAGCTACCGACCTTTGATCGTCTAAAGAAAGGTCTTTTGTTTGGATCAACTGGACCTTCTAATGAAGTTGATGTTGATAATCTTGGAATCGAAGATCGAAAAAGATTACTTGACCGACTTGTGAAAGCTGCAGACGAAGATAACGAGAAATTCTTGCTGAGGCTCAGAAATAGAATTGATAGGTACCAATTTGCACTCCATTAATATTCTCTTAACTTGTTGATTATCATGATAATATGGGCTTTTTATTTTGTTGTTAATTAATAATGTACAGGGTTGGGATTGATTTGCCAACAATTGAAGTCAAATTTGAGCATGTGAGTGTGGAGGCAGATGTTAATACAGGAAGCAGAGCTTTACCTAGCTTTCTTAATTTCTACATAAGTATCCTAGAGGTAAAAAGTGATAATAACTAATATATATATATATATATATATATATATATATATATATATATATATATATATATATATATATATATATATATATATACACCAAGTGCGATTATAGAAGGATTGTGTTTAGATTGGTTTATTTCATATCTTTTTAGCTTAATGAAATTTTGATAAACAGAGTTTTTTTTCTTTCCAGTTTACAAGCTTATTAACTTTAGCTTATAAACTTAAGTAACAAATTAGATTATTAAACTTTCTATAAACTTATAAGTAAGAAAAATAAGTTAATCTAAACATCCTTGCACTTTTGGTTTTTGGCTGAAATTTATATTTATAATGATTATTTTTCTATATTTTGTAACCTATTATTGATTGTATTCTATGTTTCTTCCAATAGGATTTCTTGAATCTTTTTAATTTGCTCCCCAATAGGAAAAAGCATGTAACCATCCTTGATGATGTTAGCGGTATCATAAAACCAGGAAGGTAAGCATGTAACCGCTTGTTTTGACTTTTGAGTATTTGATCATTTTTTATCTAATGATCACTAGTTTGGTGGTTTACTAGATAATTAGTCAGGGGATTGTTTTATAAAATGTTTATGGATGATATCGATTAGAGTGCGTATATCTGATTCAAAGACTCGTATCTATGAGGAAACCTAGCTAAATGGGGAAACTCCCATTTTGAAAAATAAACATTTTAATCTAGCAACTGTTTCAAACTTATGGAATCCAGTTCTTGTGCTGAAATTTAACATAAATATTCTTTAGGATGACATTACTTTTGGGTCCTCCAAGTTCTGGGAAGACAACATTGTTATTGGCATTGGCTGGGGGTCTTGCTAAGGAGCTCAAGGTAAATTTCTTGTTTATAGGTGTTCAATTTTATTGGAAAAAAAACAGACAAAATTGGAAAAGAACTTAATTAATAATACTCATTTATCTTGTTTTCGAATTAAAAGGAATTAAAACGAAGTGATGGTTATATAAGTAGTTGATAACTATAAATATTAAATAAACATGTGCAAATTGTCACTATAAAGTTTTATATATTCTTTACTTTTCTTTGTTTTAAAAAAAGAATTTACTGCTTTAGCAAACAAAATATAATTGAGAATACACCATAATTGTCTATTTGTGAATTCACGTGAATTTGAATATTAAAAATCTATTCCAAAAAAACACAGAACACTGGAAAGGTGACATACAA
Source organism: Pulicaria dysenterica (assembly GCA_947179395.2). Classification (NCBI taxonomy): domain Eukaryota; kingdom Viridiplantae; phylum Streptophyta; class Magnoliopsida; order Asterales; family Asteraceae; genus Pulicaria; species Pulicaria dysenterica. Next base: position 65,852,633 of record OX359294.1, on the reverse strand, counting down.
CGGACACGAGTTGCATGAGTTTGTACCTGAAAGAACTTCTGCTTATATAAGTCAAAACGATGTTCATATCGGAGAAATGACTGTTCGAGAAACATTGGCTTTCTCTGCTCGATGCCAAGGAGTTGGATCACGTTACGGTTAGTTTAGTCTCTCTCTCTCTCTCTCTCTCTCTATATATATATATATATATATATATCCAATAATTCATCTAATATATGGTTTTAACACCATAATAATATTTTTGTTGTATAATTAATAAATCACAGAGATGTTGGTTGAGTTGTCTAGAAGAGAGAAAAATGCAAACATTAAGCCAGATCCAGATATTGACGTCTACATGAAGGTATGATATAACTGTAGTACGTACAATAGTACTATACAATAATATCTGCTATCTAGCTAGAATAATTTACAAATATGTGCAGTGGCGGATCCAGAAAAAATATTTAGTGAGTTCACTACCAAGCTCTGGTTTTTCTCACATTTCGCTTGTCAACTATTTTTCTATTGGAACATAACTTTGTCACTGATACGGAGAATTCTAGCGCTAGCGATTAGAAGAAACGATTTTTTAGAGTAAAAGATTAATAAAATACGTGTGGGGACATCGTGTAGGAACCGTTTTGGATACGGGAATTACAATTTTAATCTAGTTTTTTTTATGGGTTGTGTAATTGGGTTCACAACCTTACGTCAATGGGTTTGTGGCTTCATATTCAAAATTTAGTTGGTTCCCATATATAATTTTTAAACATTTTACATATAAGATTAAGTTATTATAAAAAATTAGTGGGTTCACTGCCACCCACTGCTTTGTGGGTGGCTCCGCCCTGCATATGTGTGTGCGCTTGCAAATTGTGTACGTGGTAAACATATGTGCACATGATGATAGAAAAAAGCAAACTTGTTTGAAATGTAAACTTTGAAACATCGTTTATATAAAAATGTGATAACAATAACAAGATAAACACGACATTAATTAGTTATTATTAATATCATCCAGGCTGCAGCATCAGAAGGCCAAGAAGCTAATGTTGTCACCGATTATACGCTCAAGGTATGTATAGATTGCTACATATAGTAATTACTTCATTTCTATATATCTTAATTAGTGATAGATCGAATTAAAATGACTAATCAACTAGAAAATGTTTGTAAAAATTTGAGCAGATCTTGGGGTTAGATGTGTGTGCTGACACCTTGGTAGGGGATCGAATGATAAGAGGTATATCTGGTGGGCAAAAAAAGCGTGTTACAACAGGTACATATTATTTTTATTTTATTTAATTATATATATTATAAACATATATATATATGATGCTGCAGTTTATTTAATTAATTGTGCCTATATTTGATCATGAAATTTTATATATAGGGGAAATGATCGTTGGACCGTCGAAGGTTCTTCTTATGGATGAGATATCAACTGGTTTAGATAGTTCAACGACTTTTCAAATAGTGAATTCACTAAAGCAATATGTTCATATTATGGAAGGAACCGCTATCATATCCCTTCTCCAGCCTGCACCAGAGACATACAATCTATTCGATGATATTGTACTCCTCAGCGATGGAAAGATCGTGTATGAGGGTCCACGTGAAAATATTCTCGAGTTTTTTGAATCTACAGGATTCAAATGCCCAGACAGGAAAGGTGTTGCTGATTTCTTGCAGGAAGTAAGTTATAATTAAGCAATTTGTACATAAATCCCAGACAAGCTAGAACTGTTATTTACAGATTGATCATTTGTACATATATGTATGTTATAGGTGACATCAAAGAAAGATCAAAAACAATATTGGATGAGAAGAGATGGAGCTTACAGATTTGTGACGGCCAAGGAATTCGCCAAGGCATTCGAAACATTTCACGTTGGTAGGAAATTAGCAAGTGAAATTGCAACTCCGTACGACAAAAGCAAAAGCCACCCTGCTGCTCTTACAAAAACTAAGTATGGTTTAGGCAAGAGGGAGCTCTTGAAAGCCTGCGTCGATAGGGAAATATTGCTCATGAAGAGAAACTCATTCGTCTACATCTTTAAACTATTCCAAGTACTAACGCGAACATTTCGCTCTAGCTAGCTAGCTAGAATTTAACTTAACATATATAACTACCTTCTTTCTTGGCTTTAATTAATTATTTATATATGTTTGTTTCGGTTTCAGTTAACTACTGTGGCGATAATTAGTATGACTGTGTTTCTTCGAACAAAGATGCATAGACGTGGTACTGAGGAAGGAGGACTATATGTTAGCGCGTTGTTTTTTGGTGTCAGTATGATCATGTTTAACGGGATGGCTGAGATTTCAATGACGATTGCAAAACTTCCTGTGTTCTACAAGCAACGAAATTTCTTATTTTTTCCGACATGGGCGTATGCCATTCCATCGTGGTATGTCAAGATTCCTGTTTCATTTGCTGAAAGCGCAGTTTGGACAGTTCTCACTTACTATGTTATAGGATTCGATCCTAATATCTGGAGGTATGTACGTACGTACGTCATTAAGTAATTAATTAGATCTACAAATTGTTAATTAAACAGTTTTACTAATTTTTTTCTTGTTAATTAATTACTGGTTTTATTTGTATAATTTGTTTTGCAGATTTCTCAAACATTATTTACTACTCGTACTTACTAACCAGATGTCCTCTGCACTGTTTCGATTCATTGGGGCTGCGGGCCGCAACATGATTGTGGCAAACACATTTGGTTCGTTTGCACTTGTCCTACTCTTTGTATTGGGTGGATTCATCATAAGCCGAGGTACGTGATCGATCATATGTATATATATGTAGCTTGCTTAATTGGCAATTTGAATGTTGGTTTGAATATTACATCTTTCTATTAAGTAATTAATTAATTAACGAACTCACTAATTAACAAGCTTTATCTAATTATTTCTAAAGATGATGTGAAAAAATGGTGGTTATGGGGATACTGGTCATCACCAATGATGTATGCCATGAATGGAATAGTGGTAAATGAATTCCTTGGACACAAGTTTAAAAAGGTACGTACTAATTAAGCGCTTAATTAATTAATTAATTAATTGCCTGTTGTGACAAATTTTGATCTCGATGGTCTAAGTTTGTTTATTTATTTATTTTTATTTCATAGCCGTTCTTGGGCACAACACTAGGGAAGTATATAACTACTTCTCGAGGATTGTTCGCAGAAACTTACTGGTACTGGATTGCGATTGCGGCTATGATTGGTTTCATGATACTCTTCAATTTGTGTGTCATTGTTTGCCTCATGTTCCTAGATCGTGAGTTTTGTACTCTGTTTCTTAAATATTAAGTATCCGATCTTCTTAATTTAATTTATCAATCGATCAGAACTAATACTAGCTTATGAAAACCTTGTTGTGCAACCATTTGGTTGGTATGAACTCTAGAGTTCGACAAAGCTCAAGGAAATGCAGCACAACAAGACGACAGTGATGATTTATCATCATCCACAACTAATGAAGGGACTGAAAACAAGAAGAGAGGAATGGTTCTTCCGTTTGAACCACATTCCATTACCTTTGATAATATCAAGTACTCCGTCGATATGCCACAGGTAACTAACTAACTAACTTGCTAGTTAACTTCTCTTTCCGTCCTAATATTATTGTTCACTATACTATTTTCATCCATATCAAAATACTTGTCCACTCCTATAAAAAGATTGTCAATAATGGCCAGTTTTCCTATTTTATTTTTAACTAGTACTTATCATTGTTACATCTTTTACAAGTCAAAGATGTATTAAGTGTAAGGCTAAAACTGACATTTTTACAAATAAAAAGTTGCATTAATTGCACTGAGTTTAATTACTTGTAATTAGGAAATGAAAGACCAAGGTGTCACTGAGGACAGATTGATGCTACTTAAGGATTTAAGTGGAGCTTTTCGACCTGGAGTTCTTACGGCGCTTATGGGAGTTAGTGGTGCCGGTAAAACTACTCTAATGGATGTTCTTGCTGGTAGAAAAACAGGAGGAATTATAGAGGGTGACATTCGAATTTCTGGGTATCCAAAGAAACAAGAAACATTTGCTCGAATTTCTGGATATTGTGAACAAAACGACATCCATTCCCCTCATGTTACTGTTTATGAATCCTTGATGTACTCAGCTTGGCTACGCTTGCCTTCAGATGTTGATGAGAATGCTAGAGAGGTTAGTGACGAACTAGAAATGAAAAAAGTCCACGTTAATTTATCTTTCCTTTTGTTAATCCGTCAACAACTCAACAAATATGTAACGTACATGTATTGCTTTTCTTTACGTAAAGATGTTTGTTAATGAGGTTATGGACCTTGTTGAACTAAACACACTGAGAGATGCGCTAGTCGGGTTGCCTGGTGTCAATGGACTCTCAACCGAACAACGAAAGAGGTTAACCATAGCCGTAGAGCTAGTGGCCAATCCATCTATAATCTTTATGGACGAGCCAACATCTGGTTTAGACGCTAGAGCGGCTGCAATTGTGATGAGAACCGTTAGGAACACAGTTGACACTGGAAGAACGGTTGTATGCACCATCCATCAACCTAGCATTGACATATTTGAAGCTTTTGATGAGGTAGGTACAAAAAGTTCTTCATACATAGATATATGTATCATATTATCGAAAAATAACAAATATTAATCTGGGCAGTTGTACTTGATGAAAAGAGGAGGACGTGAGATATATGTCGGGCCTGTTGGGAACCAATCTAGCGAATTGATCAAGTACTTTGAGGTAATTAGTAACGGGTATACACAATAAGCTTATGCCGTACATAATAATAATTATTTATATGTGTCTATAATCTCATTATTTTATATTTTCATCCACATATTCAAATGTATAATGGTTAAAACAATCATTATCTCTCATGTTTGACAAAAATTATTGTATACAAATCATCTGCCATTATTAATTAATACACATGCATGCACGTAGTGTATATATATATATATATAAAATTAGAAATCACAAATTTAGGAACCTACATAGTCATCATATATATATATAACTGAAAACCTGGCCCATAATATATTATATATAAATAAACCTTCAGGAAATTGAAGGGGTGAGCAAGATTACAGATGGTTATAACCCTGCAACTTGGATGTTGGAAGTTAGCACTGCTTCACAAGAAGTGGCTTTGGGAGTTGATTTCACTGAACTTTACAAGAATTCAGAGCTCTATAAGTGAGTAACTGTGAGAAATTGATTTTTTTGGTTGCTAATTAATATTTTCTTGTGTGATCGAAATGAAACTTGGATCAATTCAATCACTGCAGGAGAAACAAAGAGATGATTAGTGAGCTAAGTGAACCACGCCCTGGTTCAACAGATCTCAATTTCCCAACTCAATACTCGAGGTCATTTCTGATCCAGTGTCAGGCTTGTCTATGGAAACAACGTGTGTCTTATTGGAGAAACCCACCTTACACTGCTGTTCGTTACGCCTTCACTGCTTTCATCGCACTCATGTTTGGATCTATTTTCTGGGATTTAGGTAAAAAAAGGTACGTACCTACGTGATCCAACATCAAACTACAAAATTTTATTAGTTACTTGTATATATATTCTTTGATAATATTATTTTGATGCATAATTACATACTATACATTACTTATAGGGAAAGCGGGCAAGATTTGGCTAATGCAATGGGTTCTCTTTATACGTCAGTTCTATTTCTAGGAATCCAAAATGCATCTGCGGTGCAGCCCGTTGTGGACATTGAACGAACCGTCTTTTACAGAGAACGGGCTGCAGGAATGTATTCTGCATTGCCATATGCCTTTGCTCAGGTAACTTGTATGCCCTTTGTTTAGCTTTTTTCTCCTTTTTTAACCTCTAAATGAACACTATTATTAGAGAACATGTATGTAGATATATGTGTGTATGTGAAGAGTCGGGTTTCAGGAAACTTTTTTTTTCCGAAAAGTACTCAAAGAACACTTATAAGAATCAGAAAAATTAATAAAATTTCACTCATTTTAACTTAAAATAACATAAAATCAATACATATTATAATTATATTCTTTTAAACGATACAATTATAACTAGATGCATGCATATACAATAATTAGATGTACATGTATAAATGGAAAAATTCATTTGATACCATTCTTATTTTGAGTATCATGAGAACTAATATAAGTAGTCTAAGTCCCTTCTTTCAATTCATCACCCACCTAAGAATTTATTTTATGCATCTTGTCATACTCTACCCTCTCACACTCTTCATCAATGAATTCTACTTACTAAATGAATGACTAAGATTTATTTTCGTGTTACTCTCAATAAGGATGGTTCTTAAATGAACTTTCCCCTATGTATGTGTGTGTGTGTTTGTGTGTGTGTGTGTGTATATATATATATATATTATGCATATGGTTTTGTATATGGATATGTATTTATGTGTGTATATGACCTTATATCAGTAACTTTTGCAAAATGAATCTATAATATTAACAATGGATAAATATTTATAATTATAATAAGGGTTAAGACAATAAAATAACAACATACTTTTTTAAAATTATCTATGTAGGTAACTTACTTTTTTATGATCTAAATAGGTAACTTACTTTCTGATAACTTGTTAAAATAGGTAACCACTTTGAATACAACATGTAAACATATTTTGTCATGGTTTTTTTTGTGTGGAATGTATCTTATTTTTGGGTTAATATATTTGTCGTAATGCCAATAAAATACAGAGTATTTATCAAATAAAATGTTGTCAATACATAACTAAATAAACAACAGTGATGTCTAAATGTTGCCATCGAGATTAATGTTGTCCAAAAAAGCAACAAAATGCTACCAAACACACATGAAATGCTGCATAAATGTTGTCAATGTGCTTCAAATGGTTGTACCACTAATTGACTGTACAAATAATTTTTTTCTCATTAAACCGTTTAAAGTTTTAACAGGTAGAATAGATAACAAGTAAATTTTTGTTTGAAGTGGTAAAAGATTTCAAAGTAAGTGACCTATTTAGGTAATAAAAAAGTAAGTTAACTACATTGATAATTTTGAAAAAGTACGTTAGCTATTTAGATAATAAAAAAGTAAATTACATACATAGATAATTTTGAAAAAGTAGGTTGCTATTTTATGGCCTTAACCCTTAATTTACGCAAGTCAATTATATATATATATATATATATATATATATATATATATATATATATATGCCAGTTCTTTTTTTGGAAAAAAGAGAAGCGCGAACAGAATTTTTTATGGGAAATTGAGTAGAGTTTGTCATTCTTATTCAATGTGGGATTGGTTATTACTCATCCTGATGATAAAAAGTCATGCTTTTGATTTTGTGTATTTCCTAGTCTTTTGTCATGTTCTTTAATTCATGTTGTCTGTAGCATTTGTTGTATGCAGTATTAAAACTATAACATCGTCTCATGTTATGTTTCACAGGTGTTGGTGGAGATTCCATATATATTTTCACAATCTGCAACATACGGGGTCATAGTATATGCAATGATAGGATTTGACTGGACGGCTGCGAAATTCTTTTGGTTTTTGTACTTCATGTTCTGCTGCTTGCTTTACATGACATTCTATGGCATGATGACTGTCGCTGTTACTCCGAATGCTGACATTGCTGCCATTATTGCTGCTGCGTTTTATGCACTATGGAATTTGTTCTCCGGCTTCGTTATACCAAGACCTGTAAGTAATCCATACAAAAATTCTAATCAAAGTATATGGAATTTCTTATATTAACGTCTATTTGTGTGTTTACAGAGAATTCCAAAATGGTGGAGATGGTACTACTGGGGAAATCCGTTAGCATGGACACTTTATGGTTTGATTGTTTCACAGTTTGGAGACTATGATGATGTGCTTTCGACAGGGGAGCCCCTGAAAGCTTACTTGCGTCGCTATTATGGGTTCAAACATGATTTCCTTGGAACCTTGGCTGGTGTTCATGTGGGATTAGTGATCACTTTTGCATTTATATTTGCGTATTGTATTAAATCCTTCAATTTTCAAAAGAGATAAAATCTACTGTGAAGGACAAATGAAGTTGTTTCAAATAAAGTTCACAGTCATAAGAGAATCAATTCTATTGTATACCCAACATTGATTGACATTCGTTATTTACTAACCTCGAATACCTAATAATAGTTGAGATATGTTGATGTCTTTATTTCATTTTACATCATTCTCGAATAACGTGTCTTATATTGCTTTCCATAAACACAATTTTTACAAAAGCTCAGCTTCTCCACTTTGTGTCTTCCCAACAGACCATCTTTACTTAGAAGTATCATCCTTTTTCTCTAACATGACCCAATCACATGTGCTATAGTTTTGTGAACTCTAAAGCTTCTTCCCGTGATTGTGAGACAGCAGCTGAAGCATAATTCACCATAGTTTCCCCTTTCAACACATATATAGTAAACTCCCTTACTCCTTTCATCACCACTAAGGCACCTATAAACACCTTAAGTACCCAATCTAAACAAGAATACTTATATCCTTTCTCATCCAATATACTCATCGTAATGAAGTTTTCCCTTAATTCTGGACCATGTCTTACGTTCCACAATGTTCTTACCATACCATCATACATCCTAATCTTGATTGATTGAATACCAACTACCCAACAAGCAGCATTGTTTCCTATCAACACACCGCCATAATCCACTACTTGATATGAGGAGAACCATTCTTTGTTTGGACACAAGAAACAACCCGAATTCATATTCATACATCCGACCTTCCAATGCAACAACTTGACACCATGAGAACCAAATCCGATTTTGAGCTTGCATCGTCCCTGGTCACGTTTGCATTGTCTTATCGAGATCGAGATCTTCCCTTCCTCTGTTTACCTTTTACATTGTCTTATCGATCAATACTTCGACCTTATTTTCTTGACACATTCAGACCAACTGGTTGATTGTCATCAGGTAGGTTCCCAAAAGCTTAATGCGTTAGCTCTCTTGAGTGTAGACTCGATCTCACCTCTTCTAAGGATATTGTATCCCTTCCAACCACAATGGAATTCATAAAATTTTCATATGAAGGTGGTAATGGTACCAGAAGAATTAACACAACATCTTCGTCTTCAACTCGAACCTCCACGTTCTTGAGATCCATCAAGATTGTGTTCAGTTCATCTAGATGATCCTTCAGAACAGAACCCTTCCTTCATCTATCAAGGGTCTGTTCTTGAGAGCATTACTTAACATGCCCCTCATATGTAACATTCTTCTTTTGCGCCTAACATGTAGATGCTTATGGATTAAATTGAGTATGTATGACCTTTGACTAACCACAAGTGAGTTTGATATTTAAACATAATGATCGATGGACTGTACAAGAAATTCAATCATCTGTCTTAGATCATATGATGATACCACGTTTCTGGTGTCAGGTCTGCCCTATGCCCTCAACCAAGTTTCTACACTTCTATCGCTTATTTTAGTGTTGACACATTTTGTCACCATTTCTTTAAAATTCTCAATTCTTTCATGTTTTATAATTATGTAATAACTTTTTTAGATTTTGTTAACCACAGCCCCCTAATGGCGGTGAATAAAAATAAAATAAAATAAATTTTAATTTCAAAAATGGTAATCTTGTTTCATATATGGATAATTTAAAACTAATTAAAAGATAATAATGGAAAGAATGAAAAGTTAATTATCAAAACATGAGTTGTTTAGTCATTTAAAAAAATATAATTACCTTTTTCTATTTCTCATATGGTTATCATCCTCCGAACCTTTTTTTAATCAATTTTTAATATTTATTTTTTTAAAATAATTCATATATCACGGTATCACACAAACATTTTCTAATATGCATAAAAGACTAATTTGAAAAAAAATTATAGGATAATCTGGATCTTTCATTTAGTCAAAGATTTAATCTTAGTAATTTATTCCTTTAATTTTGAATTTTTGATTTTGACTTTTTAGAGTTAAATTAATGTAACTACCAATATAAATTAAGATAAAAAAACTCTTAATTAACTCAATAAGAAGTAAAATAAATTAAATAAACTCACTGATAATTGCATAAATCTAATAAATGATACATAAAATACAATTACGTCTAACATAATTGATAAAGAATAATAAATAACATATATTAAAGATCTAAATATCGTAGAAATTATCCATGATTTTAATTAATTTTAACAATATATAATTAATTAATAAATATAATATGAACAATTAAACTAAATAATTTAATTATATATTAATTTGAGTTGTGTTCAATAAAGTCTATTTAAAAAACAAAGTCCTAAAGTTTTAATATTCAATCAAATGTGATTCAGTATACAATCACATGTGATTGTAAAAACATCACATGTTAATTACGAAAATGTCACTTCGTACAAAATTTTAGAATTCAATCTGGATTATTGATTAGGTTGATCCAAAAACTAAATTTAATCCCTTAGGACTATGAATTAAGTGTAGACTATATTGAAAATTTCTTATATTAATTAAACAAACTCACGTCGACGCTTCTATCGTTGATCTTGGGGTTAATGTCATCTATTGCCATTTTTTTAGATCTTATTTTTCCGTGTTTTATAATTTTTTATTAAATTTTAAGATCTTTTATTTTTTGAATACCCGTGTATCACGGGTACTTAATCAAGTATTATAATTTTATAAATCTAAAAGAATTTATAGATGCATTCGACTCAATTTGTTGATGCTTACGATTTTTACTAATATTTAGTACTAGTCGTAGAAAATCCCATTTCAAGGATCTATTTTCGGCAGGAAGAAGGTTCTAGCTAATTAATTACTCGTGGTTTAATTAGTGCCCACGTACCATGCACCGCCACCGTAGGCGGCACGAGTAATAGGGTTTGGTATAATAGATTCTAGTTTCCCCATTGTAGTAAATTAAGCTGGTTGGTTAACTAATTAGAGTCTTGATATTTAATTATTAAACGTCATATATAGCTCTAATTATCGTTCTTAATTAGCAAAACTCAAATCCAACCAACCTTATATGGCGACTTGTCATTATCATCATCTGTATCTTGTAGTTTTTTTCTGGTTATTTTCCACTACTCTTCAAGGCATGTAAAACTAGCTACTCAAGCCATACATGCATATATCGATCTAATTTCTTCATGTAGTCAGTCTAGATCTATCTATCTTTATTTATATATATTTATGCAATTAATTGACTACTAATTAGCTTAATTTGATGAATCAATTAAGCAGATGATGCATGTCGGATTTTGGGGTGTGGCGAAGGGCGGTGTGTGAAAGACGATGACACGAATGGGTTATCAAATTATCATTGTGAGTGCAATCGCGGATGGAAGACAATGAGGGTTGCTCCGATGCCATATCCGTCTTGCATCGTTCCCAATTGTTAGTTGTAAATTAAGCCTTAATTAGTTAATTTTGATCTCGTAAACTTAAACTGATGCATGCTTGCATATGCATGTGATCGAGGCTAATAATATAATATTATATACAGCTAAGAAAAATTAATTATTATATATACAAATTCAACTGTAGGTACTATGGATTTCCCGTGCGGCGGCAGAGCTCCTCCACCGCCTCCTCCTCCACCACGATCAAGCTTTAACATCACCGACGGTAATTAACCAACAATTAGTTGTTTTGTCGTATATATATATATATATATATATATATATATATATATATATATATATATATATATGTGTGTGTGTGTGTGTGTGTGTGTGTGTGTGTGTGTGTGTGTTAATTAACGAATTTCTTTAAAAGGGTGTGAAATCAACTACTCCATTACGTACGCCTTCTTTCTTTCGATCCTGAACCATTATTTTAATTAGATCGGATTAAAGTAAGCACGTATCAAGTCTAGAGATGTAATAGAGCAGATGAATCACTTGCGATCAACTTAGAAAACGTTAAAATTAATGTTAACCGAGTTGCTCTAGCTAGAGCTACTAGAGTAGAGTTCCAAGTCGAGTTTGATCAATTGTAAGTACCTTGCTCGTTAAGTTCGCGAGCCTAATTCTGTTGCCCATAATTCCGTCGCAACTGAGCGTCGCCCCTAGCCTATTGCTTTTGTTGCCTCTAAAGCCTTGATTTTTTGTAGTGTTGAGCGCACTTATAATAAATTATATTTATACCCTTGATAATTACATATAATACCCACATACCCATACTTTATATAATATATATTAGCATTTTATATATATTTATTAGCATTTTATATATTTTTTGTACAGAAAAATAAAGAAAAACACAAAAAAGCACAGATTTTTTAATTTTTAAAAAAAATGAACCGTCGCTAACTTAAGAAATTTCCATGTCTAAATTCCGTGGCAAATCCATGTCTAAATTCCGTGGAAATTCCGTTGCAAATCCGTGTCTAAATCCCGTGGCAAATCCGTGTCTAAAACTCGTGGTAAATCCATGGCTAAGCCGTTGCTAAGTCGTCTCTAATTTGCGACAAATTCAGCAGTTTTCTTGTAGTATAGTAATATGTATATTAACTAACAAGGACACCTAATGTCTTACATATAGATTCATTCGCATCATAGCTTGCAAACACTCATTTACTACCGATTCGAGTTGTGTAGGGTATATAGATCACAGTGAAATTAATACCTCTTCAATTCAATTCGAGTCGAGTTCCATCATTTACTTCACCAAGTAGAGCTCCGGCTTGAAACCTGCGACTTGATGAGCTCAAGTCAAGATTCAAGCTAGAATTTTAAAGGTTGAGTTAAATTTTCAGCTAGACAGTGTTTGTCTTGGCTGTATTCCATTAAAAGAGACACCTCTCGGTATTTGTAGGATTGTTTCAGAAATTAGGTTATATTTTTCCGACTATGTTTAAATTGATAATCTGCTACCGAAAATCCGTTGATAATATTTCATTGAATTAAATTGTATTTCTACTTAACTCTTAAAGTTTTATCGGAAATTGTTCAAAAATTTCTAGAGCAAAAATCAGTCAGAAAGAGCCATTTTTGAAGTCTACAGACACATTCTTCTTCATATTATACTCTATAAGTCCAGATTGTTTAACAGATGTAAAATTGATCGAACAAATATATATACTCTGCTGCCCAATACATGTGATGATGTAAAATACGGTGTGTGAAATTTTTTATTTATACATATGATATTAATGTTTAATATATCCATATGGTAACTCTGGTATCTTTGGCGAGTTTTTCCCTCGAGTTCAAATTTTTTTGGAGATTTAATTATTATCAACAAATTTATTTAAGGAACAAATCCAACTAACTTTAAAGTGAATAACATTATTATTTCGACGATTCATTGTTAATTCCGGTGACTGGCATTACTTCTGACAAATTTTACTTGCAAAATATAGTATTTTTAAGGGTTAAAGCCATAAAATAACGGTCTACTTTCCTCATTTTCCCATTGTGGCACGTCATGTTTTTTTTTGTACACATGTAGCCAGTAAACTTATAAAAACGTGTTAATGTGCCCTTTTCGTGACCTGCAACCTGCCAGCCCGTTTTTTGGGTCAATTTTTGATCGTTTTGCCAGATTTTTTTTGTAGAATCTTGTAATTTATCATTATACCTTTCAAATGACACCAAATTCATGAATTTTCGTCAAGTATTGAGGGAGAATTTTGAGCTCAAAGTTTCGTTTTTTTGTGTTAACGGGTTCGAAAACAGGGCAGAAAAAAAGATGTGTTTTTAGCTTGATTCTTGATCATTTTACATAATTCTTTTTATAGATTGTCGTAGATAATCTTTTTACCTTTCAATGGACACCAAATTCATGAAAAACCATCAAGTGTAGGCCAAGTTATTGCTAATTAAAGTCGATAATGACCCTATTCGACACCCGTACGGTATTTCGAAAAATTGACACATTTTAAACTCGTTTTTGTTCGTTTTTTTGTACTAATTGATAGATAACTCGATTATCTTTCCATAGAGTCAAGAATCATTGATTTTCGTTAAGTGTACATGGAGAATTTTGTCTTCAAAGTTTGTTTTCGAAATGAAGAAAATTGGGGAAGAAGATGACCTGCTATTGCAGGTCAAAATCACCAAAATGGGCACATTAACACGTTTTTTATAAGTTTACTGGCCAAATGTGTAAAAAAAAACATGACGTGCCACAATGGGAAAATAAGAAAAGTAGACCGTTATTTTATAACTTTAACCCTATTTTTTAAATCATACCAAACCACTAGAGAAGACACACCCATCCCCCACTACCACCATCATTCCCTTTAGCCTTAGCAACCATTACAAGCGAGAATCTGCAGAATTTATTGAAATCTCGACGAGCTGACAAGAAAAAATGTTACTACGTGATAGTGTATGCCATGTCATCACAAGTTAGTTATGCCACATCATGTTTAGTTAGAAGATAGTTAGTCAAGTCCATCTATATATAGATGGTTCTTCTCATTTGTAATCAATACATGACAATACAATACATCAGATACATTTTACTCTCTCATTCTCTCATCTTTATTCTGTTGATACAATCATGAAGCACTTCATGGTATCAGAGCTATGGTGATCAAATCATAGCTCATCACAAGAACAAAGCAGATCGTAGATCAGTCATCACAAAAAGGAAGTCGAAATTAATCACATAAGCTGATCTTATGTAAGGAATTCATGTATGGATCGTGTAACAGTCAAGAACACAGAAGATCAGTTCAAACAGATGAAGCAGAATCACAAAAGATCAGTTCAAACAGAGAATATATTCAAATTTGAACAGAATTCATGAGAGATCAGTTTTCAAAAGAAGATAAAGCAGAGATCAGTTTGATTCAGATTTTCAGTTTCTTTCATTTGTTTTTAATTGGTTCAGATTGTTTTCCTGAATCAATCTCTATTTCTTTCAAGCTATCGTTGATTTTAGGATTGATCCTAAATCAAATCTCTATTTCTTTCAAAAACTTTCAGATCAGTTTAAAATTGTTCTTAAACTGTTTTCGAAATGGCAAACAAACCTGTGGTTATCCATCTGTTTGATTCCGGTGTTCAGATTTTGTCACATTCGTGTGATAACAGTCATCAATGGCTGTTCGATCTGTTGTGTGTTGTTTGCTCCACTTTTTCCTTTATCACTTTACTATTGTTTGCTGTTCGATTTGGCTGTTCGATTTGGTTGTTCGATCTCTGTCATTATCTTGCTGGTTTTGGTAATCGAGGTGGCCGGCGTAATCGGCGTAATAGTTTTCGAGATGGTTTTGGTAGTCGAGGTCGAGGAAGAATCCATGGCAGTTGCAGCTTCGATCGTGGAGATGGTTACAGAGGTGGTTCATCTCGTGGTGATCGGAATTTTCGAAGTGGTGGCCGAAATTTTCATTCTTACGATGATGGAAATCGTGATGTTGGTTTTGGGGGTTACGCATCGTGGCAGTCAGGGGTTTCAACTGAGAACCCTAATGTTTCAGATGGGTTTATTAGATTTAATCCTTTTCTTTGAAGATTCTTTTGGGCCTAATGCAAATATTACTTCTTTTTGGGCTTAATGCTAATTCTATGTTTGGGCCTGGTAGAGTTCCACATTCTGTTGGGCTTTCACAAAATTCACATGGTTCACAACCCACTACTATTTCAAATAATCATCATGGGTCAACTAATTTTAATGGGTTTGGCTCGGAACACTTAGCACATTGGGCATCAGTTGGTTCGAATTTTGAAAAACGAAGATATTGGGCACCTGAGAATGCGTTTATGGCTACTATTGATCGAAATAATATTTCTGGTCTGTGTGATTTGGTTGATTCATGGTTACCAAATTCAGGTGCCACCTCTCACATGACATTTGATCCGACTCTTGTTCAGAATGCTCAACCATACACCGGGAATGATCGAGTTATAATCGGAAATGGTACGGCCCTTACTATTACCCACATTGGTCACTTTGTCCTTAATCTTCCTCACTGTACTTTACGTCTTAATCATGTGCTTCTTGTACCAACTCTTAAGAAGAGTTTGTTGTCTATTCCTCAGCTCGTTCGTGATAATCCATGTGTTGTTTCCTTTTCATCATTTGGTTTCTTTATACAAACTTTGACAGGACAACTTCTTCATCACATTCCTCTTAACACATACAATGTGTATGGTCTCTCTGCAGTGTCTACAGACTCTTTGTCTTCATCTCAGCTCCGGCATACGCGTCTCGGGCATCCTAGCTCATATGTTTTACGCAAACTTTCTTTGTTGAATAAAGACATTTCAGTTCCATGTAATTCTTGTAATATTTCCAAGATAACAAGAAAACCATTTGATTCTCATGTGATACATTCTCTGGTTCCATTACATATTATACATTGTGATATATGGGGTCCCTCACCTGTTGTCTCTCGTACTGGTTATCGGTATTTTATCACATTTATTGATGATTACAGTCGTTTTGTCTGGCTATATCCGCTTACTACTCGTTCTCAAGCTTTTGAAGCTTTCTGTCATTTTAAAAATCATGTTGAGAATTTGCTTTCTACAAAAATAAAAATCTTTCAGTGTGATGGTGCTCCCGAACTTATTAAAGGTCCTATTGCACGATATCTGTCTGGGTGTGGTATCTCGTATCGTATTTCGTGTCCATACACTCCGCAACAAAATGGTGTTGCAGAACGCAAGAATCGACACTTGTCAGAGGTTGCTCTTACTTTGTTACATCAGACAAATCTCTCAAAATATTTTTGGGCTGATGTTTTTTCTACTACTGCTTATTTGATAAATAGGCTTCCATCCTCACTTCTTGGTCATAAATCACCATTTCAGCTCATTTTTCATACTTTGCCTGATTATACCATTCTTCGCACTTTTGGATGCTTGTGTTATCCATATCTTGGTCATCTTCGTCCACGCAAGTTGTCTCCCTTGTGTGTTCCGTGTCTTTTTCTTGGCTATGCTCCAAATTACAAAGGATATATTTGTTTCGATCCTTTGACATCGAAAGTTCATATGAGTCGTCATGTTACTTTTCATGAGACTTATTTTCCTAATTTTCCAAACATGTCATCTTCCCTTGTTTCAGTTCGAGTCACCATTCCGTCTATTCCTTTATCCTCACCTATACCACCTACTTTCTCTGGTGACTCTTCTTTTCCGTCTACTTCTACCTCGTCATCCTCTAATTCTAGTTTTTCATCTCCACCTCCTCCTCCACCACCACCTTCTGCTTCTTCGACTGTCTCTCATCCTATGGTCACGCGCTCTAGTGATCAAACTTGGTTTGTTAAACAGTATCCTGATCATATTGTGTATCTTGCTGAGTCTGTGTCCCCTCCGACTAAAGAACCTTCTTCATATTCGCACGCTAAAAAGTGGCCACAGTGGTGTAATGCTATGGAGTCCGAACTGTCTGCCTTATACTCGAATCAAACCTGGGTTCTGGTTCCCCCTCATTCTGGTGCAAACATTGTTGGTTGTAAGTGGGTTTATCGAATTAAACGAAATTCGGATGGTACTGTTAGACGGTATAAAGCCCGGTTAGTTGCTAAAGGCTATTCTCAGACAGAGGGTGTTGACTACTTTGAGACATTTAGTCTTGTTGTCAAACCGACTACAATTCGTACAGTTTTGTCTGTGGCTTATACCAGAGGATGGAGTATTAGACAGGTTGATGTCAATAATGCGTTTTTGCATGGTGATTTGTCAGAGACGGTTTACATGAAACAGCCTCCTGGCTATGAGGATGTTACTCAACCTCATCATGTTTGCTTGCTTCGCAAAGCTCTGTATGGGCTTAAGCAAGCTCCTCGGGCCTGGTTTGCCAAGTTGTCATCTGCATTACTCAGTTTTGGATTTACACGCTGTGTTTCAGATACATCTTTGTTTGTTGTTCATACAGCTACTGAGGTTTGCTATGTTCTTGTATATGTTGATGACATTATTATTATGGGCAGTTCTTCTAAGTATGTTGCTATGCTTATTGCTAATCTTAAATCGAGGTTTGCTCTCAAAGACCTTGGGCCACTTAGCAATTTCTTGGGTGTTCAGGCCACTTGTACTGATAGTTGCTTACACCTTAGTCAAGAGAGATATATCTTGGATTTACTTGAGCGTTCTGGGTTACGGGATTGTAAGTCTTTATCTACTCCCATTTCTCCAGGACGGTTGTTATCTCGACATTCAGTGATTCCCTTATCTGATCCCTCATTGTATCGGAGTGTTGTTGGATCATTGCAGTATTTGGTTCTGACGAGACCAGAGATAGCTTTTGCTGTGAGCAAAGTATCTCAGTTTATGCATTGTCCTACGGATTGTCATTGGGTAGCTGTGAAACGCATTTTACGGTTTTTATGTGGCACTCTTACACATGGCTTGATTATTGGAAGTCCTTGGGTTTTGATCTTCATGCTTATTCAGATGTTGATTGTGCTGGTTGTCCTGATGATCGGAGATCTACTACAAGGTATGCTATTTATCTGGGTGGTAATCTGATTAGTTGGAGTTCGAGGAAGCAACAGACTGTTGCTCGCTCTAGTACAGAGGCTGAGTATCGTGCTTTAGCACAAACTGCTTCTAAGATATCTTGGTTACGTTATCTGTTACGAGAATTACATGTTACTCTTGTGTCCTCTCCTACTTTATGGTGTGATAATCTGGGTGCTACTTATTTGGCTGCAAACCCTGTGTTTCATCAGAGGACTAAGCATATCGAGATTGATCTCCATTTTATACGTGATATGGTGTTAGCTTTATACGTAATATGGTGTTAGCTAAAACCTTGGACATTCGTTATTGTCCTACAATTTTATAGCTTGCTGATGTGTTTACCAAAGGACTTCCGGCTACTCGTTTCTTTTCATTGTGGTCCAAGCTGTGTGTTGCTACTCCCGCACAGCTTGAGGGGGGATAATAGTGTATGCCATGTCATCACAAGTTAGTTATGCCACATCATGTTTAGTTAGAAGTTAGTTAGTCAAGTCCATCTATATATAGATGGTTCTTCTCATTTGTAATCAATACATGATAATACAATACATCAGATACATTTTACTCTCTCATTCTCTCATCTTTATTATGTTGATACAATCATGAAACACTTCATTACGTACGTACTGAAGGGTTTTGACCTAACTAAACCACCCAATGACACAAACTGGTCAAACCTGGGTTTGATTCTACTGGTTCAATCCTAAAGCGGAACTGGATTGAACTCAACTCTCTAAACCCCAAAAGGGTTAGGATCTTTTAAAACTAATGATCATATAGCTTCTAATAAATAAACAATCCACAGAAAAGGTTACAAGAAAATATACCTGATCAAAACTTGAGATAGCTAAAGACAGTCCACCACTACTGCACCTCCTAACGAACTGGCTGCTAGACTGCTCCTAAAATCACCAATCAACAAAGCTTGAAGCTTGATTATGTGTGTGTTCTTCGTAAACCCCCAAATCGCAAACACCCTTGGGTGTTGTTCTTGTTCGGTTACGACGAGAGAAGAGAGAGCCGAGAGAGAGCCGAGATCGAGAGAGAGAGAGAGGAGTGTGGTGGCTAGGTTTTAATCTTTTCCTTGATTAAGTTATCTATATTTAATCCTTAAGGCTTAAGGATATATATAGAGATTAAAAGGACCCAAGCCCGTTTAATTAAAAGCCCACTGGTTTTAATTAAACTTCTATTTCTTGCACTTTAACCCCCTGGACTTCACTAATTAATTAACTATTAATTAACTGGTCCACTAAATATTAAACTTTAATATTTAATTATCTTTAAATAATAAATAACTATTTATTATTTATTTCATTTCTAATAATTAATACAAACTGATTAATTATTTATTTCTCTCTTTTCAATAATTAATACTACTGATTAATTATTTACTTTTCTCTTTAATAATTAATCCAACCTGATTAATTATTTCCACACAGATTTATGGTAAAATCCAACTGTTCTGATTTGGGTGTGTAGCAGTGTGACCTTTTAGTTTCTTATAACATTGGATACAATATGCCCATTAATTATCTCTGCACATAATCTAACACGTACCACATTGATTGGTAAACTAAAACATTAATGACCAAATATGTTAGCATACAAACCTACGGTATTGGTGTAAAGGGAAAACATTGTTGCAATTCTATAACTTTTAACTCTACATGCCGCCCACCCACTCACCCCCACACACACATGTATTGTTCCCTTACGAATTGAACGCTTCACTTTTTCAAACACGCGAACAGGGAAAATAGGTTATAAAGTTGTTGTATCTCAATGCAATAGAAAATCATAGGGCAAAAAGAATCGAAAAACACGGAGAAGCAGTAGACAATATTGGATGCAAAAGATGCACCAACAATTATGTACATGCACCATATTAGGTTAATGCATAATACACTTCATCTAATGCACCATATTGGGTCAATGCAGTACACATTTCATAGAGATGCAATGTTATATATGTGGAAACATATTGGATTGGTGCATCTATAGCTAGATGCACCATGTCGGTTATTCGGAAAAAAACCTCAATATGTTTAGCATCTAAACAATGAAACCATTCGAAGTAGAAGATGATGTGGAGGCGATTTAATTGGTGGATCGAGAAACCTTTTGGATGGAAGTGATAATGGCGAAAGAACACTTTGTATGGTAAGTGAACAACATATGGATCAATCGAGTTTAGAGGCAATAGGGTTGATAGAGCTAGTATGACAATAGAGACCTATTGTAGTATAGTATGGCGTCTACTATGCCAATGCATGGATGGATCGTATGTGGGGGAACTAATCATGTTCGATAAGGGAACAGGGGAGGAGATGCAGTGTACGTAGGAGTCAGGAGATGTCGGGGATTTTGCTACATCTTGGTTGTTCAAAACGTTGGAAGCCATTAGCACGTTGCATTTGATCCTTACTCTATATACGTACACACACCCCTAAAATAGAAAGATGAAATCTAATATATGACTAGCTAGTGAAAGCATCTTACTATGAGTTGGTCTCTATAGCTCCATTACATTAGCCCCCCCCCCCCCCCCCCCCCCCCCCCCCCCACAAAGACTAAAAAACTCTGGGAGTACATATGGTTCTTCCTTTTAAAAGGCGACCAAAATGGCTAAGTGCTTCACCTGGCCTGGTCTAGTTCACTAGTCTGACCAGTTTGATTGGCTGGTTTGGTCTGGTATAAAACGTACAATGGGTTTTAGCTTTCAACTTCCATGTGAGTTCCATGTGTGATAACCAAGTCAATCACTAACACACACATACATAATTAATTCAGGGAGTTTGTTTTACCAGCTTTGGTATCTTGAGCTGTATTTGTTATACAAGCATTAATCTTGGCATTTACTACATATCCATCTTGTGATAAAACCTTTTTCATTATCTGATTTATGATTCTTACAGTTTGTAACTTCGTTTGGTGTGGCGATGGTGACTGTGTGCCGGATGGAACTAGATATTACTGTCGATGTCACGGTGATGCGGACAATTTGAGTAACAATTCGTCCCGAATCTGCATCAAGCAGTGTAATAAAATAAATCACACTTTTTATTTATTTTGGTAGTAATTCTACATTCAATGTTGACGATCTTGATTTTTCATGTAGGTACTTTTCGAGCTGATTGCAACAATCTCGGCTTTGGCCTAGTAACACCGCCATTGTTGTCACCGCCGCAGCCTCCTCCTCCTCCAAGCAGTGCCGTCTCTTTTTTTTATGGTAATTCTTACTATGCTCAATTGGTAACTAATACGTGTACGTACGTACTATTGTACTAAAAGAGTTTTAATAATTAATTTGTTTTATAGGAAAATACGAACTTGCATATATAATGTCACAACTTCCGATAATTGCGGTTGTCTTCATGACAACAATTCTAGCGATGACTTAGCAATTGATCTGCCAAGACAAATTGATACAGAAGTTGAAGGAGTGTACGTAAGTAGTGACTCGTAAATAATATTAACCGATATATTGGAAATCATGTACGTTTTATAATATATATTTAGCCCATGGGTCTACTCTCTTTATTTTATTTATTTATGTTGTGTTTATGAAATAGCATGCTGGAGAAATACATTCTGATATCTCCTCTATCATAGGGCCTATATGTTATTTTTTTCTTATTTAGTGTTTGTAAATTAAATTTGTATAAAATAAGTAGTATTGTTGTTTGTTTTATGTGTCGAATAAACCGTCTAATTAACAATGAATAAAATCAATAACTTAATGTGGAAAATAATATTCTCATAACTTATTTGAGTTAAGCCATCCTTGGTGAATTAAGTGAAAATCAAACAATATGATTATAAATTACCAATTTAAGTCTCTTCTTCACTAAGTGCATGAAATCAAAATCAAACATCTACCACTGCCATCTTTGCCAACTGACCACACCATCTTCAAGGTTGCGATTTGGGTTTTCGAAATCAACCCACTACCGTCGCACTTTATGCAATTTAGGTTTTCAAAATCAAACCCACCACTGTCGCTCTTCATAGCCGACCACCAACTTCGCATTTTATGTGATTTGGGTTTTAAAAATCGAACACATCATTATCGCCCCTTCATCGTTCAGCCTTCAAGATCTGGTTTATTTACAGATCTAGGGTTCAAGAAATCGAATCAAAGACTGTCGCCTTTCATGAGATTTGGGTTTTTTATTTTCAAGATGTAGGTTTAATATTTGTAGGTCTAGGTTTCAATCTTCAATGTATAGCAATCTTCATGGTTCAATTATCTTTCTCTCCTTGTGATCACTTCATGCATATGATTCCTTATTTCTATTGAGGTTTGTACGGTTTTATAAAACATCTATATAAGCAACGGAAGTGTGAATACATGTATAATAATTTTAAATTCTTTAAAACTCCCCACTAAGATCCATATGCATGACTTAAGAAAACTAAAACACCCGTAGGAGGTTTGAGAAATACAACCTTTGTAGCATATACCTGTATTGGTGGAGACTAGAAACGACAAGGAAGCAAGTGTAGCTTTCCTCCAACGTATCCATACGCGAGCAACGTTTCAACACCAACTGAGTTCTAGCCCTTTCAAGCCAAAAGTTTATGTCTCTTTCAACCCCTTGAAAGAATCATAAACTATAATATTGTATATGTGTTGCATGAGAAGAAGTTGGTTAATATTTGTTCAAGTCTCCACTTAAACACCCAACCAAGCTAATTGAAAGAAACAAATTATAACACTTAGATTTTGCTATCTTTTCTTTCTCTTCTTCTTGACCACGGGTAATCAACAAAAGCGAATTACTAAACATATATTTGTTCGTTTTCTTTTGTCGTATGTCACCATGACTAACCATAAGAATGGAACCAAGAAACGGGATCCTCTTTTATTTCAAAACAATCTAAAGGGACCCTCTTTTATTTCTTGAATCCTACCACAACTTGTCAGGAAATAGTGAGGGGCCTCTAATATTATATGCGTGAAATTGAATAAAAGCATGGTCATGTTCTCTTTTCCAAACATACATACGTCCAAGCAAAGGAGAGTACCCATCTCATCTATTTTTATGATGCATATACCACTACCAGAAAAATTCAGATTTGCGAAAGCGAAAACTGTCGCTAATTGTGTTTTGCGACGGATTTGCGACTAAATGAAATGGTTGCTAATACGTTCCTTGCTAACAGTTAGCATCGATTTTTAGCGACGGTTTTCATTAGTTTGCGACGGAATATAGGCGCCGATAAAATGTCGGAGATTAAATATGGAAATTTAGCGACAAATTACCAATGGCTTTAGCGACGGATTAGCGATGGTTTTCATCATATGCTTGAAACTCGACTTACTGACGATTAGCGACGGACTTCTACCGACGGATGAGCTACGAAATTTGATGCAATTCAAGACGGAATATAGCGACGGATTAGCGACAGAAATAGCGATAAATCAAAGATAAATATATCATGTTTGGAACTTAAGTTGTCATAAACATACAACTATATAACTAACTAGGAGGGGAGGGATCGATAACACGAAAATGAGAAAGTAACATCTCTTGTAGCTGATTAAACCGATCATCTATAGCCTTTCGTATCTCTTCATCTCTCTTGCGAGACTCTTGCAGGTCATGCTTGCGAGACTCTTCCATTTCCTTGGGTGATTCTTCTATTTTCTTTAAAAGTTTTTGTTCTCGTTCACGCAACTCTAGTTCTTATAGTTTCAGCTCCAGTACCTATGTATAATAAGTACATATTACAACCCAAATTTGACATATAAACAACCACATATAACCAATTAAAAGAATTTACTATGTTTTATTAAGATGTATCATGACCATTTACACTAATATTGTTCGTAAGAAATCAATTTATACACACACCACACACACACACACACAAAGTTAGAGACCCATGTAATACGACGATTGATTAAAAGAAAAAAATTAACAATTAAAAACTTAGAATGTACAAAAAGATATCAATCAATAGTTACATGAAATCAAAATTAAAAGAGTTAATTATCAAAATGGTCATTTAACTTTAATATTTCTTCCAATTTGATCCTTTAACTTCAAAAGTAACCAAGATGGTCCTTTAACTACCACTTTATCACCTAACTGGTCCATTCGTTAGTTGACTGTTAGTCAACTGTTAGTCAACTTCTTTAAACCAAGGGTATTTTTGTCCTTTTAACATATTTCTGTTTTTTATTGATTAAAGTAATATTTAATTATTTTAAATTATTAAATTATATATTATTTATTTTCTCCCTCTCTCAAACAAAAATTTCTCACTCTCTCTATCCTTCCTCACTCTCTCTCATCGCACCACCTGTCCAGCACCACTCCCTTATCCTTCAAAACCGCCGCCGGCAACCACTGTGTACGACCATTGCCGCCCTTGTTGTTACAACCACTACCGTTCCCAGATGATGTATGATGATTTTGTTCCACCATCGCACCACCATTACTATCTAAAATCTTACCATCATCGCTGCCCTTGCTGTTACAACTACACCGTCGCCGCCCTTGCTGTTACACAACCACACCACCATCGCCGCCTACTTTCAAAACACTGCTTTCGTGTACTTCTATTTCCATCTCTCTCTATCTCTCTCTCTCTCTTCCCTCCTTGTTCTTCTTCCCAGTCTCCTTCCTCTTGATCTTCTTTTTTAGGGTTTTTTGTTAATTGATTTATGGTTGTTTAATGTTTTCATATCTTTTATTGATTGAGTTCTTGTCTCCAGTTTATAGTTGTTTACGCTTTTCATATATACTTTTAAGGTTTTTATGGTTTTTGTTAACTGATTTATGGTTGAATCGAGTTCTTTTTTATCTTGTTTAGATGATCAATGTGATGTAGATTGGCATGTGTTTGTGATGTAAATCTAGGCTTCTTCTTTTTAGTCTACAAAGTAATGTAGATCTAGGGTTTTATTTTTATATTTTCATCCATATTTGTGTTGTGCAATGTTCTTGCAGATTCAAAAATAAGATTGTTATATGTTATTCGAGGACTTCGATCGGATTTGCCACCATCCTCTAAGAATAGCCACTGTCAACTGCCCCTAGTCACCACTCCGCCACCAACGCCAAACAGAACCAAAAATCACCATCACCGACGGTTCTTGAATGTGTTTTTGTGTCCAGATCGGTTCTTGAGAAAGAGAGAGGTAACAGAAGGAGAGAGAGAGAGATGAGAGTGAGATGAAGTGATATATAATAAATATTAATAATTTAATATAATAAATATATATTAAATATTATTAAATTTGATTTTAATTAATATATAAGGGTAAAAATATCATTTTATCTCACTTAACAAAGTTAACTAACAGTCAACTAATGAATAATTGACCAATTAGGTGATAAAGGGTAGTTAAAGGACCATCTTGCTCACTTTTGAAGTTAAAGGACCAAATCCAAAGAAACATCAAAGTTAAAGGACCATTTTGATAATTAACTCAAATTAATAAGGTAATTTAAGTAACTAAGCAACAATATTAGAAAGGGCAAATTGTCGAAAAAGGTAACATAAATGTCAAAAAATTTCAATCAAGGGAATGTAAATTTAATTTTGCCATTAAAGGATTATAAATCGTGATTTCTTAAAAAAAAGGGTATTATTGACCGGCTACCTGGATTACCGGTTAAAAACTTGCTGAGATGTCATTTTTTGATGATGTGGCGTTCCACATGTCATTATATGTAATTTTATTTATATTTTTCACGCAGACGTAATTATACCTGATCAAATTGAATCGTCGTTTTCAAACACCTTACGATTACGAGCCCTAGCTCACTGAAGTCGGTCTGTCAATGCTTTGCTAAATCGATTCGATTCTCAGATAAACGTTGCTAAATCGAAGAGGAACTCTGTTGTGCGATCACAATGGCAAGGATTAAGGATTATCTCAAAGCTGCAATCCCTGATCAAAAGGTAAGTGTTAAAATACATATTTTAGGTAGGTTTAATACCAAGACCTTAACGTACGATGGTGGGTATTCGTGTATTATGTCTCATGTTAAGTACAATATAATGGATTTCAAAGAATTTCAAATATTAGTTGAAGATATTGCTGATCGTACTTCTACTGGTTTGTACTATTGCAAGCCATGATTGGATTTGAGATATGGGCTTAGGGCTTTGGGGATCTGATACACAGTTTATGAAGATGATTGAATGTGGTATTCAAAGTGGAGTTATTTTAGATTTGTATATGGATCATCATAACACATATTTGTCCTTTCTTCTTGAAAGTATTGTACATAGTGAAACTGAAAATGATGAGTCTGAGAATGATGAGGTTGAGAATGTTAGTCAGCACATAGTTAACGATCCAGCTTTTAATAAGCCCGGTGGTGGTATTGAAGACAATAGTACTGTTAAAAAACAAACCAGCGTTCCAACAGAGTGTATGGATACTGATGAGTTTCATTGTAGTGACAGTGAAGTTGATGATGATTTGAAATACCCACTGCATGATCCTAATACACATTGGAAACTGATGAAACCAATCAAAGGAGAAAGGTATGAAAGTTTAGCACAGTTAAAGAATTGCATTATTAACTATGCCGTGGCTAATGGATACAAACTTTATTTTGAGGAAAGCAAGAGTAAACATTTATTGGTGAAATGTGGAATCAAAGATGCAAAGAAAAAGGGTGTCGTTGATACAAACTCTTGTCCATTTAGGCTTTGGGCATCAAAGATGAGGGATGAAGCTTCATTTCAAATAAAGTCTCTCAAATCTGTTCATAGATGTTCAAGAGACTACAACCTTGGAAGCATTGTTAGTTCTAGATGGATTGCAGCCAATATGGCAGACAAGATAAGGGAAAATCCTAAAATTAAACTAAGAGAACTGAAACAAGCTGTGATGAAGAAATACCAAGTGAAGGTTAGTGTTAATATGTGCAGCAGGGCTAAAGCCAAGGTTATGTATGATGACATTCAAGCTAAAACTACTCATTATACCAAGATATGGGACTATGGAGCTGAAATTGAAAGGACAAATCCAGGTAGCTCTGTTCAAGTCAATGTACAAACACTTCCAAGTGGTGAAACTATTTTCCAGAGGT
The DNA here is from genome assembly GCA_947179395.2 of Pulicaria dysenterica. Taxonomy (NCBI): domain Eukaryota; kingdom Viridiplantae; phylum Streptophyta; class Magnoliopsida; order Asterales; family Asteraceae; genus Pulicaria; species Pulicaria dysenterica. Next base: position 65,825,171 of record OX359294.1, on the reverse strand, counting down.
TCTATGTATGTTTTGCTGCATTGAAAGAGGGTTGGATAGGTGGTTGTAGAAAAATTATTGGTCTTGATGGTTGCTTCCTGAAAGGTATAGCACAAGGGTTGAACACTGCTGCAATTGTTTTCTTTTTTGGTTATCTTTTTTGTATAGTGACAACCCATCACCACTGATGCAATTGTCTAATGTGTTATGGTACAACTTTTCTTTATTATAATGTATTGCAAACTTGACAACCAGCTTTTGTATATTCCAATGCAATGTAATGGCAGTTATATTATGGTTTGGTATCCTATGTGCTTTGGTATCCAATGTTCTTTTGTCATCTTATGCTTTACAACTAAGAGATTCCAACTACATTCAAATGTAATGCAGATGTAATGCAAATCGTAAATTTCAGTTAAACTTGGTCAAACTTTTCATTTAAAAAGGATTCAAACAAGTACATAGGAGTTGCTGCATATTTCTTGAATCTTCTTCCTTCACTCCAAAACAAGTATCACCAACAACACCACAGTGGTCAAGATCAAAGCTTTAACCATCGCCTTAAGCATCTTCACCTGCTGCTGCAATTTTTTGGTTTCTTCTTCGAACCTCACTTTATCAACTTGCAGTTTGAAGATTTTGCTTGAGTACCAACTGTTTGTAAGTTCTGGATCAATCCACCTAAAGAAATTGCACCTCAATGTCGAATTGTAGTTAGGGCATCCAATAAATCGACGACCTGGGTTCCTGTCAGTCCACGAGGTCCACATTCTAACGACATCACCACACGAGCATCTTCTTGGACCTCTGATTCCATCTCCTTCAAACGAACCAGTCGACATTTTCACAGACGAACCCTAATTTCTTGAAGACGTGACAAGAGAGAGTGTAAAATACGAGCACTAATTTTAAAGTCGATCCCTAATTTCTTTCTTTAGGGCTGGAATGGTTTCTTTTTTATATATTTAAAAGAAGTTTATATCCACGTGTACATGATAACCGGGTATTGAGAGTCAAATTTTTGAGTTTCAGGTAATTACCCTTTTTTTTAAGAAATCAAGATTTATAATCCTTTAATGGCAAAATTAAATTTACATTCCCTTGATTGAAATTTTTTGACATTTATGTTACCTTTTTCGGCAAATTTCCCTATTAGAAATAACCAAGTTGTAACACATGAAAAATAATCAAAACACGAAACAAAACTTCAAATATTATTCTACATGAAACTTCTTTATCCTGCACTTTTCATGGTCATTGTGACCCCTTGTCTAACTAATTAAGGTATTAAATTCACAAATAAAGAACGAAAATTTATATATATATATATATATATATATATATATATATATATATATATATATATATATATATATATATATATATATATATATAATCAGGATCAAATATAAAGAGTTTTAGGGTAAAAAGAGTAAGGAGAATTTTGAGCCTGACACGTGGCATTCGGTTAAAAAAATTAAAAAGGGTATAATAGGCATCTTGTGTTTTTTTTATCTCTCCTCCCCTAATTTCAGGACCCAACGTTTAATCCTTTATACCTCTCCCAGGCTTCTTTTTACGCCTCACCTCTGTAATACGCCTCCTCCAATCGAGAAACCCTAATTGCAAGCCCGTCGTTCACAAACCTGCCCCGCCGTTCATAATTCGCTGCCCGTCGTTCACCGTCGTTCCCACCAAACCTGCGTCATCGTATTTCGCAAATCTGATCCGCCGTCTTTGTTGGGAAATTCGCTAAGTTATTGAAACTGTTGAACATGCAAAGGTAAAACTGTTAGAGTATTTTGGTGATAACAGTTGTAACCAACAATTGCTGCAAGGTTTACAACTGTTAGTACAAAAGTTCAGAACTGTTAGTTGGCAAAGTCAAAACTGTTAGAAGACCTTGAAGCTGAAGACTGTTAGAAGACTAAAGAACTGTTGTGTTCATTAAACAGTTTCTGTTGAGCTATATTTGGAAAATCCTATCTTAGAAGATATCCCGAAATACTTTGAAGATTATCAAGATTATCTCAGAAGATAGAAGATTACCTAACTGTCAACAATTCAAGGAGGATCAAGAGTCTATATATACTTCATTAGATGATTAATTTAGTACGACGACGATTTGATCTCATTATTCAAAGCATTTGTTCTTATTGTTATTTATTTTTCTGAAAGTGTTTAGCCTCTAAGTTTCTTGTTGAAACCTAAGAACAGTCTGTGTTCTTCGTCTAACAGAATAAGTTAGATTGGGGGTGAAGTTTGCTTTTGTAATCATTCTGGTTGGTTAATAAAACTACTGTTTGATTGAATTAATCTTTGTTTAAAACCTTCTTTAATCAATTAAGTGTGATTCCGCAACTTCTTAATTGATTGTGATCATAGTTAAAGATTAACTTTTATATTACTCTGATTTATTATTTAAAAGTTAGTTCTTGTTATTTGATATAATATATATCCGATCCTGACAAGTGGTATCAGAGCCTTATCATTAAGGTTCCTTTGATCACCAGTTGAAGGTTTTTGCTTTACCTTGCTTTATTTTTCAAAACTGTTTTTTTGTTTAAATCAATTTGTTTCAATGGATTCGGGAGGTTCTTCTGATAACAGTGGATCAGGGTCCAACATTCGTGTTCCCATGCTCAAACCATCTGATTTTGAGATGTGGAAACTAAGAATTAAACAACATGTCCAACTAATGGACTATGATGTTTGGCAAATCATTGAAACTGTTCCTACTAATACCATTGAACTGGATGAGAATGGAAAACCAAAGAAGAAACCACCACCAAAGACAGATGCTGAAAAGAAGAATAGAATGATTGAGATGAAAGCCCTCAGCATCCTTCAGATTGCAATTCCCAATGAGTATCAACATCAATTCAAGAAATTTGATGATGCTCATGAACTTTGGAATGCTCTGGAAAAGAGGTTTGCTGGGAATGCTAGTTCTAAGAGAAACCAAAGAGATCTTCTTAAACAAGCCTATGAGAACTTCACCAGTGGGAAGAATGAGAGTATCACCCAAATCTTTGATAGGTTTTACAAACTGGTGAGTCAACTGGAGAGTGCTAAGGTTAGGCTTGATCAAGATGAGATAAATAGAAAGTTTCTTAGGTCTCTAGGTGATGAATGGACTGTGTTTGCTGCACAATGGAGAACCAAGGATTCTCTTGAAGACATAGAGTTAGATGACCTCTATAATAGTTTGATAGTGTTTGAGGGAGAGATAGAGGGAAAAAGAAAAACTGCTATCCCTAGCCATAATGCTGCTCTCCTGTCTTCCTCAGGTATGGAATCAAACCATTCATTAACTAACTCTCTTGATTGTGGTGCAGGTACTAGTTCTGTTGTTGGACTAGATATGAATACTCCAGATGCAGTTCTTGAAGCTTTTCTTGCCAGCCATGCACATTCAACCCTCACCAATGAGGATCTTGAACAAGTGCACCCTGATGATCTTGAGGAAATGGATCTCAAATGGCAGATGGCCATGCTTACTGTTAGAGCCAAGCGATTCATTAAAAGGACTGGAAGGCAAAACATGAATTTCAGAGCTGATGGCAAGGCTGGATTTGACAAGTCAAAGGTTAGATGCTTCAAATGTCAACAACTTGGCCACTTTGCAAGAGAATGCAGATCTGGTGGACAAGTTCAGAATCAAGGTCAGAGGCCAACTCAGAACCATACCTCATCAGCATTGGTCTCACAAGAAGGCCATGGATTTGATTGGAGTGATCAAGCAGAGGAGGCTACCAGCAACAAAGCTTTGATGGCATTGACTGACTCCTCCATCAAGATGGATTCTCCAGAATCTGAGGACATACAGGTATCTTCTAAACTATGTCCTGGTGAATGTAGAGCTATTGTTAAGAGATTTAGAGAGCACAATAAGAAAGTATGTGCTGCTCTAAGTAAAATGGAGGAGAGAAGGTATGAGTATACTGCTGTGATAGAAGATTTTGAAAAGAAAATTAAAGACTATCAGGCTAATGAACTGCAAATGGACTATGATAGAAAATATCATAAGTGGGAGAAAGAGCAGTTTCAAGATGAGATTGATAGTCTGAAAAGGAAGTTGGTTGAAAAAGAAAGCAAGGTGGATGAACTCACAAAGAAATTGGAGGGTGTGGACATTGATCTTGGAATGTTCAAGGCTGCAAACCTTAAGCTTGAGACTCTGCTACAATCTCAAGTGAGAGACAAGGTGAAAACTGGCCTAGGATACAAACAAACCCCACCTCCATACAACCAAAACTACATAACTCCAATGTCTGAGGTAGCTGACAGATATGTTAATGAACCTTTGGAAGATGAACTTAAGTCAGCTGATCCAAAATTTGAAAGTTATGAAGATGAAGTTGTGTCAGTAGTAAGTATTGAAGATAATGAGGAAGTTGTGAAGAAGGATGAAGGTATTCCATATGAAAATCACATCCTGTGTGAGCCCATTCGCACAAAATCATCTTTGCAACCTGTGGTGTTTGTAAAAGCATCCACTGAACCCCTTACCAATGAGCCAAAATCCTCAAAAGTTGTTAACTCTATTAGCAGTTCCACAACTGTTACAAATAGTCCCCATCTTTACACTAACAGTTCTAAGCCAAAAAGCCCAACTGTCAGTACCAAAGCCAAAGGAAAGGAGAAAGTTGGTGAAGTTATGTATGCCAAGAAGAAAATGGAAGCTTCAAAATCTCAGGCTAAACCCAAGCCTAAGAAAAGGCATACTGAAATGCCTGCATGCACATGCCAAAAGCATGGTGTACAAAAGTTTCCTCAGTCAGCACCTGTTAGAGGAAATCAAAGAAATAGGAACCAGTTCTGGTCACAAAGAACTGGTTTACCTATTGTGAAAACCAAAAAGTGCTATGCCAAGAAGAAAATGGAAGCTTCAAAATCTCAGGCTAAACCCAAGCCTAAGAAAAGGCATACTGAAATGCCTGCATGCACATGCCAAAAGCATGGTGTACAAAAGTTTCCTCAGTCAGCACCTGTTAGAGGAAATCAAAGAAATAGGAACCAGTTCTGGTCACAAAGAACTGGTTTACCTATTGTGAAAACCAAAAAGTGCTACATTTGTGGAAGATCTAATCATTTAGTTCAAGACTGTTACTATAACCCACAGACAAATGACACTCAAAACAAAAGTCCCAAAAGACAGAATAACAGTTCTAAAACTGTTAAGTCAAAGCAGATTAACAGTTCTAGAACTGCTAAGCCAAAACAGGCTAACAGTTCTACAACTGTTACATCCAAACCAACTAATAGTTCCACAACTGTTTTAGCAAAACCAAAAACTGCTGGTTTGGCTTGGATGAAAATTCAAAAACAAACTGATTCTGGAAAGGGTAAGACTGTTCTTCATACTAAAAATCAAAAGGAATCACAATTTGATTCAACTGTTTTACCAACTCCACCAGCTGTTTGTTCAAAGGTGTCTACTGTTAATCACAACAGTTGGAAACCACATGTTCTTACAAAGTATTCTTCACACAAGTTAGAAAAATCTAATTTGGATGAAATCAAAAAGAACAAAACTCTGTTTAAGTATTATGACTTGAATGGTGTACCCAAGACCTGCATGGCCTGGGTACTTTCTGCTACTAACTGATTTTATTTGTGCAGAGCATTCATAGGGCCAATCATGGATCTATCTGGCATGTGGATAGTGGATGCTCACATGACTCGAAATCCACATTGTTTGAAGGATTTCAGAAGCATCAATGGTGGATTTGTAGCATTTGGAGGAAATGCTAAGGGAGGAAAAATCACAGTTGTTTGAAATACTACTAACAGTTTTCAACTGTTAGCATATGGCCTGCACAACTGTTAGGCAAAATCCATGTGCATCTGAGGGGGAGAAACTCGTCTAATAACCGTTCTACTTTCTAACAAAACAGTCTTCAACTGTTAGTGTGTAGAATGCACAACTGTTAGTGTCTCTTTTTGATGTATCCTCGATTTGTGCAAGTATTGTTAAACTTTTTGATGCCAAATCTAAAAATACACAAGAGGGTCATTATTCCCTCTGCTCATGTGGCTTCCACATTGAGCAAATTGTTGATTAATGGCAAGAATTTTTCTGGTGCCATAACTCCACCACTCTCTGAAATGGTGGAGTTTCTTTCAAGAAACAGAGCTGCCAGAGGTGAGCATGAAGCCCAACTTATTGCTACACCACCACCTCTGGAACCCACAACTCACGATACTCAAAATCCTTTCTCTGCTACTTTTGAAATAGCAACAGCAAAAGCCTCAACTCATAAAACATTTCAAAAGAAGAGGAAAAGAACTGTTAGTGCTCCTTCCACAACAGTTCGTGAACCTGAAACTGTTAGCCCTGCACAGGTGCATTCACCTGTGCAGAATATCCAAAGGGAACCCCTTGTGCTGTCTCCCAGGCACAATGAGGAGGTGATCACTCCATCAGAGGGTGATCATGTGGTTTGTGAGGCTGACACTACTGTTTCATCCACAAGGGGTGAACAGGATAGTGTCAACATCTTTAAGACCTCAACCACGGCAACATAGACTAGTAAAACAGTTTCTGGTAATCCCCAGAACCAAGAAAAGAGGGGTACTGATGGTGATACTCAGGGGAGTAAGCCACCAGTGAAAAATGTCGATGATATGGTCACAGTGGAAACACTAACTGACATTGAGACTAGACTGAAACAACATGCATTGACGGATCCTAACTTTGCACCTTACCTTGCTGCTCATTTACACCTAAAGAAAAGGATTGCTCTTCAAAACAAAAGGATAGTTTCTCAAGATGAGAAGATAAAAGAACTGACTGAACAGTTGGAGAAGGCAACCGAAGTACTCAAGGTGGTAGCAGTTCACAATGAGGTGTTAATAAGGCAAGATAAGCAGCTGAACTTTCTTGATGAAAATCTGAAGAAAGCAACAAATGTTCTTCATACTCATGAGATGTTGCTTAAACCCAAATCCTTGGTGAAAATCTCTTCAACTGCTCAAGCTAAAGGAAGAAGAAAATCCAAGCAGGAAGAAGTTAAGCAGACAGTTTCACAGGATAAACAAACAGTTGTTGCTCCAAATGAGCAAACAGTTGCAACACAACAACCAACAGTTGTAACTTCAAATCAACTAACAGTTGCAAGTGTTCAAGCGGTTAATGAAGAAGAAGAAGAACAACTTTCAAGTGTTGATAGGATGCTAATCAACAGGATGGTATCAACTGCAGATGTTCCAAGCACTGAGATTTTCAAATCGTGGTCAACAGTTAAGCAGAACTATTTGGTTGATATTAGTGCTCAATATCTGGGAATAAGTTCTTCTAGAATGGCACAGAAAATCGATGATGGATGGCTTGATGGAAAGGTTGCTACGTTAGAATCTTTACCACCAAAGAAAGGGTATAAAGGGATAGTCATCCAGGAAGGAAAGAAAGAATCTGAGTTGTCTCCTGTTTCAGGCAAAGGTAAAGAAATTGTTGTTGTTTGTCCTAAACTCAAGCTTTCAAGACAGCAACAAGAAGAGCGTGATCATGAATTTGCATTAAGGCTAGCAGCTGAGCTAAGAGAACAAGAACAGACTGATTTTGAGATAGCAAAGAAGCTGGCTGATGAGATTACTACTCAGATTGATGAAGAAGAGAAAGTAAAGGAAGCTGCTGGTAAGGGAGTAAAAAGAAAAAGAGTTGTAAAGAAGAAAACAGTTCCACCTCCCAAGCCAGTAGTGGAAAAGAAGAAACCCCAATCAGTCCAAAAACCCCAACAGTCTGAAGAAAAAGTCAAAACAGGCTTGGTCAAAACTATTCTGCAAGATAGACTCTCAAAAGAGATAAAAGAAAGAATTGATAAATTTGAAGCTCAAAAGTCGCATATCAAAGAATGGAAGTTTGAAATGCTGAGAGTGGAAACTGGAAAGCAGGGTGTCACCATTGTTAGAGAGGTGGAACCAATTGAAAGCTATGTCAGTTTTTCTGCACTGATGGATAGTGTGACCAGGAGAGATGTACAAGAAATGTATGAATATGGGGTAAGTCATTTTGGAAAGGATGCTGAAATTGAGATAAAAGTATTTTTGGTACATTTATCGAGTATATGCAATCCACAGAGAGTAATGTCAATACTGACAAATGATGAAAGATTTCCTATATTGACTGTGAAAGTTTTTAAAAGATCAAGGGTGTATAATCTTGTGACAAACAATGCTAAAACCCAGTGGTTTGATCTTAATTTTGTTGATCACAGTAGGACCAAGCTGATGTACATGGTAAAGGCAAGGTTCTATGGTCCTGTAAGGTTAAGGGAAGATCTGGGAAGAAGACTGAAAGAAAGGATGGAGCTGATAGAGAAAGAGAAAATGTAATTTTTCTTTCATATTTTGATTATAACAATTTTACTTTGCAAAATTAATGTTAATGTGTTCTTTGCTTATGTGAATGTTTCTATGGTTGAACCCTATAAAACAACTTAAGTGTATTGTTCAATACTTTAAGTTAGGGGGAGATTGTTGGGAAATTCGCTAAGTTATTGAAACTGTTGAACATGCAAAGGTAAAACTGTTAGAGTATTTTGGTGATAACAGTTGTAACCAACAATTGCTGCAAGGTTTACAACTGTTAGTACAAAAGTTCAGAACTGTTAGTTGGCAAAGTCAAAACTGTTAGAAGACCTTGAAGCTGAAGACTGTTAGAAGACTAAAGAACTGTTGTGTTCATTAAACAGTTTCTGTTGAGCTATATTTGGAAAATCCTATCTTAGAAGATATCCCGAAATACTTTGAAGATTATCAAGATTATCTCAGAAGATAGAAGATTACCTAACTGTCAACAATTCAAGGAGGATCAAGAGTCTATATATACTTCATTAGATGATTAATTTAGTACGACGACGATTTGATCTCATTATTCAAAGCATTTGTTCTTATTGTTATTTATTTTTCTGAAAGTGTTTAGCCTCTAAGTTTCTTGTTGAAACCTAAGAACAGTCTGTGTTCTTCGTCTAACAGAATAAGTTAGATTGGGGGTGAAGTTTGCTTTTGTAATCATTCTGGTTGGTTAATAAAACTACTGTTTGATTGAATTAATCTTTGTTTAAAACCTTCTTTAATCAATTAAGTGTGATTCCGCAACTTCTTAATTGATTGTGATCATAGTTAAAGATTAACTTTTATATTACTCTGATTTATTATTTAAAAGTTAGTTCTTGTTATTTGATATAATATATATCCGATCCTGACAGTCTTCCATATGCAAACCCTAGACAACCGCCGCCGCACCATATGCAAACCCTAGAGAACCTCGCCGCCCTAAACAACCTCCGATGCCCTCGACATCATCCGCCTCCGTCACGGTTTTTCCTTGCAACCGCCGCCTATCTCGCAAACTGATTCAGATCCGACGGTGGGTGCTTGAAGATGTAGTTGAAGGTGTAGTTGAATCGCCGCCGTCGAGGCTGACCACCATCATCTATGTGCTCCAAACAAACCCAGAACCACCACCGATGCTCAATCACGTTCTTCCCATCGAAGCCATTAATGTTTCTGCACCATCAGAGGTCAGAGAGAGTGAGAGAGATTCTACACAATTCGACCGACTCTCCCAAACCTTAATCGTTCATATGCCCTACGAGGATGATGGCACATCAGCCAATCACATCCAATTATAAACATTTGATTGTGCATCAAGTTCTTGTGCATCAAGTTCTTTTACAGATCTACATCGAGTTCTTGTGCATCAAGTATTTTGCAGATCTACTTCGATTGTGGCGACTGTTATAAACATTTGATTGTGCAGCTGCTATGTACAATACATCCGTGGATTGTGCGTCATTTGTGGATGGGTATGTTTGATTTGTGTTACTTCGGGATGGGTATGTTCGATTTGTGCATCTGCTATGTACAGTACATTGGTTCGATTGTGCATATGTTGTTTTAATCGTGATGACGATGATTGTTCTTGCATTTGTACAATGCATTCATAAAAAATTATATAAACTTCTCGTTCATGAAGATTGTTCTTGTAGCAATTTGAATTTCTTTATATATTGCAGCAATCTGGTGTCTATGTTTTGGGTTCTCTCTTATGATAGTTTGTGTATCAAGTTGTTACGGCTCTTTTTGGATGAAAGCTGATTAGAGTTTTTTTTCCTTAATCTTCTCCTTAATCAGATTCAGAGTTTATTTTCCATGTGAATGACGTTCATCACATGTTTATTGTTGTTGATGCACAATTTTAACTGATCGATGTAGCAGTGCCTGTTTATGGGGAAACGTATTTTTAAACCTGCCCCTAAATATCAGGGAACTGATTTTTTGAAAGGTCGATTATGCCCTCTAATGAATTTTTTTATAAATAATAGAAAAATTAAAAAACCATTTTTTTAGGGATAGATGGATGGCTGAGATTTATTCTTACTTTTTGTACTTTAAAACTCTTTTTACATTATCCTCACCCTATATATATATATATATATATATATATATATAATATAGGGCGAAGCTATGTAGAGGTTAGGTGGGTCTTAGGACTTATCTAATTTTTTAATTTTTCATAGAATTTGTATAAATTTTTGTTGGGAAACTACTTAAAATAATTTAGAGGAACTACCTTATAGTATTTAATAAAATAGAAAAAATAATACATTAAAAATTGTAAGACCCAACTTTATCTCCTTACAAAATAACTCGATACAAAACAAACCAATAACCCAACCCAACCTATAGTTTAAACTAATAGCCAACCTTACTTATATTTACAAAATAACCCAATGCAAAACAAGCCAAAATTATGGTTGGTTAGAAAAATTCAAATCTTCTTAGCTTCTCTTCATCTTAGTCTCTTAGAATGGAGAGCAGTGAGTGGAAACCCATCCATATTGTCATTTGTATTTGGGAAGTATGAACAGTGAAGTAAAAAGTAAATAAATAACTTTAAACGTAAATGAAACTAACAAAGTGTATGTTATAATAGGTTTTGACCTTTGTACCAATGTAGATTTTAAATCAAAAAAACTTGTGATTAAAAATATAACAAAGTTGTTTTAAATTCCTTTTTATATATCAGTAAATGAATTAAGAAACTAAAAGTACTAATGTTATTTGATATATGAAATCAACATATATGGTGTCTACAGGTTGTTTTAGTAGGGAAACGAAGAAAGTTTTTGTACTATGTTGCATTAGAGAAGTAGATTCTTATACTAAAACTCTACTTCATTAAGTCCATGAAACTTAAATGTGATTCAACAAGCTTCAGTGTGATCAAATACAAACAAAAACTGCACTTACCTAATAGCATCATGTGTAATGTAAAATACACCTAACAATCACTATGATGATAATAGTTGTCATGAGAATGAGAACAAAAGCATATATCATAAACTCCCAACTATTATGAAATTCTTCCATCAAACAAATATAATAACTATAAATCGTCTCCTTATACGAGGTTATAGTTTCATGGATTTAGGTAAGGCAATATATAATATATAGTAGCCACCATTAATCATTTAAAAAAGAAAATTTTGGAGTGCTTTCTCTTCTTAAATTTTCTACACTAACTAGAATTAGCATTAACATTCATAACCTTACAAGGCACTAGCCCTATTCCCTAAATCAGTAAATTTTGGGGCTTTCACCATTTAGTTGGGGCCTGGTAGATTATGGATGGGAGTCTTAATTATCAAACCCCAATGTTTACATGTAATTTTTCCAATCAAAGTCCAATGTTTACATGTAATTTCTCTCTAAAGTCACTAGGGCCCTTTCCCACACTTCTGATAAGCTACATCCGCCTCTTGCTGCTACTTAAATAAAGAGTTAATTGTCCAAATGGTCCTTTAACTTAGGGGTTTCTGCCATTTTAGTCCTTTAACTTTAAAAGTGGTACAAATCATCCTTAAACTGCCATTTTCATGCCGTTTTGGTCCTTATTAATGTTAGCCGTTTGTTTTCACCGTTAAACCACCCCACGTGACCTGCACACGAGGGCATTTATGTCCTTTTAACCCCTCTTTCCCCTTGCCGCCCAAATAAACGTCCCTTATACCTTTGTTGACCTGAGACTCATTAAAGACACACAACAAGCAGAGGATACGCATGAAGGAGGAGAAGCAGAGAAGAATCTACGATGGTTTTTTGTTCTTGTGGAAAGATTGCTATGATTCGCACATCTTGGACCTCCCAAAATCCTGGGAGAAGATTTTAGTCATGTCCAGATCAGGTATTGTGTAAATGCATCTTTATGACCTAATTTGCTTTGCAATCTGTTTCATCTAAAGGTTAATGCTTTGAAGGTTTTAATTTCAGGGTTCAAGTTGTAGATTTATTGGATGGTTAGACCCTGTTATGTGCGAAAGATCAAGATTGATCATCCCTGGTTTGATAAGATCAAAGAATAGCTTGGAATTGAAATTAAAAGAAAGTGAAGCCAAAGTGTGGAAACTGAAGTTCTATTTAGTTTTTAGTTGGTTGGTGTTTATTTTATTTGTAATTCTTCATCTTTAATCCGTATTCTATTTGGTCAATTTATGGACCTTTTTGACTTTTGGGTTTTTGAAGTATTGAATGAAGTAGCCTGTTGACTTTCGTCTTTATATACCCCTATTGTGGGTCATTGTTAGCACACACAGACAAACATTACACACAAACAGCAGCCATGGATGATGATAACCCCAAATGTTTCTACACTCAGTTTCAAAAGCACAATGTGAAGCTAGGAAGAATGGTAAGTGTTTGTATGTTCATGTTTGTTGTTTTTATTTTGCTGTTTACATTTACATGTTCACAAGCACAATGTTTGCTGTTTTTGTTTGCAACAGACAATACCTGCAGAGTTTGTAAGGTATCATGACTTGCAAGAACACGTATGGGCTTTTATTAGGATGGATACTTGGGAGCATGCCATGGAAATGCAGCTGTATGGTGATGCAAGAAGGGACCATCCCCCTGATCACATGGTTATCAGAGGGGACTGGGATTTCTTCAAAATGAAGCATAAAATAAGTTACAAGACATGGTAGAAGTTTAAAATCCAAGCCCGTGATGATCGTGTCATCTTTACTGTCACTAGGGAGTAGATGTCTTATAAGGCAGTAGTGGTTGTGGTCATGTGATCTTGTTCTTCTTTAGTATGGTATGGTACGGTATGTTTAGGGGATGTAATGGTGTGTTTTGATGGTCCAAATTTTGGTTGTGTTTGACTCTTGGTATGTAATACATGGACCATGTAATCAGCTTTGATGAATCAATGAAGTTGTTTTATGTTTATATTTGCATTGTACCAAATCAGTTTCAACAACATTGTACCAAAACAGATTCAACAAATACCATTTAACAAAATACCATTACAAAACAGCAAAATACCATTACATTGTACCAAGTTCACAAAACAAGTGTTAAAAACAGTTTAAGTTGCTGAAGTTGATGCTTGTTGTTTGCAGCCCCTCTTGTTATGTCCTTTATTACCACACTTCTTACATGTCATGCTCACCCCCTTCTTTGTCAATCTGCCACTAGATTCATCCCCTTCATTTGTAGCCCTCACCCTTTTCTTTTTTGGTCTTCCAATTGGAGTATGATGTTGTGGGGGCAAAAGCTTGGTGGGAATATTTGTCTTTGCCCACATTGACATTCCATTTATGGGATTTACTCTGAAACTATAAACCTTTTTCCAATTCTCTACCCAATAAACAGAATCTACCCATCCCTCAGGTGCATGCACTCTAATTCCATTCAAACTCATGTTCCAATTAACTGCCACAGCATGCTTGCAAGGAATACCATTCAATTCCCATCTTCTACAGGTGCAAACCATCTCCTTAACATCCACAACACACTGATCACCCCATGGGCCACTTACTTGGTATTTATCACCTCCATTCCAAAGCACTATATACTTGGTGGCTTCTGTTTTGTTTGTTTCCAACAACTTGGTTGCATTTGGTGTTAGAGGCATGCCATCACTCTTCTCAATTGTTGCCAACACCTTCACAATTCTCTTCATAATGTACTCTCTAATATACTCCAAGCAAGTTAGTATGGGCTTGTCCCTACCATCAACTAACTGTCTATTGAAAACTTCACATATGTTGTTGAGTAACACATCAGAATGTGCCCTCCCTATTACATATTTAAGAAACATAGTAAGTAACTACACACAAGTTAAAAACATATTTAAGAAACATACAATGGTGTTAGATAGTTACCTGTGAAGTGACTTCTTGACCAGTGTTTTGGTGGTATATTAGACAACCAAAGGTGGGCTTCTTGATTAAAGGCTTTCAAGTCATCCATAGCCTTGTGAAATTAATGAATTGTTGTTGCAGTTGCACATTTCCATATGAAGTCCTTGTAGGCTTGACCCTTCCATCTCAATTTCATATTCTCATGTATGTGCCTCAAACAAAACCTACAAGATCAAAATATAAGTTAAAATCATCTAACATAATTGCATAAATATTTAAAATCAGATTACCTATGCTCTGCACTAGGAAAAACAGTTTCCACAGCTTGAATAACCCCCTACACACAAGTTAAAAACAGATTAGGAAAACATAATATAAAAAACAGTTAATGTGACATTAAAATAGTGTACTTACCTTCTGTCTATCATTGATAAATGTGAAATTGCTGTTACTTGAAAGATCTAAATCTTCACCCAAGCACTCTAAAAACCATGTCCATGAACTTCTGTTTTCAGCCTCCACAATTGCATAACAAACAGGATAAATACCATTGTTTGAGTCTATTCCCACAGCAGTCAAGATCTGCCCAGGGTATGGGCCTTTCATAAAAGCACCATCTAAGCCCAAAAGATCTCTCCCTATGGCTTTGAACCCCTTTTTAAGCTCACCCAAGCAAACATATATTCTTTTAAAGACTCTGGTTTGAATCTCAGGATTACCAGGGGCTTCAACTTCTAACTTAACTGTTGTTCCAACATTTGTAGTAAGTAGTTCTTGCATGTAGTCCCTTAACCTTAGATACTGTTGGGTGTAATCAACCTTCATTTGACCCCTAGCCTTCATCCTTGCTTTAAAAACTTGATCCATGGTTATACCCACCTCTAGCTTCTTCTATAACTGGTCTTGCAGAGCCTTTGTTGGCATATGGGGATTGCCCTCCATGTGTTCAATCACATGCCTTGAAAGATATCCAGAACTGCAAGCTTTAATTTTTCTACTTTGAAGGCATGTATGCTGATCATTTAGGGTTCTAACGATCCATGTTTTTGTACTACCCTCTTTTGAGATGCGAAGTACCCAAGGACATGTTAACTTATTAGGGTTTGCTTTTTTCCCTCTACCTCCAACATTTTGCCTATTGGTCCTTTATCTTTGGACCCTGACCCACCACCTTTGTCACTACTTGTAGCCCCACATGTACCCTCTTGATTCTCTTGAAAATGGGGCATTTGACCAGCACATGCAACTCTAACTCTTGTTTTATCATTTTTTATTATTTTCAACTCTCTCCTACTCTCCACTGCCATATCCCTCACCATGTCTTTAATTTCTTCTTTGGTTGCAAAGAACTGCCCAATATGGAAAACATGTTTCACATTCTTTTTAAGTAAATCTTTCTTGTGTTTTCTACTTATTGAATTTATATATTTCCTCCTACTCACTTCTGCAAGCTCATCATCATCACTTCCACTACCACTCTCAAAGTCAGCATTGTTACCTACATCCTCATCTATTTCTTCATACTCAAAATCATTAATACTCTCACTATCAACATCTTTGTCAGTGTGTAGGTGAAAATCAGATATGTCCACCTCTAAATCATCATCCATGTTATCCTCATCCACTAAATAATCACTATCCTCACTTTGTTCATCAATAGAATTATTCACCTCTCCCTCAGTATTTTGATCATTCCCCTCATTTGCATGTTGTTCAAAAGGATTATCAGTAAATGGGTTAAATTAAAAAAAATCATCAAAATAGTCTAAATTCATGCTTTGTTGATTTGGAAAAGTTGTTTTAACAGTTGGGATATTTGTTTCAATATGGGCTTCAATAGTTGGGACATTTGTTTCATAAGTAGGTTCAATTGTTGAGACATTTGTGGGTAAAACAGTAGGGTCAACATTGGGTTCCACAGTGGGTGAAGCAGTGGGTTCTACATTTGTTTCAACAGTGGGTTCTACATTTGAAATAGTGGGTTCCAAATTGGGTTCAAGATTGGGTTCTACATGTGGCCATTCAAGCATTAATCTCCTATTTGGCAAATTGGGGTTAACATCATCTGCTTCAACCTCTGTGATCACTACCTTAGATGGTGATGTGAAGTAAGTATCCAAGTTTGTTTTTGAAAGTTCAGTGTACACACTAATCAATTTATTAACACCTACAAATGGGGACAAGTTAATGACATCACTGTCATTGCCTAATGCACGTAGGCCAAAATCTAAATCACTACCAGGGGTGAGGAAATGGTAATACCTTGCCAAATTTCCATCATAGCCTAACTCCTCTAACAAATAATCAAGTTCATGTACACTAAACCTATCTATGTCCACATGATCAATTAAGTTGATTTTACCTCTGATATATCTTCTCCCAGGATATTTCTTGAAGTATCCACCATGTTGTAACTCAATAGAGAACATATTAGGTTGCCTATCTACAAAAATCAACCAAAAATCAAACCTTTATCAACGTAAGTCAAAATTAGGTCAAAGTTAAGAAACATACCGTATAAGCTCTGTAAGTCTACATCATCTTGGTAATGACTTCGCAAGTGAGTCATCTTCTTCAACAAACACAGATTTCGCACATGCAATTGAAAGTTTTACAGAGTTCGTGTGTGTTCTTCGACAGAGAAAAGGGAGGGAGAGACAAAAACGGTAAAGGACTAAATGAGAATAGAAAAGGGAACGTCATTAAGTAGAGGGGTTAAAAGGACATAAATGCCCTCGTGTGCAGGTCACGTGGGGTGGTTTAACGGTGAAAACAAACGGCTAACGTTAATAAGGACCAAATCGGCATGAAAATGGCAGTTTAAGGATGATTTGTACCACTTTTAAAGTTAAATGACTAAAATGGCAGAAACCCCTAAGTTAAAGGACCATTTGGACAATTAACTCTTAAATAAATGTATGAAACTTAATACGTAACCTGTATTCTAGCATAACCAAAACATCTTAATTAAAACTAGTATTTTACCCGCGCGATGCGGCGGGGTAAAATAGTTTCATTTGTCGACATAGGGGTGTTCAAAATTCGGATATAAACCGTTTTAACCGTAATCCGAACCGCTCCATAACCGAAAAAGCCGAAACCGTTTTCAAATTCGGTTTTCGGTTCGGTTTAAAAACCGAAACCGATTACCATAAACGGTTTTCGGTTCGGTTATATATTATATAATATATAAATGTTTTTAAAATTTTTTTAAGTACCCTCTCCCTGGCTCACTCCGACCTCTCGCCTTTCCTGTCATTAAATTCAAGACAGTTTTTGTAAACATTTAAAGTGTATTTAAATTCTGATAGTTTTTTATAAAGCATTTAAAGTGTCATTAACTTCAGGAGAGTTTTTTTGTAAAACATTTAAAGTGTTTAAGATTATTGCTTAAACATATTGTAAATAATGCTATTTGAGTTGTACAGTTTTAAAAGTATTAAGATTGTTACTGGAAGTTGATCAACTCAACTTAATCCCAAAAATCCGAAAGAGGGTTAGGATCTAGCAGTCTCAAAAACTAATTATATAAAAGAAAAATATGATATCGTAGTTACTCAAGCAACCACAAACAAAACAAGGTGTTTGTTTGTATGCGTGTGTGTGCGTCTTACAAGAAAAAAACCGACCCGGTTTCTTCCTCCTTTGTGGTCGGCCGAACCAACAGGGAGAGGGGAAGAGAGTTTTTTGGTGACTTGTTTCTTAAGCTATCTCATTAACTTATGAGGTAAAATTAATTAAGTTAAATCTATTTTAAATACCATTTTATTTAAAATAGATCAAGACCAAATTTAGCCCATATGGAATTTGGTTCAAATAAAAAGTGAATTAATGTAAAATGTGTAAGAGGCATTCACAAGATGACATGTGGCAAAAACTATAAAAGGGTAAATTAGACTTTTTATATCGTTTATGATGCATTTAAAAAAATTTAATTAGTCAAACTAATCCATATTATGTTGGTAAGTATTCCCGCCTGCTTTTATACTTTTCTCCAATATTTCTTTCTGATTTTCATGAGCACTCTCTAGTTTCTTTATATTGGTTTAATTCTGTTTCATGTCTACTTACAAATTGATTTAAGAATATGTACAGTGTTCATCATTTTAATCGAACAAAATAATATATTCATCGAATTTTGAATATATGATAATCCATCAATTATTTACTACGAAATCATCAATTTTTGAAATAAATTATGAATTTGGACATCTTCAATTTTTGAAATATATGATAATTCACCAATTATTTAATATGCAGTCATAAATTTTTAAAATAAATGAAGTTCCGCATTTTTCAATATTATTGTATATTAAATTAATAACATAAATGAAGTGCGCGTACCTTTTCTTTCCGATGAATCATTTCATTCTGATAAAACAGTCTTCTATTTAACTAATCGTATGAATTCCGTTTTCCAAACAATCGTGAGTGCTAGAGGCCACGTAGCATATTTCTCGGTATTTGGATAACTGAATTGATCATTTTATTCCAATTTTGCCTTCGTGTCTCAATTAAACCGTCCTTCCATGTCATCAATTTTGATCGACGGAAATTGACTTTTTATGGCAATCCGACGTTTAGATTGCCTCTTACCCTTTTTACATTTTCACACCTTTTACAATAACGACGCTCTATATATACATATTATCCCAAAAAACATATTTTACCCCGTCGCATCGCGCGGGTAAAATACTATATATATATATATATATATATATATATATATATATATATATATATATATATATATATATATATATATATAGTGGGAGGTTCAAAAGAGACCAGAAAATAAAAAAAGTACGGGAGACTAAATCTGAGCCGTTGATCTCATCACCGCTAGTGCTCCCAGTTAATGTTGCCCTACCCAGTTAATGCTGCCAGTTATATTTCTGCTTTAATGAATAATAACTGTGTTATATCACCAGTTTGGCTGTGAATCAGGACAATTTAAGTATGAATTGTGACCTCTAAAACCCAATAGTGGTATCAGAGCCTCGGCTCAGTTTATCACAGTGTTATATATATATATATATAAAATCGATATCAAATAAAAAGAGAATTAGGGTACAAAGAGTAAGGAGAATTCCTGATATACCATGTGTACTTTTTGTAAAAAGGGTAAAATAGGAACTTTTCAAAAACTAAAAAAAATTCTCTCTCCAGAGTACCCACTAAACCCACGTCTCTGTTGCCCCCTTCCGTTAAACGCAAGACCTAAAACACAAAACCTAAAATGTTTCTGCCGCCTCCTTCGACTCTTATATCTCGCCTCCGCCATTGTCTTGCCACCGTCGAAGCTTCCAATCGACATGTGGTGTGCTGTTTAAGCGTACCGTGTCTTAAATTTATAAAGTAAACGAAATCACATAGACGATACTACACACGACTCAGGCAAGTATAACCTGGCCAAGTTATAGTATAGACTAGGTAAGACCGAGTGTCGAACCACATGGACTGAGAGCTACTCGTACTCTATCATCATTGACATTTGATCAATTAATTACTTGGAAAGTTGAGGAAATTACACTAAGCATAACAATAAACTACAGATTAAGGAATGAAAATACAGAATGGCGGAGCAATAAGGCAAAGGTTCATTCGGGCGTTTAAATCATCCTAACTAGTCATGGCAAAAACTACAATAGTTGAACAATTATGAAGACTTGACATAGATGTAAATTAAGCACAGAGCATACTGTTCTACTTCTAAACTAATCATGTTATAATGAAACAAATCATTACTTGAGCTATCAAGAATCTGATCTAAACATTCAAACACGACAAGTAAGCATATTGCATCCATGTTTTCACGTCGGAAGCAAAGTAAGACTATAAATCAACCACAAATTCACCCAATTGCATAAAAGTCAAACTACATAAACATACATCTTTTTAAATGATATATCCAGAAGTTATCAGAACTCAAAAAGGTGTCAAAATGGTTAAAAACAGCGCGTACGATCAAAAACAGCATGCTGACAGAATCAGGGATGCATGCGGTCGCAAGTATTTCCACTTGCGACCGCAAGTACAGATTGTAAGAAATGGGGCTTGCGGCTGTAAACCTTTTCTGACAGTCTGTTCCATTTTTACACAAAGAAATCCAACAACACATACAACCTAGATTTTCATCTAAGATCATAGATATCTGTAAATGGGCACTATGAAGTCACAAACTCAGCATAACTCAAATCATAACTGTGATTCAAGATTAAGCCACATACATTTCTAAACATATAATCATGTTAACATATCATTTCTAGTTGAATTAACACATTTCAAGCATAATACATGTGAATAGGCACTAGGGACTCTTAGAACAGAATCTTTATGACATACCAATGAGTTCATTTCCATAATTTACATACCCAAGAACAGATTGTGAATTAATCATGCAATTAATAGCTTGTTTGACCCATAACCAAAGTCAAAGCACCTAGATTTTCATCTAACATGCTAAGGTATTCATAAAACCATATTGTGAGCAAAGTGACCAACATGAACAGACCTGGAGTGATCCATAACATGTTGCAAAAATACCTTCTAAACCATAATCATGCATATTATACCATTTCTAGTAATAACTTAACATGATTCATCAAAAAGTCAACAAAGTATTCTTGTGTATCCATGTGATTATAACATGCAGAAGTTATTCTAAACATATTACCACATGAAAAGGATCATAAAATACTCACAAACATGATTAAATATACTGTGATCACGAATTAAACAAGCTTGATTACATCAAGTCAACATAAAAGTCAAACTAACATTGTTTTGCCATAACTAGCCAATAATCATCTTGGCCCAAATGAAATTACTTAGTTATCCATTACAATGAATACAACAACAACTGGAATACATGAATACATGATGGAAATCAGATTATGGAAAGAGTATACCAAGCTATTGTGTATATTGACTTGCAATTTCCTAGCTTCCTCTTGATGTTCCAAGCCTCCAATCTTTGGTCTTCACCTTTGATATGGATGAGGTATGGATTTATGATGTTTATGGTACTGGAAAAAGGTTTATGGAGTGGAAAAACCAAGCATAAGCTCTGCCAAAGTCGTCTGCCAAAACTGTCTCTCCAGGCCAACCTTCTCAAATGAATGCAGAATGCTTGTTTAAATAGGCAACTGGACGGGGGTCCTTGCGGCCGTAAGCCATATCCTTGCGGCCGCAAGGGACTGCAAAAGTCAAGATTCTCTGCCGGATTAAAAACTCGAGACCTGACACTGCATTAAATAGAGATTCGTAACAATTATTGGCCGATTAAGGCTTGCAGCCGCAAACAACATTACTTGCGGCCGTAAGGGGTGTTTTCACCACTTTATCGGTTTTCTTCGGTTTTTTTCTCGCGTTTGGTCCAGGTTTCTCAGTTTTTGTTCTTTTAAGCCTGCATGGTGAATATAAAGCATATTAGTTCATAAAACGGACAATTCACCTCGAAATGGGATTAAGAATGGAACTTTTCGGTACAGAATATATGTGTAAAAACACATATATCAACATGCTGTTCGTCGACTTCCGTGCACCATCTACTGGTTCGTCGACGCTTCCATGTTTCTGCCGCCTCCTTCAACTCTGTTCGTCGACGCTTCCATGCGACCTGCAGATCCCGGATGAATTTTTCGTCATCTGTTCTTCAAGATTTAACATGCACAGGATCTGTTTTGCTGAAATCGATTATATATCCTTCATTATCTACTGATTTCGAAGTCTATTAGAGAGAAAAACATCATAATCGCACACCATTCCTGTTTGTTTGGTTGAGATTGTTCAAGATCCGGGTTTCTTGTTTGTGACCTGTTCTTCGAGGACCTTCGAAAAGGTTCAAGTAGTTTGATCGAATTTAGAGACTGATATATATTCTCGAATGATTTTCGAGATGATTGGCATCAAAAATCAGAAAAATCAAAGATTAATTTTGTGATTCAATCTATTTTTGATCGACTTTGGTGTTCGTTTTGTAGGTTTTTGACTGTCGACTAATGCTTGGGCTGTGAATGAATATAGCTTCTTTAAATCTTGAAATTGTTGTTCCTTTGTGTTGATGTTACCATGCGATGAACATCGCCTCCCTCATGTGCGACGTAGATCTCAGTTCAACATTTTCCGTTCTCCGACCCCCGATGCACATCTGATTTATTCGTTCGCCGACCGGGGATGCACAGTCGCCGTTAGTTTGCTGACCACGGATGCACAGCAAATATGTGATGCACAACCATAGATTTAGGATTTTTTTCGTGCATCTTACACTGTGTGTTGTTTTTGGTCGGAATAAAATGTTTAGATTTTTGTTGCTGTTGTTTTTTATCTGAATAAATGTGCACAAGTCTCTGATTTGAGAAAATTTTCGTGCATCAGGATTTAGGTTTTACGATTGTATACACTTTTACTTTTCTTTTTGAACTACTTTATGAAATTAACGTGCATCAAGCTTTCAGTGCATTGGTTGTTTGCTTTTCTTGTATCTGTTAAATATGATGTTTTGTGTTGTTAATTTTATGCATCTGATTGTTTAATGAAATTGGAGTTTTGTGCATCTTAAGTAGAATCTGGGTATCATAATGTGTCTCTTGTGCATTTTTTTATTACTGACGATCAGAAAACAGGAGAGAGAAAATAGTTCTGGAGAAAAAAGCCACAATTTTAGGAAAATTTTAAAGGTCAATAATACCCTTGAGTGTTATTTTTTATAATTAAAGAAAAAGAAAAAAGCCATATTTTAAGGAGGCGGTTAAGAGAAATCTAATGGCTGGGATTTCTCCTTACTCTTTTTACTTTAATTCTCTTTTTACAGGATCCTGACCCTATATATATATATATATATATATATATATATATATATATATATATATATATATATATATATATATATAGTGTTTTACTCGCGCGATGTGGCGGGGTAAAATATGTTTTTTGGGATAATATGTAACTTTTGAAGTAAAATTAAAAGAAGAAGAATGTGATTATCGATAATATTTGTTGTCTATATTAAAACCATTTTAAAATGACTAAATTTAAGATAAGTAATCAAGATATACTTTAAGAATTTTTTTTAACAAAATTTATGTTGAATTTAATATTATTTAAATCACAACAAAAATTTAATATCTTAAGGAAATATTGATTAATTTTTGAAAACTATTTTAATTAAGTAGTACAATTACTAAAAGATTACTTACAATACCTTAAAGCAATAAATTATTGAACTAAACTTGAGTTCAATTTAATATGCAATAAATCATGATAATTGGTTACAATAATTTGAAATTAATGTAATTAATTAGTTTGTTTTGTAACTTACAATTAATTAATTTTCATAACTTCAATGTTTGAAAATGTTGTTTTAATGTATTGTAATATATGCAAAAAAATCTTAAAAAGAATAGGCTAAATAGTTTATAAAGTAGTAAAGATGTATGAAACACAAAAAGAACTTGAAACCACATGCAAAAAGATTATGTAGATTTGTTCCTCTTACACCAAAACAACTATGACTACAAGCATTTCTTATGTATATATACCACTCAAAAACAAATACATGTATCTGAAACAAATTATCAAAATATTCCAACACTGCTCTGCATTAAAGAACAGCAAGACGATGAAGCCTTATAAAATAAACAATACATGTATCTGAAACGTATTAACTTGTTCAAAAAATAAAGGTACGTGATAACACCAAATACCAAATCATGCTGGGAAATCGATGTGAGGTAAATAAAGTAACTCATTCTTCAACAAAGCATCATGATTCATGAAAACTCCCAATTCTTTTCAACTTTCAAGTTCTCTGGAAAGATAAAAATGCCAAGCCACGTGAAAATGTACGAAGGTACTTTCGACCCGGAGGACCACCTATATAAGAATCTTTTCTGGAGCTGCCGAAGTAGAGCAGTGGCAAGTGCCCGTATGGTGTATGAAGGGAGTATTATTTCTTAATATTGAAAGAATACAAATCGTACATATATAGAGCAGAGAGGCATAATTACAGGAGCTAAAACAGGGAAAAATATGGAATATACAACCATCTTTAACTAATAATAAACTTCTAGAATAATCTATATTAAAATGATTTGCAGAATTACGATGGAGATGCTGCAGCCTTTATACGCCCCCGCAAGATGGAGGTTCCATCGGAAACTCCAATCTTGGATCGTAGACGTAAGAATGGAGTGCGAGGTAGAGGTTTTGTGAGAGCATCGGCAAGCTGATCTGATGAGTTTATGTGTTGGACCCGAAGCGCACCGGCTGTAACTTTTTCCCTAACAAAATGATAATCCAAGGCAACGTGTTTCATACGGGAGTGATAAACAGGATTGGCACACAAATAAGTTGCACCGGTGTTGTCACAAAAGAGTTTAGGCGCGACATCCGTGTAAACACCAAGTTCTTTAAGAAGATTTTCAACCCATGCGAGTTCAGCAGAGGCATTAGCGAGAGCTTTATACTCCGCTTCAGTCGATGACCGAGATACAGATTTTTGTTTTGCAGACTTCCATGAGATGATGTTGCTACCAAGATAGATAAGATAAGCAGTAGTTGAACGACCAGCAGTGTAGACACCCCCCCAGTCAGAGTCAGAGAAGGCAGTGAGCTCAAGTGCTGATTTTTTTTGTAGAAATAGTCCATGGTAGATGGTTCCTTTGAGGTATCGAAGCAGACGTTTAAGAGCTTGCCAATGAGACTGAGTCGGTTGATTCATGAACTGTGAGAGCTTGTTTACCGCAAACGAGATATCTGGACGGGTGAAGGCAAGATATTAAAGAGACCCAAGTAGCTTGCGATACGGTGTGGGTTCTACTGTCGGTGTTCCATCTTCAAGTGTTAGAACTTGGGAGGCGCAGAGAGGTGTTGTTACTGGTTTAGCACCATCCATATGATGTGATACTAGCAGATCATGTATGTGCCTGTGTTGAGACAAGAACAAACCATGGGTGGTTGGTATGAGCTCGACACCCAGGAAGTGACTTGGATAACCCAGATCTTTTACCGAAAATCTAGATGCAAGAGTCGCTATAAACTTGTTCAAGAAATCATTGTTGTTGCTAGTTAGAATAATATCATCCACATAGACTAGAAAGTAACATGTATAACCATCCCGATTGTATATGAAGAGCGAGGCATCCGCATGGGATTTTGTAAATCCAAATTCAACTAAAAAGGAGGTGAGAGCCATATACCATGTGCGCGGTGCCTGTTTTAGACCATAAATGGATCGTTGAAGCTTACAAACATGATTTCGAAATTGAGGATTGACGTAACCCGGAGGTTGAGTCATGAAGACTTCTTCTTGAAGGGTACCATGGAGAAACGCGTTATTGACATCGAGTTGACGTAAAGTCCAGCCCCGCACTAATGCAAGAGAGAGAACGGTTCTTATGGTGACGGGCTTGGTAACCGGACTAAACGTGTCGAAGTAGTCTTTGCCGTATTCTTGTAGATACCCCTTGGCAACAAGACGAGCCTTGTACTTATCCACACTACCGTCAGGTTTACGCTTGATGCGGAAAACCCATTTGCACCCAATTGGTTGGCAAGAGGAAGGAGCAACAAGTTCCCATGTATGATTACGAAGTAGAGCATTGTATTCGTCATCCATAGCTTGGCGCCATAAGGGGTCTTTTGACGCTTGGAGATAAGTGGTGGGTTGAAGGGCTTGAGGAATCGGGTGCACGGTGGTGGTGTTTATAAAATTGGAATTGTAATATTTGGAATTTGGTTTTCGAGGTCTTGAAGGTAGGGGAGGTGATTGAGGATGAGATGAAGAGGGTGTTGTTGATGGGGTATGGCTAGAAGGTATAGGGGAAGCATTGTCAGATTCAAGATGGAGTGGAGAGATGGGAGTGAGTTGGGGAGATGACTCATCAAGAGAGTTGTCAGTTGAAGATGTAGGAGATGACACAAGAGAGTTGTCATTTGAAGTAGGAAAAGGTGGTGGGGCCATTGTGGTTGGTGCAGTACTAGAAGGTGAGGAAGCAGGAGATGGGTTAGGGATGTCTTGAGTTGATGAGGTGTTAGAAGATAGTGGGGCCACTTGAGGTATGAATAAAAAAGCATCAGCACTTGGAAGAGGTGAGGAGTTAGAATAATGTTCTTTAGAAGGGAAAATGTTTTCAACAAAAGTCACATGCCTGGAGTGATAAAGGCGATTGTTTTGTAAATCAAAGCATTTGTAGGCCGACTTGGATACGGAGTAGCCTAAGAAAACACATGGTTGAGATCTAGGTTGTAGTTTGGATGTAGCATAAGGTTTAAGCCATGGATAGCACAAACATCCAAACGTTTTTAGTTTGGTGTAGTTAGGAGATGTTTGCTGAAGAACTTGATATGGGGATTTGAAATGAAGAATTGGAGTGGGGAGCCGGTTGATAAGATATACTGCGGTTTGAAATGCATGAGACCAAAAGGAAGTTGGTAAACCGGCAAAGTGAAGTAAGGCAAGGCCGGTTTCAACTATGTGCCGATGACGGCGTTCCGCAATTCCATTTTGTTCCGGGGTGTGAGGGGGGGTGGTGTAATGCGATATTCCCATTGATTTTAGAAACGGAAGAAGGCCGATGTATTCGCCACCATTGTCGGTAAAAAGAGAAACTATTGAGTTTTGAAAAAACTTTTCAACAAGGAGTTTGAATTGAGGAAAAAGTATTGACACGTCGGATTTATTTTTAATGGGGTATAGCCATACATATTTAGAGAAATAATCAACAAAGACAACATAATATCGGAACCCGTCAATGGATGTGTGAACCGGTCCCCACACATCCGAGTAAATTAGTTGTAACGGTTTAGTAGCAACAAAGGAGTTGTTTCCAAATGGCAACTTGTGACATTTATTAATAGCACAGGATTCACAATGTAAAGTTGACAAAGAATTAAAATGAAGACCAAGGTCTTTACAAAGAACTTTGAAGGTACGAAAACATGGATGTCCAAGTCGGTGGTGCCATTGTAGTGGTGAGACGGAGGTGGTAACATTGACTCGAGGTAGAGATGAGGGAAGCCTATTGAGATAGTATACGTCCTGGATGTTTTCACCCCGCATGATGGACGCCCCCGTTTTGAGATCCTTCACAACAAAATGAGATGAGAAAAATTCAATAGAAACTTGGTTAGTACGACATATTTTAGCAACAGAGATTAAGTTGGTGCGCATATTAGGAACACATAAAATGTCATGTAAGTGTAATGTTTTGGATTTAGTAGATAAGTGAGTGGACCCAATATGGGAGATAGGATAGCCTGTACCATCGCCAAGTAGAATTTCATCAGGACCTCCATACTCAGAAACCGAGGTAAGAGATGCTGGAGAAGATGTTATATGATGTGATGCACCACTATCCATCATCCACATTGGAGATCCTGTGGTTGAGGCGGTAGCATTAGCAACTGGGTTTGATGAATTATTGTTGAAAGAGATGTTATTATCCTTTAAAAAACGACTTAGCTTCCTGCAGTCACACGTGTTATGACCGGGAATATTGCAAAAATTGCAGAATTGATTATTTCGGTTGACCGATTGAGACGATTGAACTCGATTTGGTCGCGGAGATCGCTGTGAGGAAGACGACCAGGCGGGTGTTTGGTTTCGTGGAGTTCGAGAAGTGGTGTCATAGGAGGGTCGAGAAGGAGTTCGAACCTGCTGCCTCTGAGTGGTGTTAGCGGTGGCAAGCATAGTGGGACTGGTTGCATTTGCTGTCAAGGAGCGTTCAAAATCCACCAGTTTATCAAAGAGCTCGGGATAAGAAATCGGGACTTCTCGTACCTTGAGGGCAGCAGTGATGGAGTTGTATTCATCTCCTAGTTGAGTAAGGATGTGGACCAAGAGATCTTCTTCGTCAATAGGACTTTGAACAAGAGCTAACTCATCAGCAATGCATCGCATCTCGTTAAGAAATTCAGAGATAGGTCGGCTACCTTTGGGGTTCTTCGCAAGCTTTGATTTGAGGGAGATGATTCTGGAACGTGATTTGCTTGCAAAGGAAGTGGTCAATCGATCCCAGGCATCTTTGGCAGTAGAGGCTGAGGCAATGAGTGGTTGTATTTCATCGGAACAAGATCCAAGAATAGCACTATAGATGGCCTGATCCTGTCGAAACCATGAAGTATATGCAGGATTTGCTTTGGTGGAATCTTTTTCAGTAATGGATGGAGGCGGTGCTGCTGTGGCTCCTGTGATGAATCCTTCGAGTCCAAATCCAGTGAGAGTGGAATGCACATGGCGTCTCCAAACTGAGAAATTTTGGGAGGTTAGTTTGATGGGAAAGTGAGTAGAGGCGGTGATGGTGATGTGGGTGTTTGAGGAAGCCATGAATTATGATTGTGAATTGTGATGGATCGTTTGATACTCGTTTGAGCCGTATGGTGGCTCTGATACCATATGAAGGGAGTATTATTTCTTAATATTGAAAGAATACAAATCGTACATATATAGAGCAGAGAGGCATAATTACAGGAGCTAAAACAGGGAAAAATATGGAATATACAACCATCTTTAACTAATAATAAACTTCTAGAATAATCTATATTAAAATGATTTGCAGAATTACGATGGAGATGCTGTAGCCTTTATATGGTGCCACATGTTTGTACAAACTTTGGTTGGTCCGGCCAGAATATGGTTCGAACATCTCCCCCATGCAAGAATCAACAGCTTCCAAGATTACAAATGCGCTTTCTCGCAAAGTTCATGCAGCAAAGAAGGTATGTGCGAGATCCTGTCGAAATCCACAACATCAAGCAATGGGAAGGAGAAACTTTGTGGGACTTTATGGGAAGGTATTTGAAAGAGTGTCGAGAAATAGACGGTGCGGATGAAAGAATGAAGATCTCCGGCTTCATTTTGATTAAGTCACGAGAAATATTGTAACGAGATACTGAAAACCTTGGATGAGGTAATGGAGAAAGCAAGAGCCTTCATAATGTTTTGAATTCGTTCCCCTTGTTCATGTCTCACAAACACACAAACACTAATCACTCACTGATTATATAAACAGAATATATGTATATGGATATCGAAATGTAAGAACAGAAATAAACAAGAAGATATTGAATTGAATTCATTGTCTGTACATTGCAACATATATATAGAGTAGGTTGGCAGTTATCTTTGGCGCCAAAACTGCCAGAGGCAGTTGGCGGTAATCCAAATGAGTCATGGGTCATCTACTATTCGACCCATACACTAGGCACTTGTGTCATGCATACTTATTAAAAACGTACAGTACTAAATATATATACAAACACTACTATAAAGTCTTTTATACTTAAGCATTCTTTGGTTTAAATAGATTAAAGTCTAACACTCCCCCTAATGGTTTTAAGCCAAAGTATCAGTTCTTTAATTGTCAATGATGATATAATCATCATCTTCCAGCTTGCTGCAAACATCTTTGTGTTCTTCATTGTTGCTGCCCTGACTGCTGTTAGTGTTTTCATTCTCACAATCTGTTGCTCCATTACTTGGTGCTCTCTCAGCGTTTGGTAACATGGTCCTCAAATTCGTAAATCAACAACATTAAGCATAAAGCTTAGCGAGCACACTAAATTACATACCACACTAGGTATGTAGATGTCACATTTCACATATCTATTCATGATCATAAATCATTTTACATACTACTGACGTAGTGCCCTGACGACGATTTCACACTTTGGGTCACGCCTGACTATCCAAGCCGTAACAAAGATTTCGCACTATGTATGACTGTGCGTGAGTTACATTTTCACCATAATATAACGTAACCCTTCACTTCACTTATAAACATAACAATTATACTTTTACACACACATATATATATATATAGCATATACATTTCACACTAATATCATGTACAAGTTAACAAGTCCAATTACGAGGACCTACAACATATATATCTAACTGAATCAACACTAAGTATAACTACTCACAGAATTCTAAGGCTCAATACTCTCGGGTCAGACCACTCTAAACCGGCCCACACACACCCCCATGTGGGGCTTAACGAAGTCACACCGCAAAATGGGACGGGCCAAGGTCCAATTAAGCTTCGGAACTCACGACTCACCGCGACCACATCGGACGCACCGCTAATCCAAGTCAGTCCCTTGCTATCTACACAAGTCGTACGACCTACCAATGCATTTTAAGTGAGTCGCAATTCATTAAGTCGGAGCATCTCCAAGTCGCACGTAGGCTCACATGAGTTGGACCACCTGATGTGTGAAATCTAGTTATAAAATTTAAGTCCAATATTCACCTATTCTAGCACAAACACACACTAGGCAAGTGTACCTAATCGTGTAGTAGCAAAAGAGAGGCAAGTAATCGGTGACAAATTTGTTTTGCAGTTGTTCCCAAGTGGTAATGGTGTTAGGCTCTAGGAAACGCATCCATGTCTTTGCATCTACGACGAGAGTGAAGGGGAAGATACAAAGTCGGACGGCATCATTTGATGCGCCCTGGTTTCGGAAAAGCTCACAGATATCCAGAAATTTTTCCATATGTTGGTTTGGGTCATGGATGAGCTTTTCATCAAACTGGAGATCCCTAATCTTGCTAAGGAATTAACCTTTAATCTCAAAGTCTCTCTAGTTATGGCGGGTTTTCGAATGGCTGGAATGGGTTGTGGCGGGGCGGTTTGCCTCATGGTCCACATAGGTAGGTCATCCTCTGCAGCCATTAGTGGAGTTAGTTCGGGTGGAGGGCTAGGTAGTTCAGATGAGGGTGGTGGTGAAGGTGAAGGTGAATGAGGTGGTGGAGGGATGGGTGAGGTAGGGAAAGGTATGTCTTTCTGTGCTTGCCTACGGGCGCGGAACACTTTCTCTGGATCAGAAAAATAGGGTACTAATCCTAAGTTCGAATTGCGTATAACCGGTCTGAAAAAGAAAACACAGAAAAGACCAAAGTGAATGGTAACAGCTTAAGCGGGTCACTTAAAACTGAAGTGAAGAAGAAAGCAAGTAACTTTCTAGGACACAAGGTTCCAGAAAGGATCGATTAACTGAAGTCTACTAACTCTTGGCTTGTTACCACTCCCCGGCAGCGGAGCCAATAACTTGATGTGTGAAATCTAGTTATAAAATTTAAGTCCAATATTCACCTATTCTAGCACAAACACACACTAGACAAGTGTACATAATCGTGTAGTAGCAAAAGAGAGGCAAGTAATGAGTATCGTATCCACAGGGAGTGATGCAAACACCAAATAAGAAACAGACTAAAATTAACTTGTTTTTCAGTTTTAAGAAAGATAGAATAATAAATACTAATTAAAAACAAACAATTAAAATAAAGATTGAACTTTTGCAAATGACTAGAATGAGAACAAGTTTCCACCTTAGTCTCTCCCCCTATTGTGATATATCTCAAAATCAATTTAATTAATTACCTGAATTGACTAAACCATATTCAATTTCGGATTTCATATAGCTATTGTGAGATAGATAAGAATAACAACTTCTAACTGATCATTAAATCCACACAACCTAGTTAATAATTCACCAATCATATTAAACAAGTTAACATAACCAATCATGTCCTTGATAGCAAACCCTAGATCATTAGGTTTAGATTACTGTTTCTAGATTACTATTCTAAGCAAACACCTTGAATCATTCATAGACAAACATTCTAGAAGGAACATAGATCATATAAACTTTCTATTCATACTCAACATGCACCATGAATCCAGAAACAAGAGATAAAAACCATAAAGATCCAAACTTTAATTTAGTAAACATGAAACTAGCATCAATCCTTAAGTAATCAAAGAAATCAAGACATATCCCAATTAGGGTTCAATCATAAGGTGAATACAAGATATGATTAACCCATAATCAGGCTTAAACAATCCAAACAAGTCTGAGAAATCATTACTAATTGAAGATTAAACATGAATTCGACAAACCGGATCGTTGATGATGATGATTGATGATGAAATATGAATCCTCTAAGCTCCAAGGGTGTTTCCTCGCCCTCCAGGGTTTTAATCCTCTGAAAAGGACGCCTAGGGCCGGCCAAGTGACAAAAGATATGATAATCTGATTAAAAATTCGAATTTATAGAAATCTGATCTGCACAGGCTCGCGGCGCGAGGTCACCGACCCACGAACACCAAATTTTCCAGAGAGTTCTTCGCGGTGTGAGCATCTTTTTTTTCCCTCCGCGAGGTACCTCGCGGCGCGAGCCTTTATTTTTGAGAGATGACCAAAAAACTGTAATTGTAGCCCTCTTAGTCTAGTTTCCGTTTCTGCTTAAATCACCTCAATCCGAGTTCGTATGAGTGATATATGATTAAAACAGTGAAGATGTGTCGGAGTTGACAGCTTTTCTCGTTTTCTCTCGTTTTTCCACCGAGTCTTCCACTTTTTCAACACTTTTAGCTTGCAAATATCCCAACAACAATTTAGTGTAATATATATTCAGTTAAGCAAAAAAGATGTGTAAACCCACAATATTTACGGATAAAAACATAGTTTAATCCGGAAATATCACCACCCCATGCGCTTTATCCCTTAAGTCGCACCTTTGCTAGTGAATAAGTAAGTCGGATAGGAACTATGTTGGACCACGAGGTCAGACCATACACAAAATATATACGTAGGATGTATGAGCCACACATACAAACACAATGCAAGTCGGATGAGTTCACGATTATTATATACATAAGTCGGATGTATCATACCATACTACTTCAACCCGCAAGTCGGATGGGACTAAGGTCGCAACACACGAGAGTTTAACACAAGTCAGACCTACACAAAACCTCCCAAGTCCGACTTACTTTGTCTTGGTCGGGCCTTGTTGCTACACACCCAGACGCCATTTTTGAAAATCCACTCTTTACAAAACTCAATGAAATTACTTTACTATTTTTGTAAAACATTTCTCCCATCACAAAAGCAATTTGTTTTCAATTATATGGTGTATAAACAAGATTTAAACCTTAAAAGTCTCATTCTTTTACCTTGGTCTTGAAGCCCACGATAACACCCACCGAACAACTTCTATACACCAATATTTCCACTTGGGGTACATAATGCCGCTTTCCCTTTCTGGCGTACACCGTAAATCAAGATTTCTTCACCACTTGGGGTTTTAACCCGCACGTTTCCTTGTATGCACAAAATACTTGCTTAGTGATGTCTGAGCACAACGTATTGCGGGACTTGAAGAAATGCGTCAAATGAAAAGTTTGATTTTATTAAAAAAAATTAAACTAGTTTTATATATATTAATTTTCAACACTGTTGTATGGTTAGCAAACTTTTGTCTAGAGGTTTCTGAGTTTTTTAAAACTTTTATCATAACATGGTTATTTGCATATGAGAATGTTTAATGAGTTTATAATATTCAGTATTGAACAAATATAAGAATTACATATTGAAAGAACTATATGTTTAATTCTTATATAGTTATTGAATTATTAAAAATTATAAACATTAACTTAACTTAAAATTTTTATATGTTATATGAATCAATTGTATGAAGTCATCAGAAACGTAAAGATGTCTAGTTATAACAAATCAAATTTTTGAAGAAATAGAACGCATATGATGAATCGAGATGAGGCTTGGAGGTAAAGAAAAGGGATTAAAATTCAAAAAAAATCTGGAGGAAATAAGAAGGAGAAAAACAAGGAGTTGGTTAATTAAAACCAAATTAAAAAACTAAAAGAAATGGTAAAAGACATTATTACCCTTTTGAATTAAAAAATAAATAACAAAAAACTAGTGACCCAGAACGCTTCTCGTGCTTTTCGCAAATAAAGTCCTTTTCGCATGAACCCTTGTCTATATATATATATATATATATATATATATATATATATATATATATATATATATATATATATATATATATATATATATATATATATATATATATTAAACATAGAATTTCATAACCTTTAGTTTAGCATAACCGTCCAAATTAACTTAACAGAGATTAAAGTTGGATTGTCCCATTTTGGGAATCCTTTTTTAAATACTTTGTCTCATTTAGGATTTGTGAATGTATTCATGCATCTTATTATATTGGCGATCTTATTAAACTACAGATGAATCGTAGTATCTGGATTTATAGAAAACGTAATACAAAGGAATTTATGACAGGTTTGTGAGATTTTATAAGAGTTGCCGAGGATCGTAGAGTGAAAAAACAAAAGACTAAAATTTGTTGTCCTTGTACAACTTGTGCAAATTTTAACTTCTTTGTTGATAGTAATGAAATTGGAAACCATGTTGTAAAAAACGGGTTTGTGAATGGGCACGTTTGTTGGGATTGACATGGTGAAACTTTTCTTAGTACTACCATGGTCCTGTATCCGAGTGCAATGATTATTTAGATAACATGTTATACGACGATAATTTGCGCAATACTGATAATGATAATTTAGACTACATATTACATGATTTAGAGGATAATAATGTTGAAAAGGATTATGATAAATGTCAACAACTTTTTATTGACTCGGAAAAACCATTATATGCCGGCTGTACTACTTTTACCAAACTTTATGTTGTGTTGAAATTGTTCAATTTAAAATTACGTAATGGACGAAGAGACAAAAGTTTTACAAGTTTATTAAAGTTATTGTATGAAATGCTCCCTGATTATTATAAGCTACCAATTTCCACATACGATGCAAAATATGGAGAGACGAAAGTTTTACAAATTTATTATAGTTGTTGCATGAAATGCTCCCCGATGGTAATGAGCTACCAATTTCCACATACCATGCAAAATAATTGATGTGTGCAATGAGAGTAGAAATCAAAGAATAAATGCATGTCCTAATGATTGTATGTTGTATACAAATGATGATGAAAATCTACATAAATGCAGGATATGTCATGCATTAAGGTAAAAACAAGTAAAACAATTTAACAATTAGCACTAATGTGATGAAAAATTGTCCTCGTGCTAAGTTGCTATGGTATTTTCCCATCTAACCAAGATTGAAACGATTATTTGCAAATGCTAAGGATGTAAAATTGTTACGTTGGTATTCTGAAGAGCGTATAAATGATGGAAAACTAAGACACGTAGCAGATTCATATCAATGGAGAAATATTGAATATAGTTAATTACTTTGAAGAATTTGGAGAGAAAATAAGAAATATAAGGTTCGGACCAAGCTCGGACGGAATTAACCCGTACGGAAACATGAGCTGTCGTCACAACACTTCACCCGTTCTTCTATGCATATACAATCTTCCACCTTGATTGTCTATGATAAGAAAATATATCGTGATGTCATTGTTAATCCAACGTCATAAACAACCTGGGAATGATATTAATGTGTAAGTTGCTCCATTAGTTGATGATATGAAAGAATTGTGTGAAACGGGGGTACAAATTTCTATATAACTCAACTAATAATTTCCTTTTAGGTTTAAATGAAGAGTAAATTAGTAATTCCAAATTACTTAAATTTAAAGATTAAGATATTTAGGCGAGAGAGCTAAATGTTTAATTTATTAGTATAGATATAAATACTATGTACCTGTTTAATGAACAGTAACCTCCTATTAATAAATTATATATGTAGATGCTTGAGCAAAAACCATTCCCATGGTTTAGATCAAGTGGTTGTGCCCATTGTATTTAAGCAATTGGTCTCAAGTTCAATTCTTTAAAATTCTTTGCTGTAGCAAGTTTTTTATTTTTTCTTTTTCCTTTATGCGCTTAAATAAAATTGGCAGGCTGGCTATTTAACATTTAAATTTTTTATTAATTATTATTATATAAAAATTATTTATTTTTATCATATAACTTTTAACATGTTCGTTAAAAATATGAATATATATTTATATATATTGATCGTTTTTTTAATATATTGGAGTGTTCTCTTTTTAATTTCGTTTGTAACTTTTTCGTTATGAAGATTAAAAATGCTAAATATGGTATATGTCCAAGTGACACGAAAATAAAAAACTTGAATAAACTTAATTCTAAACAAGATGACGTGAATACACAATTCTTTCAAACTAAAATTCTCTAAATTTTCAACCCGAAATAGTTAATTTTTTTCCAGTTTATTTTAAATATTTGTGTTTAAATGTTACCTATAGATTTATTTATCCATATTTTTTGTTTCCCACTGCAATACGCGGTAACAAATACCTCGTTAAAATCATGATGCAAGACTAACAACAACACTTGTATCTCGTTCTTGTCTAGATAAAAGACAAAGAGTATGAAAATTTGAAAGCTCAAAAGCCTTCACAATTTCTTTGTCAACAAAGATTATTAAAGTAAACTAAAAAGTAGCATTTTAGCAATGAAAAATGGTCTTTTTTGGGACTTGTATTTCAACCCATACAAGGCTTTCTTTAGTTTCTAAGCTACAAGAGATGTTTTGCCTTGTATTTGTTGTTGTTAATCCAAAGTATTAAACAATATGGGAATGATTTGGCTCTATTAGTTAATGATATAAAATAACTGTGGGAAACGGGCGTACAAATATCTATATAAGGATTATATATTAAAGCTAACACATATGTATGTGTTCGTGCAGAGATCTCAATAATATGTGTGGAAGAAACTAAGATTTGAGGTATTAAACTGCTTTTGTATTTAGCATCATTTTGTATTTAGATCCATTATGATGAAATATTAACCGGTTTTTGTATTTAGCCCTATTTTTCATGAAATGTTAACCAGTTCTCTATTTAGCATATTCTTTTATTTAGCCAATCATGGTGAAATACTAACCATGTTATATATAGTTACAATTTTTTAGGATACTTACTGGAATTTTTGTAAAATTCTAAAAATTTATCTCTTGTTAAGTTGTGCTGTAATATTCTGGATTTAAAAAAAAAAACATGACTATCATTTATTAAATTAAAACCGGTCTCCATGAGTTTGTAAAAGAGCCCTTTTTTTAGAAGCGGTCTCCATGTATCTGTTATAGAGACTGGTCTTAGAACCGGTACATGTATTCATATGTTTTTCCATTGAGACCTCCCCTAATAAGGACCGGTTTGAAAGTTGGTCTTTTAATGATTGTAATCAGTTTCCCTAATGTTTTTTGTAGTAGTGGTCACAACTTTGATTCTTCATGTTACAACATCATCTATTTAGCTTCACACGTTGACTCCTAATACCATCCGCATCCAAAGCCAGCTGGTTCATCATCAAGCCCTCAACACCATCATACCTCTACTAGATGGTGCTGACTCCAAACCAAGCTGGTTCCCATACTAGTTGCGGTCACGAGTTTTTTTGCCTCATTTTATACTTATAATAGATGTGGGTTGGTGTGGGTTGGATATCGGAGTTTATGGATTAGAGAGGGTTGGAAGTGAGAGATGATGTGGATGCTGATATGGCAATGGGTAACTCCATTAGATGTTGATGATTTGATCCATGAGGACCATTGATCACAGGATTCTGATAGAGACTGATTCGAGATGGTTAATCTCCCAAAATAAAGATCAATTTGAGATGGCTAATCTCTTAAAGAAAATAAGAAAGACTTTAAAAGTTATTATTTCTTCTTCATTCCTTTTTAAAACTAAACATTACAATAATATATAACAATAAACATGAAGTGCAACCTGAACTTAAGGCTACGAAATTGAAACATAGGCAACATGGAAACTAACAAGGACATGGATAACTAATCTATAAACATGCATGCAAATAACTAGCTACTTCTACTAGGGTGCTTGAGTGCTTGTAACGTAGCCTTTAAATATTGTACTTCCACTTGAGAAATAACAATCGTGGATATGTAGAAATTTAGGGGCATCTCGAGAATTCTATGGACCATGTGCAAAGAAGAAATATGGGCCCTTTTTATAAACATACATAGGGGCGGACTTATGTTTTCTTTTTTGGATTTTCAGTTAATCGGGTCGAGTTAACGAGGTTTCCAATGTTGTTTTGGTATCTTAGGACCAAAATCTAAACCAAAAACACAACTTAGATAAAGGTCTGTTAATTAAACTATTGCTGTTAAGATAAATTAAAATATTTAAAATGTATAAATCAAATAATGAACTATCTATTATCATATTCTTTTAAATTCCTTTTTTATTAGATTTTGTAGGCATCAAAAAATCATTAGAGGCGCCAAAATTTTTGACTGGTGAAACTGGCTCGAAAAGGTTGAAAATTTCCACCTCATCTGCAAATTAGACTAGTGGGTGCCACCCTTAATCTTAATGATTTTTTTGCCTTTATATAGTGTCAATAGTCAACAAAACCCACAGTCCATCCCTGTACACACACACACACACACACACACACATATATATATATATATATATATATATATATATATATATATATATGTGTGTGTGTGTGTGTGTGTGTGTGTGTGTGTGTGTGTGTTTGTGTGTATGTGTAAAGATTTACTAATTCTATAATACTTGTTATAACAATAACTAAAAACAAAATAATGCTAGTATAAATGGTTTGTCTTACATAGTTACATGAATCATGAAATTCTCCCAGCATCACTACTAGAAAAGTTGTCAATACCAACGGATTTTTACCAACGGGCATTAATCCGTTGGTAAATTTACGTATTTCCAACGGATTTTCCAACGGAAAACACTTTAATATGCCTTTACATTTTACCAACGGGCATCCGTTGGTAATGTTGTTGATAATTTTTACTATTTTTGGAGGGAATTTTCCCACCCTTTTTTGCCAACGGGATTATTTCACTTTTCCGTTGGTAATCATCACATATTTGGAGGGAAATTTCCCGCTCTAAAATACCAACGGGTTTTGTCAATCTTTCCGTTGGTAACTTTCTAAAAAAAAACTTACCAACAAATTTTTCCCGTTGGTGATATGTATAAACACATGTAGAGAATTATTATTATTAATCAATTTCAAGAGTTATGGATTGTTGAGTTGTTTAATTAAACGGGTATTTATATAAGTGGGGTTGAATGGTAATTCTTATGTGAAGAGTTGATTTGGTTTAATCATATGGTTAGGTGTTAGACATGAATATTTGTTATTATAGTGGGCTTGACCCAAGATGAGAGTTATATATAATTAATTAGGGTAAAGGAACACACACACACATTTTTAATTCACAATAACATAAAAACCATAAACTTTTAATTAAGTGTATTAAGAAACAAGTGCAAAATGTGGATAAATATATAAATGCATCAAAACTTTGAAACCACTGGATTAGATTTTCAATGGGCCAAATCTCTTCTCATGTAATCTTAAAACACATGTTTTCTCTCTCGATGTATAACCTCCTTCTTGAACCATATCCCATGCTACGATCCATGATTTATCACTTTCTTGACCAACTTTAAAAATTGATCAAATCAGACCTCTATATTCAATTCCCTTGCCTAATCCTTGTACTCTATGCCACAACCAAGTCATATGTTGATGGAAACTCAAGAATCAAACGAATTTATCATTCCTATCCCTGAATCCGTACCCTACGTGGATGCCAAAGTAATCATCGACTCTTTCCCCAACAATAGTCATCAAAGGTCTTATTTGGTCAGCATCTAGTCATTAAATGTAATACATGGTCAACATGGTTAGTCGTGGGCTATGTAGGTTAATTAAAAACATAATTGGTTTTAATAAGTTCATAGTTTGTTTAAATAAGTCAATTTTGGTCAGCATTGGTTAATCAACATTGTTTTGTATATAATGGCTGTTGTTTTTTGTTGCTATTAACTTTACAAGTCTGAGCAGTCATGGCTTCTATTTTTTGACATGTTACCTCAGTGGGCTTGTTTAGACAAAATCTAGTTGATCATCTATATAAAAGTTTCTTGTAAGTACCTTGACACTCTTTAATTTTCAACAATAGGTTAAAATGGTTTATATAATTGTAATATTAATTGTAGGATCTTTATCAGTATGAGGACCACGTTGATCTTAAAGAAGATAGGAAAGTTTGGGAAGAGAAGGCAAAAACACTATGTCGACAAACATGGAATCAAGTTAGAAAAAAGTGTATGGTGTTCAAACCCAGCTGATTGGAAACCACACCATACTCCTTTTGTAGTATGCAATCTCATCCCGTTACTTTAACTCCCTTAGAGATCAAAGAACAAATACATAAAGAAGTAGCAAATAAAGTTACTTGTCACATTGATACAATGCGGGTGGAGGTGGAAGAAAAGGTGAAGGCGGATATGGATGCCAAGAAGCAAGATTGCTCGTTGAGATGGAAAAGATGAGACAAATGTTGGAGAGCACTCGTAGGCTTGAACAACATTTAGAAGATGCTTGGTAAATACATACTTAATATGATTACCAAACTAATTTATGGTTAGAAGATACTTATATTAATTTCTTGTGATTTACCAAGCCTTTTGTAGATTGTGAATACTTGGTCTCATATTACATTTTGTGGTTGCCAAACTAATTATAGATTGGAACCTTAACTTTTATTAGGCAATTGTATTTTTGGTTTGACTTATCAAAAACAATTTCTAATTATGTACTTTGTAATGTTTTATTGATGTGTGTTTATCTATCCATATATATATATATATATATATAACTTACCAACGGGATATATAAAAACTAATCAATCCGTTGGTAAATCATAGCAGGTTATAAGGTTTTGACTACTTAAATTAGCAACAGATATATTTAGTCTACCAACAGCATTTCCGTTGGTAAATTACCAACGGCTATAAAGTTTTTGGCCATCAAAATTACCAACGGCAAACTTTTAACGGCTTTTCGTTGGTAAAATACCAACGGAGTCGTAGGTAAAAAATTTTACCCACGGGCCTTTTTCCGACAGACAAGATCCGTTGGTAATCCCGTTGGTAAGCCGAATTACCAACGGAATTAGCCTATTTAACAACGGAATTCGTCCATTGGTATTGTCAGTTTTTCTAGTAGTTATTGAAAGCAAAATTATAAATCAATTTTATAATTCAGTACCCTCAAATGATTTCCGGTAGCTATCATTGTTAATCTATTAAGTTTTTCTTGTGATATTTTGCTTTGTAAGTATGATTTCAACTTTATGTTTTAAGAAACTTGTTTATATAGATGTGAACATTATTGTAACAGTCAACAAAACTAATACGCAATAATTGCATTGAGAAAACAATCGTCTTGTTTAGGATACATTAAAGCAACATTAGTTTGATAGTTTTAACGGGTTAAAACGTGTCAAACAACATTAACTCCATGGAAGTTCATTTGTATCAAGATTATTATACTTAAGTGCAAGTTCAACATTGACTACACCTATGATTTAAGATCTTGTTAAATCCCTAATATCTAATTTTAGGCTTACAAAATAATTATTTTAAATGTGAACTTTTTACTCTTTCTATTTTACTAAGTGGACTTTTAAAAATCATAACGCTATATCTATATACAATATAGTATATAAAAATTTGGACCCCCTCGGAATCATGGGC
This sequence comes from Pulicaria dysenterica, assembly GCA_947179395.2. Classification (NCBI taxonomy): domain Eukaryota; kingdom Viridiplantae; phylum Streptophyta; class Magnoliopsida; order Asterales; family Asteraceae; genus Pulicaria; species Pulicaria dysenterica. Next base: position 65,783,646 of record OX359294.1, on the reverse strand, counting down.
CCTGTGCGGTCGCACCTCCTGCACCCCCTCAAAGACACCCCTATGTATAATATTCTCACAAGGTAGAAGTTAATTCACATGCTATAATTAACTTGATGATGTATAAATTTGTTAGATATGATAATCACTTTTGTTATGTTAGGATCACCTCATTTTGCTTAATTAGTGTAGCATTTATATATTGATAGTTACGGTTACGGGCTCTAATAACGTACATCGATGTCCATATATAAAGGCTGAAAAGACCACACCATATACCTAAAAATTTATATTCCTTTTCCCTCACTTGTAAAAACACATGACGGATATATGTCAGTCGCATCATGCATGTCGCTATACTAATTATAACATAAATAATTATATTAATTATATTTGTTGATGATGTGATATAACCGTCGATAACGATGATGTTGGTAAACCAGATTGGTTAAGTTCCTTTTCCATCAGGTGGTGGTCGATCTGGGGGGCCAGCCAAGGCGGAACCATGCATGGTTTACCGCTTGCTGACCATCATGATATGGTCCAGGCCGTCTAGGAGGTACATAAACAATTGCAGTGCACATGTAAACTAGTGGTTTGGGCCATGCATTCCATTGGTTAGGAATTTTGGATATGCTGGTATTCAAATCCCACATTTGCTAAATGATTGTTCTTTTCATGTGATATCAATCAATGTCGAATTGAAGACTCCAATTCTAGAGTGTTATGATATCATTTATGAATGCTTCATAAAACATGTTCCAACATTTACATGACAAGTCTTGTCTTAAACCATATGTACATATGGTCTCCAAATTAAATGTCAAATCCAAGCAATAATAAAGTGTACAAAACAAAAACAGTAGTGAACAAAAATACTTTTGAAACAGTCATGGATTTAAATAATTACATTAGAAAAGAAATGTTTCAAATGGTCATCTTTTCAAAAAATTCCAGCAAAACCAAAAAATAAAAATAAAAATTATGTAATGAAATCGAAGTCATGACAACTTTTACGTTATGTAGTCATGGAAAATGTCAAATGTATAAATCAAAGTGAATTTTAATGATTTCTAATTGAACCCAAAGGAGTCAAATACCATATTTAAATATATATGTTGTCAACCTGAAATCTAAATCTATAATTCTATATTCTATTGTGTTATGATATCATTAATTTATCAATCAATGTCCGTTGCGCTGCAGGGTTGTCTTGAAGCTGGTTTTAACAATCATTAATTTATCAATCATCGTCACGGATTTCACTGGTTTTATGCGGAATATGTTGTCTTGAAGCTGCTGTCAACCCTATGACACGACGCTGCTCCGTTGCGCTGCAGGGTTGATTACTCAGTCCCTGCCAGTTTACCCTGATGTTGATTGATTGATGGTTCTGCTTGGCTGCTGCTTCGCTGCTGTTTATTCAGTATCCTATTTGATTCCACTTGCTGACGATCTGCTCATATTTTGCTGCTGCTGGATCGGTTCAATGTTTAGGCGCTACTGTTATTGTGTAGTTCACAGTGTGTGTCTGCGCTGATGCTTATTGGGTAGTTCAATGTTTCTGCGCTAGCTGCTGCTTATTGTATAGTTCAATGTGTGTGGTTAGTACATAAATTGTAGAGAGCACCTTGGTTAAGTATGTGAGTGCTAAGATGCTCATCTATGTGTACTAAAAACATGTTTTGTTGAATGGATATCATACTGGCTGTTCAAAAAAAAATTTTTTTTTATCAATCAATGTCCAAGACTCCAATCTTTTCTTGTAATAACTTGTAACTATTTGGTCTCCAAAATCTAAATCTATATTTTTAGTTTGAGTTAATGACTTAACAATATATAAAATTTAGATATCTTAAGATTAGTGTAAAGTTAATTAGATTTTATATAAATTAATAAGATTTTCATATGGTACTAGATATTTTATGGTAATCAAATTATATTTAAAGAGGGAAAAATTTTAAAGTTTTTCTAATAGTATAATTTTTTTTATTATATTATGAAAAAGAGAGAATAAATAGAAAAAAATAGAATTACATACTACAAGACTTAAAACAACAATCTAATGTATCAAAAGCCAACAACTTAAACATTTCAATAATCTTTAACTTATGTTAAATTTTAGAGCAAAATGTGTGAAAATAAAAAAATCATTATCAATATTGTCATTGTACGTAATCAACTTTATTTTATACCTATAAATACACATAACTTACAAAGGGTTTATTGTATACAACTAGTAACCTGATTACTATGTTATCGTTTACCAATTATATATAATGAACTAAATAATTTGTAAGTTGTTTGTATTTTTAAGAATAAAATACCGGTTATTTATTTATTTTTGAATTTCTTTTATTTTTGAAAACTGGTAAGTTCACTATTGTCATAATTTACTTGCATACAATGAATTAAATTTGTAACTTGTGTGTATTTTTAGGTACAAAATATAGTTGATTGTTGTTGACAATGGTAATATTGGCAAAGTTTGTAGTATTTTCACCAAATTTATCCTAAATTTTAGCTTCACTTTTAATTAATTTTAATTTAGCTTCACTTTTCATTATGGAAGGAAGCTCCTAATACACCTTCTTAATCATAATTAAAACCAAACAAACATCTAAGTCACAAAAATTTACTAGCATCACAATCTAAGATCACCATATATCGCGCGAAGAGTAGTCAAAAGCTAATTACACTACCATGTTAGAGAACATAGTTCCAATGGATTAAGAGATGTTATAAACATTCATGAAACTAATTGTTACTTTTTTTTAAGATCTATTATGTAATCAAGAAAACTACTAACATAAAGCATTTAAATATTTGCACTCATGATATACAAACATAAGAAGGGTGTAGAAACTTAAACAAAGATTCATACTCATAACTACCAAGAACTAGTTAATAAAACCCTTTCAGGATTTTTATTAACTGGTGACATCATATAATGACAAAAATAAAATTAATTAAAAATGAGAGTATTGTTCGAGTTTTTTTCCCGGGTTTTCAGTTAATCGAGTCGGATTAATGAGGTTTCCGTTCAAAAACTGATATGGCCTATTTTTATCCTTCAATTAATATGCGTTTTGTAATTTGGTTCACTTTGTGTGTGTGGTTGTTGTCTTGAATTAGCTCTACTACTCAGTGGTCTGCGATGATGAATCAACTTATGTATCAAGGCCATGTATTGAGGGATTGAACTTTATGAGTTTATTGTTATAATGAAGTAAGCATTTTAAACAATTAATGAGGTTTCAGTTGTTGTTGGTGTTTCGGTATTTTAGAGTCAAACTTTAAATCAAAACACAATTTATATAATGTACTATTAATTAAATTGTTATTTTTTTGGTAAATTAAATTATTTTTAAGTTATAAATCAAAGATTAAACTATATCTTATTATTTTTTTAAAAATAATCTTTTTTTATTAGATTTTGATGACATAAAAAAATCTCTTGTAGCACCCTAAATTCGACTGGTGGGATTAGCTCGAAAATGTTGAAATTTCCACTCCATCTATAAAATTGAACGATTCCCGTGCCACCGCCAAACTACCTATAGGTCAAAGCCATGCTTCAAATTTTTGCTAACAATTCATGGATTTACCAATGTTAACCAATTAGAAAATTAGCCACACATGACTAGAACAAAAGATAAGTAAGTAAATATACCCAAAAATCCCTAAAAACTGCCTTCTTCAAGCCCCAAGGTCGCTTGTGCTATTCTATCTGTTAAAACACCCTTTTTTCTCTTAAAATAGCAGTCAAAAGCAAAGGAAAAAATGCCTCTACAAATCTCGCACTAGCCATGCATGTTGAATCCATGTGGGTTGTGTGACTGCGTCTGAAAAGATGTTGACCTTTGCATGAACAAATCTCTATCGTTTGATCTTCAAATGCTTCTTGTCTCCTTTCTCTAGCCACTAGACCTGAGATTTCAAACCCAAAACTCATCTTTTTACAAGCCCAAACATCCACAATGATAATTCAATACTCTTTGTCTAAATGTTGAGTCCAAGTCACACATCGATCAACATCGGCTCCGTAATACTTTCCTAAAACTCTGAAATTAATACGAAGACCTGGGAGTATTCAATACATGCTAAAATAAGTAAAAGAGAGAAATATACAATGTGATTTATTTATAAACAATTAATTATACCAAAATAAACTATGAAAAATAGTAAATAAAATACACTTATCTATATTTCAAATTTTAAGAAATTAGCCGGTTAAATATAATTATCTTTTGAATTTACACTATATATAATAATAATTATTGCTAAATGGTGTCAAAATCTTGATCACCTCTCTTCCATTCAATCGATATATATACAAGTACAAATTCAAACTTTCCTATAAATGAGGAAAGGATCATGAAAGGATAAATACATAGAAAAGATAAATACTAAAGATTTGAATATATCTCCTAAAGATATATATCTACGAACAGCCCCCCTCAGTTGGAGCAGGAGAAGGTCGAATGCTCAAACTGTTTCGAAATCAACAAAGAGCTGTCTTGGAAGACCTTTGGTGAAGATATCCGCAAATTGGTAAGCAGATGGGACATGTAAAACACGAACATGGCCTAAAGCGACCTTCTCACGAACAAAGTGAATATCCATCTCAATATGTTTGGTCCGCTGGTGCTGAACAGGATTCCCGGATAGATGCAGAGACATTATCACAATAAACAAGTGTTGACTGTTTAAGCGGTCGATGAAGTTCTAGAAGCAAGTTGCGCAACCAACAAGATTCAGCAACAACATTTGCTACTCCACGGTATTCGGCCTCCGCACTTGATCGAGAAAGAGTTGGATGATGTTTTGCAGACCACGAGATGAGGTTATCTCCCAAGAAAACACAATAACCAGATGTGGATCGGCGTGTGTCGGGGCATCCGCCCCAGTCAGCATCCGTATAAGCCACGAGTTGAGTAGAAGAAGACGGATAAAGTTGCAAGCCCAAATGTAAAGTACCCTTGAGGTAGCGAATAATACGTTTTAAAGCATTGAAATGTGGTTCCCGTGGAGCATGCATGAATAAACAAATCTGTTGAACCGCGTAAGCAATATCCGGGCGAGTGAAAGTCAAGTATTGCAAGGCACCAGCTAGGCTGCGATAGGTTGTGGAATCCTTTAACAGAGGACCATCCGTAGCACTTAACTTAGAATTTGTATCCACGGGGGTGGAAACCGGTTTGCAATTCGACATATGAGCCCGACTCAAAATAGATTCTGCATACTTCTGTTGTGATAAGAACATGCCATTAGAATTGCGAGTGACAGAAATTCCCAAAAAATATGAAAGGTTGCCAAGGTCAGTCATCTCAAATTCTTTCTTGAGAGCAGATATAATTGATTCTTGCAAAGTAGAAGATGATGCGGTGAGAACAATGTCATCCACATAAAGAAGTAGATAAGCCAAATCATGATTATGACGATATATAAAAAGAGAATTGTCACTCTTGCTGCAGATAAAACCGAGAGTGATCAAATGGTGAGCAAACCGTTGGTACCAAGCCCGTGGTGCCTGTTTAAGTCCATAAAGAGACTTACGTAACCTTCAAACATGCCCTGGAAACTGAGGGTTAGTAAAACCAGGGGGTTGATGCATATATACTGTTTCATGAAGATCCCCGTGTAAAAAAGCATTTTTAACGTCCAACTGATTAACAGGCCAATTTCTCCCCAGAGCGAGAGAAAGAACAGTTCAGATAGTAGCCGGTTTAACAACCGGACTAAATGTCTCGTCACAATCAATACCAACCTCCTGAGAGTTACCATTAACAACCAACCGTGCTTTATAACGTTCAAGAGAGCCATCTGCATTAAATTTATGACGAAAAATCCAATGGCACCTAATAATATTAGCATTAAATGGACGCGGAACAAGTTCCCACGTATTTTGTTTAAGTAAAGCATTAAATTCAGTAGTCATGGCAGAGTTCCAATTAGGATCTAGGAGAGCTAGTTTGGGATTGGACGGAATAGGAGATAGAGTTTGAGTGTGTAGGGAGAAAGGGACAGTGGGTTTATGAATCCCGCTCTTGGATCGGGTTTGCATGGGGTGGCGCGATGGTGGGGATGGAGGGGGGTTGGTTGCGACGGGTTGAGAGGAAGGTTCGGTGGCAGGAGGTGGCTGAACGGGTTGGGCCGTGGGCGAGGTGGTAGTAGCCGTAGAAGGTGATGAGGATTGAGATGTGGAGTGATGTATTAGGTATGGAGAGGGGGGAGGGTCATTGAGAAAGTCATAAGTAGTGGTAGGAGATGTGTGAGAAGTGGCAAAAGGAAAGATATGCTCAACAAATGTGACATGATGTGAGATAAAGAATTGTTTTGTGGCGAGATCGTGACACAAGTAGCCACGATGGTTAGACGGGTAACCAAGAAAAACACAAGGAATTGAGCGTGGGGATAGTTTGTGAGAGGTGTTAGAGGTTATGTTGGGGTAACACAAACACCCGAAGGTGCGAAGATGAGTGTAGGAGGGAATGCGATGATAAAGAGCGGTAGTAGGGGCAGAATTTTGAATGGTGGAAGAGGGAAGGATGTTTAGAATATAGGTGGCAAAGTGGAGAGCATAGTGCCAATAGGTGGGTGGGACGGATGCGTGAATGAGGTTCGTGCGGATGGTATTGTTTATGGTACGAATGATTCTTTCCGATTTGCCGTTTTGAGGAGAGGTATAGGGACACGAAAACCGAAATTGTAAGCCCTGTTTAGTGCAAAAATTGTGAAATTCATTGTTATTGAACTCACGACCATTATCACATTGTAGACTTTTAATTTTCTTATTAAATTGAGTTTGAATATAACTATAGAAGGATGTGAAAACGAGAATTGGATTTATATTTTAATGGAAAAGTCCAAAGAAAATGTGTATAATCATCAAGAAGAACAAGATAATATTTGTGACCTAAGATAGACGCAACAGGAGAAGTCCATAAATCCGCATGGATAATATCAAAAGGACTAAAAGTAATAGAATTAGAATTTGCAAAACTCAAACGACAATGTTTTCCAAGAGAACATGCATTACAAGTATCAATATGACGAATAGAACTAGGAAAATAATGTCTAAGTGAACTAAAATTAGAAGATCCCGGATGCCCGAGTCGGTTGTGCCAAGTAGAGGAAGAGACGGTGTGTAAGGCGAGTGTGTTGGAGTCTTTGGTAAAAGGGTAGAGATCACCGGAACTGTTGCATCTCGTGATTAGTGTCCCCGTTTTGAGATCCTTCACAGAAAAACCGAAAGGGTCAAATTCAATTGAAACATTATTATCACGAGTAAATTGACGAACGGAAATAAGATTTTTGATCAATTTAGGAACGTGAAAGACATTGTTTAAAAGGTAAGGGTGAGTGGAATGAGAGAGGGTGGTGGAACCTAAACCGCTAACAGGAATACTACTGCCATTTCCTACTAAAATAGAATGCGGTTTACTTAAAGAAAATAAGCGAGAAAAGTTACCTGCGTTGCTTGCAACGTGTGAGGTTGAACCCGTATCCATGTACCAAGAAGTATCCGGCATGTGAAGTTGCATAGTGTTGAAGGCACTTTCCAACTCGGTAGGGGTCATAGGGGCTCCATGGCTGCCGAGTAATGGGCTTGCTGCGGCTGGGCTTGCAGTTGGGCCGAAGGACGTGGGCCTGGACCAAGAAGGCCTTGAGGGGTAGTCGGATAAGGACACGGTGGTGGAGGTGACCAATTGTTGCCGGAGTACCACGGTGGAGGGTTCCATGGGTAATGAGGTGAGTAAGAGTAACGACCTCCACGGCCACGACCGCGACCGCGTCCGTGGCCATGACCACGGTAGCCACCGCGACCACCGCCCCTGTCGCCGGAAAAAGAAAAATCCCGAGATGAGCCCCCCTGTTGCGATGAAGCAGAAACAGTTGGTGAGTCGGTTTTCTAAGTTACCAAGGCCTGCGGTACATGTGATTCTTGCTTTGAGCGGCATGATTCTTCTAGGGCAAGTTGGGAACACGCTTTGATAAATGTTGGCAAGGGATCGGTTTGTTGAATGAAAATTGCCAATGTATCATATTCTCCTGGAAGACCGGTGACAAGTTGAAGAACCATCTTTTGATCGGAGACAAGATGTCCGACATTAGCAAGTTGATCGGACAGATTCTTGATTCGGCTGCAATATTCGGTAGAGTTGGAGAAATTCTCCATTCGTGTTCCATTCAGTTGTTCTTCGAGATAAACAGCGCGGGTAGCCCTGTTGTCTTGAAAAATTTCGGCCAATCGATCCTACAAAACCTGGGCAGTAGCGCCGGGTTTCATGATAGTTTGCAGCAGATCGGAGGATATAGTAGCAAGAATCCATTGTTTAACAATAGCATCAAGTCGGGTCCATGTTGCTTTATCGATGTCATCAGGAGTAGGAGTCTTGGGATCGATGTGATCAAGAACATCATACGCACATGCATGAATGTGAAAAAGTTCCACCCACGAAGCATACATATCATCGAGTTGATTTAGGGTGAGAGGAATCGAGTTCTTGATATTGTTTACGCCAAAGGCGGGGTGAAATCCCGGTTTAGGGTTGGCTGTGTTATCGCCGGCCATGACAATCGAAGAAAATAGAAGAAGGAGAAGAGAAGATTAGGGCCGGCCAACGTGATTACAGATGAAGAGAAAGAGCCGAGAATCGTGGCTCTGATACCATGTTAAATGGTGTCAAAATCTTGATCACCTATCTTCCATTCAATCGATATATATATACAAGTACAAATTCAAACTTTCCTATAAATGAGGAAAGGATCATGAAAGGATAAATACATGGAAAAGATAAATACTAAAGATTTGAATATATCTCCTAAAGATATATATCTACGAACAATTATCAGGATGAAAATAAACAGTAAATTTCCTGGTAGATAACATATATTTAGAAGCTGCAGCTATTAACAAACAACCATTTTGTAGGTTGGTTAAGACTCAAACAATTCATCCTTGTGTCAAAGATTCGATTCCTGCAACTGGCAAGTTTTTTTCCTTGCTTGATTATTTTCCCAGTCAGCGACTGTCTAACCCATGTCTTTCTTCCCTTGTCATGAGCCTCATTATTAATTTAAATTAATTATATTTACATATTTATTTAATATATTTATCATCTTCTTATTTTTAGATAAGCCTCATTATAATATTTTTGTCCTTGCTAATTGCCTCGTACTGTTTACCATTTCCCTCCTACCCTAATTTTGCCATGCATACATTTAATTTTAATTTTTATTGTTACTTATATTTATTATTAAAATAATTAGTTAAAAATTATTTATTTTTCTTTTAAAACATTTTAACGTATAATATTTAGTGTAATTACATATATATTTTCGTGATTTGCTATTGACGTTTTGATATTAGAATAGTTCTATTAGAGTCCTTTTTTTTAATTGTTGAAAAATTCTCGAGTAGAGGGATAATAAATAAAAAAATTGTTATAACGAGAATCGGTTTAAATATAAATCACATAGCACAACAATCTTACATGTTTAAGTTTTTTCCTACTTTTATTCATTCTAGAACCTGCCGCAACGCAGGGGTCCAATACAACTCATTATTAATATAGTAGAGAAAAGTACATAAATGTGCAATTATCTTTACATTAAGGGGCTGTTTGGTTGGATGGATTCTTTTTTGAAGGAATTGGATTGTAGAAAGGAATTGGATTTTGAAGGATTTGGAATTTGAATCTAAATCCTTCTTTGTTGTGTTTGGTAGTATCAGGAAATGGAATTGACTTCCCCACCACAAACCACCATCGCCACCTTCACCACCACCTTACTGCCGCTGTCGCCACCGTCAACCCTAAATCCTACGTCGCCGCCCACTGTCGCCCACCACCGTCGATACGCTGCCACCGTCTAAACCCTACGTCGCCGCCACCGTCTAAACCCTAAATCGCCGCCACCGTTGAAACCCTAGCCAGAGGTCGCCGTTGCCGTTGAACGTTGCCATCGAACGTCGAAATCCTAGCCAGAGGTCATCGTCGAACGTCGCCTTTGAACGTTGAAACCCTAAATCGCCGCCACCGTCGTCGAACCACCAGCGGTCGAACGAAACCCTAAATCGCTGTCGAACGTCGAACCACCATCGAACGTCGAACCACTAGCGGTCGAACGTCGAACACCAGCTCGCCGAACGTCGCCGTTGCTGTCGAAGGTCGCCGTCGCTGGGTGGTGTTTATGGTCTGATGATGAGCAAGTGAATAGAAGAAGGAGGAAGGAGATGAAGGATTTCAAAATCCATAGGGTAGTGGAAGGATTTCAAAATCCATCAGCTATGGGAATTAAAATCCATTTTCTAAAATCCATTTCCTTTTCTTGTGTCAAACCAAACACATGATTTGGTGGAATTAAAATCCAATTCCCACCAATTCCCATGGAATCCATCCAACCAAACAGGCCCTAATTCCATTTTATCCCACCTTTTATATATAATTTATATAATAAGATAGTATTTTATATATATATACATACATACATATATATATATATATATATATATATATATATATATATATATATATATATATATATATATATTTAAATTAATATAAATGGTTGACAAAATTGAAAACAAGCGCATTAAGATAGATGAACCAATTTTCTAGCTAATTGTAAGGGTGTATATAGTTCGGTTAATGCTTAAAATCGAACCAGTTAATGCAAAATTATAAGTATTTGGTTATAGATTGAAATTAACGGATTGGTTAATTTAAATGGTTAATATTTGTTAACCATTTCGTTTGAGGTAACTCCTGTATTTGTAGTAAAAAAGTTTTTCTTATGTAAAATGAATAGGTTTAAAAGACATCCATTGTAAATGTAATTTATCATACAAATGAGTATGTTGAAATATATATTGATGTAAGAAATAACAAAATACATTAACGTTTTAAACATCGAAATATATAAATTGTAGCAAGATATTATACTCAATCGAATTCATTGACATCTTTAATCTTTCAAGCTTTTTTTAAAGGGCAAATTACGCGAAAATATAACAAACTAAGTCGAAATTGTCATTGTATACAATCAACTTCATTTTTTACCTAAAAATACCAACAAGTTTCATTTTTAAGTCATTGTATACAACTGGTAACCTGATTAGTTATCGGTAATTTTTTTATTTTGAATTTTTTTAATTAGGATATTCATATGTTCTTGGTGTTCTTGAGTCATCTTCAAAACTTCATATGATTTCATAGCTTAACCAAAAACACAACCAAAAATGAATCAAGTGGGTCTACAACGAAAACCCAAACAGAATAACCAAAATCATATATCTGGAAAAGCCAAATAGAGATCATAAAGAATATGAACCAAAACCTAACTTGAGATTGTAGAAGAACCCTAACTACAGATCTTACAAAACATGAGCAAAAACAAGAACCAAAAAGAAACAAGGAAGAATCAGGATGTGGAACATGAATCAAACAAATAAACACTTGTCAAACAAATTGATCTGAAATCAGATTTCAAATCGCATAAAAAACCTTCAGATCGTGATGAAGGCGTACCAGATGAAGGCGAACCTGTACAGATGGGTTTGAAATCGTGAACAAGAAGACGAACAAGATGAAGACAATTAATGCCAGTCTCCATCTCGGAATCATTGATCGTGTTAGGAATAAACAAGCGGTAGATTGAAGGATTGCTAAGATAATTATGATAAGGTTGAGAGAGAATCTCGTTTTCACCTTAAAACACACATAGTTTATTTCTTGTAAGTGTGGCAACCCTTACATTTCCTTGTGTATCACAAGGGTTATATACCTATAAGGTATATTTACAATAAGCACCATCAACTATTGTTGAACTCCTATTCTATTACAATAATACAGTTCTAACAGATCGAAAACAACTTAGATGGGTTTGAAATCGCAATGGACGTTTGGACCCTAGCCTCCATCGATTGAATGTAATCTATATCACAAATCATTAACCAATATTACAAATCTTGACATTATAGGGGTTTGTGTGATTCATATGTTCATTAAGCATAAATGCATAAAAAGAACAGTAAAAAAAACAAATAAAGAATGTAAAAACTGGTAGGTTACCTGTTATCACATGTAACTTGTATATAACAAGGTTTTTCGACCCCGCGTTGCGGGAGCGAGACTGGCATAAGATGTTAACTAATATGTAACATAAATTGATACGACATTATGGCTCAAGCGATAATTTATTATTAACGTACCTTGAAAATTAACATTATCATTTTCAAATTTCTAGAAGGCTATACAAAAAAAATAAAAATTTACATTTTATATTACGAAATATCCGAGTATTGCATCATTTGACTTCTTTTGTATCTTATAAGTTTAAAAACAAAGTAAAAAATAGAAAATTAACTATAAATAAATAGCCTTATATCTAAATGAGTTACCTAAAAAGTAAATATATATATATATATATATATATATATATATATATATATATATATATATATATATATATATATATATATATATATATATATATATATATATATATATAACCTAAAAGTAAAAAAATAAAATAAATAAATCAACTAAAAGTAGTTGTTATATATGTAACATAAATCGATACAACATTATGGCTCAAGCGACAATTTATTATTAACCTTGAAAATTAGCATTATCATTTTTTAATTTCTAGAAGGCTATACACACCAAAAAAAAGATTTTACGTTTTATATTACAAAATATCCGATCGAGTATTGCATCATTTGACTTCTTTTGTATCTTATAAGTTTAAAAACGTAGTAAAAAATATAAAATTAACTATAAATAAATAGCCTTATATCTAAATGAGTTAACTGAAAAGTAAAAAAAAATATATATATATAACCTAAAAGTAAAAAAAACTATTCATAAGCTACATGCTATGAATAGTGGCTAACATTTGATAAATGTTAGAGTTTTTAATGACTCGAATTAGTAAGTTGTTTGTATTTTTTTGATAAAAATAAAGTTGGTTGTATACAATGAAAATATTAGCAAAATTTGTTGTATTTTTATGTAATTTACCCTTTTTTAAATAATGTCTTTTTAACCAACTTGTATAAAAACTTTAAGAAAATAAAATGAATTTAAATCAATTGGGTCGGTGCGGTTAATCATGGAAAACCATAACCGAACTGATAATCGGTTAAAAATTAAAAATTCATTAATTGAACCCTCACTTTACAAGAAACCTCGGTTAAAATAATTCAGCTTTGTTATTTAATTTGATTATGGATCATAACATGCTCACCTCTAGCCAATTACACAAGTTATAAGAAAAAACACACTATACACCTGCTAAAAAATGTTTACTATACTGTCATATATGATGAGAAAATAACTAAAAAGATTGTACAACTAATGCAAGATAATTGTAATTTTTATAAATTTTCATATTTAATATCACATAATAGAAGGTAAATGTAATTCTATAATTTTTCTTATTAAATATCACATAATACAGGGCATTATATGCGCTAGTTTTGTTCCTCTTATTTGTTTGAATTTAGTTTATTAAAATGTATTTGAATTGTAATATATTGTTATTGTATATAAGACATTAAAAATTTCTATTTTGTGTATATTAAACTTAACTTTTATTGTATTCATTAAATTTATATATTTTTTATGTAACCAAAACACATACAAAGAATTCTAAATTAGAATTTTGATATAAACAATAGAAATTTAAAAAATTCGATACACAAAATAGGAAACGCTATAAGTTAAATACATTTTATTAAAGTAAACCCTTTAGTTTTGACGCTTAAGAATATTTATATGTCACATTTTACTAAAAAAAGCAATATTTGGTTAATTTTAATATTTAAATCTTAGGCAATAATTATTATTGCATGAAATAATATTAAAAAGGTCAACTTCAAATTATCAGGTTAATCTGATCTGACCTAATAACTAAGGTTTAATTCATAAAAGTGTATCAAACTTTGCATCTTTTGCTATTGTATGTACTGGACTTTCAAAGTTACCGTTTGATTTATCAAACTTTTTGAAAGTTACCATTTTATGTATTAGGTAAGCTATTCTTCAGGTAGCAAGTAATTTCTTCAATTTTTTATTTTTTATTATTCCCCCTCACTTATTAATTTTCATGTGTGTATTATCTTCAAAATGCAAAATTTAAAATGAACATACATCAAACCGGATGAAGATACAGAATCAAAATCGAAATCAAATCTAGATCGGAACAAAATCATAATATGTTCAACAAATATTAATTCAAACTTTAAATCTAAACCCTAACTATTTGTATCATACATATGAAATCATACTAACAAAACTGTTCGTGAAGTCAAATTTAAATCTGTGGTGAAAACCATGGAACTCTAGAAGCAAAATGGAAACAAAATCAAAGAAAGAAAATTTGAGCATCGAACCTTATGAACATCGAACCTTATGAATCAAAATTTGATGTATGAAATCCAAATCCTTCATTAATGGCATATCTGAATCAAACCTAAACTCGATTAAAAATCGGTGTAAAAAACGAACAAGAACCCTAACATCAAGAAGATTAAGATGAAAACCCAGAAAACATCAAGAACCCTAACTCAGTTCAGATTAGATCAGAAACTCAAAAAAAAAAAAACGAACAATCAATGGAGAAGGAACAATCAGATTAGTTCAGATTACTCCCAAACGATCAATCGAGAAAACCCTAAAAGATCAATGGAGAAAACCCTAAGGTCATGTTTGTTTTTTCAAATAAGACCTTATTTTAAGAAAAGGTCTGCGGACGGAAAGACGTTTTCAATAAGATCATTTGTTTTTCCGCAGACATAAGGTCTGCAAACATCTTATTTCAGTTTATCCTAATAAGCTAAAAAAAGTACTTCTTAGGTCTTATTTTACCTCATCTACACACATACATCGATAACCCTAACACATTTCCTACGCACCCTACCCCACCCCTACCAACCCCCACCCCACCCCACCCCTACCCACCCCACCCCACCCAACCCAACCCAACCCCACCCTACCCACCGCCGACCGCCACCATCACCGCCGCCGCCGACCACCGCCGACCGCCACCGACAACCGCCGACCGCCACCACCACCGCCGCCGCCGACAACTGCCGATCGCCACCACCACCGCCGCCGCCGACCACCACCGACGCCACCGACCACCGCCGACTGCCACCACCACTGCCGCCGTCGCCGACAACCGCCCACCGCCACCACCGCCGCCGCCGCCCACCGCCGACCGCCCACCACTATCGCCGCCGCCGACCACCGCCGACAACCACCACCTCCGCCGCCGCCGACCACCGCCGACCGCCACCACCGCCACCGTGGCGGTGGCGGTTTGCAGAGGCGGTTGGTGGTAGTCGGCGACAACGGGTGGTAGTGGTCGGTGGCCGTTGGTGGTGGTCGTTGGTGGTGGTCGGTAGCGGTGGCCGTTGGTGGTGGTCGGTGGCGGCGGTTGGTGGTGGTCACTGCCGGTGCGGTGGCAGTTGGTGGTGGTCGGCGATGGTGGTTAGTGGTGGTCGTCGGCGGTGGTGGAGGTGGTCGTTGGCGGTGGTAGAGGTGGCGGTTGGCGGTCGGTGGTGGTCTGTGGTGGTGGCGGTCGGTGGTGGTCGGCGGTTGTCGGCGGCGGCGGTAGAGGTGGCGGTTGGCGGTGGTCGGCTGCGGCGGCGGTGGTGGTTGCGGTCGGCAGCAGCGGCGGTCGGCGGTGGTCGTTGGCAGCGGCGGTCTGCGGCGGAAGTGGTGGTGGCGGTCGGCGGTGGTAGTAGCTGTCGGCGGTGGTCGGCGACAACGGTTGGTGGTGGTTACCAGCGGTCGGCGGTGGTCGGCGACAACGGTTTGTGGTGGTCACCGGTGGTGGTGGTGGTTGGCGACAGCCGTTGGTGGTGGTTGGCGACGGCGGTGGTGACGGTGTGGTGGTCGGTGGCGGCGGTGTCGTTGTCCGTTGGTGGTGGTGAGTGGCGGTGGTGGCGGCGGTGGTGGTTGTTGGTGGTGGCGGTGGCGGTTGGCGGAGGTGGCGGTTGGTAGTGGTGACGGTGGTGGAAGTGGCGGTTGGTAAATATAGTATATAAGACATTTCTTAAAATTAAAAAAACAAACAATATTTTTTCGCAGAACTTGGCAGACATAAGACCTTTTAAAATTTAGCTTATCCAATAAAACCTTCGCAGACATGTCTAAGACCTTAACAACTTATGTCTTCAAAAAACAAACAACACCTAAATCTGGTACCTTTGAAGATGAAGCGGAGCCAAATCGAAGTTTGAATCAGTGGTTGAAGCACCCAGATGAAGTAGGCGGGAATCGGTGTGAAGAACCCAGATGAAATCTTTGATGAACCTAAATCGAAGCATATAAAAACCTTTGATGAAATCTTTATTCAAGAACCAGTCTTCGATGAAGCTATTCAAGAACCCAGATGAAATCTTTGACCAAAGATGGAGCCTCTCGATCTGGTGGGGATGGAATTGGTGATGGAGGTGATGGAGCTAGCCAAATCAGATGAAGAAATCTGTGGTGGAGAAGAAAGCAACCTTCTTCAGATTCAGATTCATGTTTATTTCTATTATTATTAATATTTTACATAATTATATATTAATAAAGTAAAGATTTTATTTTTTATTTGTTTAAATAAAGGAAAGTTTAAGTTATATGCCATGTCATCATCCACATAAGCAAAACTGTTGCCACATCAGCAACTACCTATTATACCAAGTTAAATACATAAAATGGAAATGATTGGCAAGTTTAATACATTAAATGGTAAGTTTGAAAGTCCAGTATATATAATAGCAAACAATGTAATTAAAGTTAAATACACTTTTATAAACTAAACCCTAAAACTATCATGTCATTTTTATATTGACTTATTATTAACGAAACTAATATTATGTTGGGTTCGTATGTACTCTCCTAATATTCGTTTTCAAGTTGGGTCAAGAATTGATAGATACAAAAAATGTTAGTGTGTAAATATTAAATTACATGAACTTTCTTTTTACTTCGAATAAAGACAATAGTGACATCAGGGTTCCAAAATTTAAGAAAGGTATTTCGTTTGGACATGTATATTTGTCCTATCGAGCAAGTGGACACATGATAAGAACTATTGTTGGCTATGTAGTTACATCTTTACTCGCTAGACGTGAATAGTGCCTTGTTATCGCTAGGTTTTGACATCTCTCTTGGGTCTTATGTTTGTTTGGAAAGTGGTAAACCTACCTTTTTCTAGTGGCCCGAGCGTAGTTGTGGACGTGGATTTCTTTTTACTCATTTAATTACATATATATAAGATTAATTAAAATGGGTGTGTTCTAACTAATCGGGTCAGATTAATAAGGTTTCAGTTGTTGTTCTAGTATTTTAGCGTCAAAATTTAAACGAAAACATAATTAATATGAAACATTATTAATTAAATTGTTATATTTTAGGTAGACTAAAGTACTTAAGGGTATTTGTTGTTGTTAATCACCGGTGACACCCTAAAATTTGATTGTGACCCGTACGAACTGAACAAAAACGAACGAGACAATGTTCATATTAATTCGTTTAACCTTTGATGAACAAGAACACTAACATTTAAACAAACAAAAATCCAATTCATGTTCCTTCTCTTAGAAAATTAGGATGTTTGTGTTTGTTCATTTAAATCCTAACGTCCACGTGCACACTCGAACTTATAAGAACATAAACGAACATGCATGAATGAATACAAACAAACATTGATAAGTCATAATCGTTAGTGGACTAATGTGTTGTGTAAGTAGCTCTTAAAAGGGGCTAGGAAGGATTTATAATTTGTTGTCTTTAATGATTTAAAGTGCAAAAGTTAAAGGACACAATGCTATAATAGTACTAATAGGTAAGTTTAGTTACTTCTATTTTTCTGTTCTTAAAGTAAACTAATTAACTATCTAGACTGTGCTAAGCATAACCCACGAAGTTTTATGTTAAATTCTTAATTATCTACATAATTACGTAAAAAATTTCGATATATTAATCATTTACCTACTTAATTAATTTTTAAATGGGTGAATGTTAAAAAATTTCATAGTCAGTTGATTGTATTTAAACGCAATTGTCATATGTTTGTTATCACTACAAGAAAATAAGGATTTTGCGTCGTACACTTTTTGCGGCGACATATGTCGCCGCTAAATCCTAACTAAACGACAAAAAAGTGGGTCATAGTCGTCTGATTACTACATGTCGCCACTAAAGGTTTTTTACGGCGACATAATCCCACCTAAAAGTAATTGGTGTCGCCACAAAAACTACAATGTCGCCGCAAAAGGCATCGACGCAAAAGGTTTTTCCTATTTTCTTTATTTACTTCTGGTTTATTTAATTAACTAATTATAGTGTCGCCGCAAAAAAGCTTACGAGTGTCACACCCCGCCAATGCGGAAATTCGAACTGTGACGGAGAGGATCGTCATAACACATTGATTCGTTAACAGATAAATTTCTAAATGCAGATAAATCCAACGTATCACGACGTTTCCCGACACAAGAGGGGACTTGTGCCGCGTTAGGTCGGTATTCACGGCAAACATAGTCAAGAGAAATAAACACAAAATAGTAAACCCACAACCCGGGTCAAGTTTGCGGGACAACAAGCCCGGACTAGAAGTTCAAAACGGAACTAAGAATTTAAACTCATAAAATAATTTCATGTTCATGCAATTGTCGAGTCCATCTAAAGTCCAACTACATTTCGCCTAAGCTCCTTAAGCATTGTTATTGGTATTACATGAAAATAGACACTCGAAAACGTCAACATAATGTTGGTGAGCTCGCAGGTTTATAGAAAAAACATAGTTGTCGTAAAAAGTGTTTAAGTAGGACAAATTTGCACGTATAGCATGTTAAGCGTGTAGACATTGTACCAACATCTAGACCACAATGTTCAATAGGAATCAATAGGAATCAAATCATAGTCTTCCATACAGTTATTATCGCATACACAGCTGGAGCATAAACCGTTGGCTCATAGGAATATAGGAATCAATAGAAATCAATAGGCATCAATAGGAATCAATAGGCATCAACTAACAACAAGTATTCATTTCATACACGTCACATAAGTTGTCCAAAATAAATAAGAAATAATCGTCACGGCATAAAAGTTTAAAAGAGAGTTGATTGTCATTCTCCCCCGATAAAACATAGTAAAAAGGGGCCACGAGTACTCACCTTAGCCTTAAACGAATTTAACCTTGCAAATGAACGGGTACGAGATCTACAATAAGTATATTACACATAAGTATCATATTTATGTGTTTGAACACCCTAATATAGCCTAAAGGCTTGTGATGTGTTTCCATATGATCCTAATGCCACAGTGCATAATTCTGATTTAGATAGGCTGACTTTAAACAATTTTAAAACAACTCAAACGACCAAACTAAAATCCCAAAATTTATATACAGAAATTTAAATGTCTAATATAGTTTCTGAATTTTTCCCAAAATTTATTGAACAAAGCAACTATATAAATAAAATGCAAGAAACCAACACCGCGAAAAACTCAACTACATCAGCGCAACAAAAAGATTAAATTTAAAAAAAAATTACCTAACATGATCAATAAAATACGAAATTTTTACACAAAATCCTAAACTCACCAAAACTGTTACTGTAAAATTTTAGTCGAAAATTCCAGGTTTTGATTAGGTTTAAAAATCCAAACTTTCACCTCCAATTCGGCCAAATACACTGGCAGTTTGCGCACCCTAACCAAAAAAATACTTTTGATCGACTAAACGAGCTCAAGAAATTACAAACTTTGATTGTAATGAAACTAGACTCAAGGCTCTACATTATAGACCGAAAAACCGACGAAAAATACCAAAAATTGATTCGGTTATAGCTTTCCAAACAAGCCCTAATTCTGTTCCAGAAACTATCTTGAAAAAGAACTCAACCTTTGCAATAAAAATCAAAACTTTTTCATGTATAAGCCTCAATCCTTCTCATATACACGTTTTTGAGGCATCCTAGGATGATCATATGCATGCTTCTTCAAGAATTCAAGATCAAGAATGGTCTAGGAACAAGATGAAAAGAATAGTTGCTTACCTTGGTTGCCAAAACACAACCCTAGTAGATCAAGACTTGGATTTCTTGTGTTTCTTGTGCCTTGGAATGAAGATCGATGGCTTGGGATTGAAGGGTTGATATCGACGTGGGGAGGGGGTTTGGGAGTCGACGGCAGAAAATGAGGGAGAGAGGGGGTATACGGCTTTTTTTTTTAAAATGGGGAGGGTTAGGGTTTTTTAAGTATTTAAACATGGGATAAGGATTAAGAATTAATTTAAATTCAAATAACTATTTAATATCTATCCTAAACCCATAATCATCTAGAGTTATTTAAAAAAAAATCTATCCTAAATATATATATATATATATATATATATATATATATATATATAAAGTCGAAAATATACATATATATAATAACAAATTATGTATTTAAAACAATATAAAGTGGAAATTGTGGCTTTCTAGTGGATTAAATTAAAAGGACATTTAACTAATCCTAAATAAAACCTAAACTAAAACTAATTCCTATAATAACTCTAAAATCACTAATATACTAAAGTGCTAAATTACCTAACATATATGTTTATACGAGCAAAATTTTAAAGTGCAACACGTAAGATTAAGGACTAACCACAAATTTCGGTGACGGATGTCACAACATCCCCCACTTGAGAGAATTTCGTCCCGAAATTCAACTTGTACTGCTATAAGGAATATTAATGCTCAAACAACTGCGGGTACTTGGCTTTCATATGGTCTTCCCGTTCCCAAGTAAACTCGGGTCCTCGCTTAGAGTTCCATCGTACTTTGACTATCGGAATCTTACTGCGTTTCAACTTCTTTACTTCTCGATCCATGATCTCAACAGGTTCCTCCACAAAACGTAGAGTATTATCTATCTTGATTTCATCCAAAGGCACATGCAGATTCGGATCCGCCAAACATTTCTTTAGGTTCGACACGTGAAATGTATCATGTATTTCACTCAGCTTTTGCGGTAATCTCAATCGGTATGCTACCGGCCCAATCCGTTCGACGATCTCAAATGGTCATACATACCTTGGTGCTAGTTTTCCCTTCTTGCCGAATCTTATTATCCCCTTCCAAGGCGATACTTTAAGTAATACTAAATCACCGACTCTAAATTCAAGCAGTTTCCGTCGATTGGCGGCATAACTCTTCTGGCGATCTCTTGCTGCTTTTATTCTTTCCTTGACTTGAAAATTTTTATCAGTGGTCTCTTGAACAATCTCCGGACCAATCAACTGGCTCTCACCAACTTTGGCCCAAACAATAGGTGATCGACATTTTCTTCCATACAGGGCCTCAAACGGTGCACACTTAATGCTGGTATGATAACAATTGTTATAGGAAAACTCGATTAAGGGAAGATGAATATCCCAGCTTTCCCCGAAATCAATAACACATGCCCTAAGCATGTCCTCTAGCGTCTGTATAGTACGCTCACTTTGGCCGTCTGTTTGAGGGTGATAAGCCGTACTCATATCCAATCTCGTTCCCAATGCCTTTTGTAGCATTTGCCAAAATCGTGAGGTAAATCGACTATCGCGATCCGAAATGATAGACACAGGCACTCCGTGTCTCGCCACTATTTCACGAATTTAAATCCTCCCCAACTTATCCATCTTGTAATCTTCACGGATTGCTAGAAAATGGGCTGACTTAGTCATCCTATCCACAATAACCCACATTGAATCGTGCCCACTACTAGTCCTGGGCAGCTTTGTAACAAAGTCCATAGTTATATTTTCCCATTTCCACTCAGGAATCTCCGGTTGTTGCAACAGTCCGGAAGGTTTTTGGTGTTCGGCTTTTACTTTCGAGCAAGTAAGGCACTTGCTAACGTAGACAGCTATGTCCTTCTTCATTCCAGGCCACCAATACAAATCTCTCAGATCAAGGTACATCTTATCCGCTCCTGGATGGATAGAGTATTTCGTTGTATGAGCTTCATCCATGATCAGTGTCCTCACACTTCCCACTAGCGGTACCCAAATTCGTTCCATGAAGTACAAACCGCCATCTTCCTTTTTCTCTAGTTGCTTGTCTAAGCCTCGCATCATCTCGTTTGGAGCATTGAGGTCTTTGGTTGCCTCTCTCTGAGTCTCGAGTATCTTGTCCTTGATGCCTGAATGAATCGTCATGCTCATAGCTCGTAACCTCCTTGGCTTAACCCTCTCTTTCCTGCTCAAAGCATCAGCTACCACGTTAGCCTTACCCGGGTGGTAGCGAATCTCGCAGTCGTAGTCACTGAAAAGTTTGACCCCACGTCTCTGTCTCATATTTAACTCCTTTTGATCGAAGATATGTTGCAGACTCTTGTGATCGGTATAAATGACGCTTTTAGTTCCGTACAAATAGTGTCTCCAGCTTTTGAGCGCAAAAACTACAGCACCTAGCTCTAGATCATGAGTGGTATAGTTCTTCTCGTGAGTCTTCAGTTGTCGAGATGCGTATGCAATTACCTTGCCTCTTTGCATCAGCACGCATCCCAAGCCCTGGTTTGATGCATCGCAGTATACTACAAAGTCGTCCGACCCATCAGGTAAAGTCAGGATTGGTGTGTTACACAACCTATCTTTCAGTGTTTGGAATGCTTCTTCTTGATCTTCTCCCCAACCAAACTTCTTGTCTTTTTGTGTTAGTAGAGTGAGTGGCTTAGCAATCTTCGAGAAGTTCTCGATAAACCGATGGTAGTAACCCGCCAATCCTAAGAAGGAACGGATCTCTGAGGGTGTTTTAGGTGTCCTCCATTTCTTTATGGCCTCAACCTTACTGGGGTCCACATGTATGCCGTCCTTATCAACCACATGACCGAGAAAATGAACTTCCTGTAGCCAAAATTCACATTTTGAAAACTTGGCAAACAATCTCTCCTCCCTAAGTAATTCTAGTGTTAGCCGTAGATGCCTCTCATGTTCATTCTTAGACTTAGAGTATATCAGAATATCATCAATAAAGACGATAACAAATTTGTCCAAAAATGGTTTACACACACGGTTCATCAGGTCCATGAACACCGCGGGAGCATTTGTTAACCCGAAAGGCATAACTGTGAATTCAAAATGTCCATAGCGAGTCCTAAACGCAGTCTTTGGAATATCATCCTCACGTGCCCTCAACTGATGATAACCGGAACGAAGGTCAATCTTGGAGAAATAACACGATCCTTGTAATTGATCAAACAAGTCGTCGATTCTAGGGAGAGGATATTGGTTCTTGATGGTAAGTTTGTTAAGCTCTCGGTAGTCGATACACATTCGAAAGGAACCATCTTTCTTTTTAACGAATAGAACAGGCGCTCCCCATGGCGAATGGCTAGGTCGAATGAATCCTTTGCCCTGAAGTTCCTGAAGTTAGTTCGATAACTCTTGCATCTCTGACGGTGCTAGCCGATAAGGTGGCCTTGCGACAGGGGTCGCTCCCGGGATTAGGTCAATGCTGAATTCCACTTGTCGAGTAGGGGGTAAACCCGTCAGATCCTCCGGAAACACCTCACAAAATTCCCGTACAATGGGAATGTCTTCGAGTTTCTTCTCGTCCTTAGTTGCACTCCTACTACCTAACCATAGTTTGTTTTCACAGGACGCTTCGTGATATTTTAAGTGTCCTTGTGCTAGGTATGTGTGCATGGCGGTGATCAGGCGCAATGCATCCATACTTATCACAACTTCCCTTAAAGCACCATTGATCATCCCAATCCAACAACTTATGCTGGTCCGTAAACCTACTATCATAAATTATTACACTACTTCCTATAGGGTTAGGTAGTTATGAACACTTAGTATACATGATACGGAACCATATAGTCATTCCAATTACTGACCCTACTCTAACGCAACAATCAAACAAGAACATGCAATAAAGGTAGATCAGAATTCTAAGTCTATATGATTGTAACCACATGCATTATAAATGTTCACAAAAACCCTTCCCTTTTCTATAATCTAAACACACGAATTAACATATAGACATGCACACAGACATTTAAGAAGTTTGCATTGAGGTATAGAGTCGCCAAACAATGAACATTGTTTAAGAGTAGTTATCAAAAGAATTAAACTCGTGAAGTGCAAAACATAATACCATGCACACACGCCTATCATAAGGACCTGTAAGGTAGTACGAGGCATTATGTGAAACGAGCTACGGGCACTACAGTAACCTATAGGTCCAGGATTTCATGAATACTCTACTGTGCAAGATGCTAAAATACATAATCCTTCGAATAATTAATCCTACTTTAAGGCAACAATCAAACAAGAACATGCAATAAAACTAGATCAAAAATTCCGAGTCTATATATTTCTTTCTCTTGCATAGCTATTGGAGCATTCACTCAGCCCTTTCCTATTCCTAATATAATTTCTATTCCAAGAATCAATAAAATCAAGTAATCACATAAAGGTCTCACGTATAGTAGTATGTCGATATGTGGTGTTTTGAGCGATAGTTGTTGCGGTTCATCCGCAAGGAAGTATAAGTGGTGCATACAAAGTTCCATGGAAATTAGTCATTTCATTGAGCATACGAGTTTTCAACTTGGGCCTTGCACTAAATAGAAAGAAATACTCAAATAAAACACCACCTTATTCATAGATTTTTGCTTTTGTAGTAACAATAGAAATAAGACATCATAATTGAAATAAAATAGAAATTCCTAATAGTGGTGCTAGAATAGATAGTCGGCGCATCTAGAGTCTAAATCAGCTCCGTGCGTCGGATTCGAGATCCGAATCGATCTTGTCTTCGCTTGAGTCGTCACTCGATATATCTAATCTAAAAACTAAACAAAAGTGGAAAGCATATCTAATCCTAGCTAAACTACTCAGCTGAATCTTCCTCTAATTCTTCCTCGGGTCTTCCTCATAGCCCTCTCTGGAGTCTTCTTCAGGATCTTCTTTAGGGTCTTCCTCAGGGTCCTCTTCAGAGTCTTCTTCAGGGTCTTCTCTTAATGCCTCGAGTTCTTGCCCCTGCTCTCTTTGCGTCTCTTCTAACGCTTGAATCCTGTGACCTTGCTACATCTGGTCGAGTTCCTGGTACCTCACTCTTTCCTGCAGCGCACTCACTTGGACTAGAAGCTGCTGGACGGTCTCTCGTATAACAATTGGGATAACATGATTTTCATGTCCAACTGGGATTGGACGTCTGTACGGTGCGTAGCGAGGTCGGCTTGTTGCTTCATGCTCGGGCACACGGTGTCGTCAGTCCTTTGCCCGGATCATACCTACTGAATGCAACGCCATCCTGAGCTGGCGAATCTCTTCCTCTCTCTGACGGAGCTGCTATTCCGTCTCAGCGAGTGTCCTCCTGAGCTCGGTGATCTCGGCTAGTTCTGCCCTTGTACGGACCCTAATGGTGTAAACCATCGTATCTTAAAAAGAAAAAGAGAAAGAAAAGAATCCGGTATAAGCGTTGGCGATTAACACCGAACCTACAACAACTCGCTAGACCGGGGAGGGGAAAAGTATAGCTCTATAAAACGTTCACGTAGGGTAATATGCACAAGTATTTCCTATTATGCAACTACATGAGGTGCTTAGGTTATAGTCTAGGTCAATCTACCTAATTCTCTATAACCAATGGCTCTGATACCAATCTGTCACACCCCGCCAAGGCGGAAACGCGAAGTGTGACGGAGAGGATAGTCATAACACATTGATACGTTAACAGAGAAATTTCTAAATGCAGATAAATCCAACGTGTCACGACGTTCCCCGACACAAGAGGGGACTTGTGCCACGTTAGGTCGGTATTCACGACAAACATAGTCAAGAGAAATAAACACAAAATAGTAAACCCACAACCTGGGTCAAGTTTGCGGGACAACAAGCCCGGACTAAAAGTTCAAAACGGAACTAAGAATTTAAACTCATAAAATGATTTCATGTTCATGCAATTTTCGAGTCCAGCTAAAGTCCAACTACATTTCGCCTAAGCTCCTTAAGCATTGTTATTGGTATTACCTGAAAATAGACACTCGAAAACGTCAACATAATGTCAGTGAGCTCGCAGGTTTATAGAAAAAACATAGTTGCCGTAAAAAGTGTTTAAGTAGGACAAATTTGCACGTATAGCATGTTAAGAGTGTAGACATTGTACCAACATCTAGACCACAATGTTCAATAGGAATCAATAGGAATCAAATCATAGTCTTCCATACAGTTATTATCGCATACGGCTGGAGCATAAACCGTTGACTCATAGGAATATAGCAATCAATAGAAATCAATAGGCATTAATAGGAATCAATAGGCATCAACTAACAACAAGTATTCATTTCATACACGTCACATAAGTTGTCCAAAATAAATAAGAAATAATCGTCACGACATAAAAGTTTAAAAGAGAGTTGAGTGTCATTTTCCCCCGAGAAAACATAGTAAAAAGGGGCCACGAGTACTCACCTTAGCCTTAAACGAATTTAACCTTGCAAATGAACGGGTACGAGATCTACAATAAGTATATTACACATAAGTATCATATTTAGGTGTTTGAACACCCTAATATAGCCTAAAGGCTTGTGATGTGTTTCCATATGATCCTAATGCCACAGTGCATAATTCTGATTTAGATAGGCTGACTTTAAACAATTTTAAAACAACTCAAACGACCAAACTAAAATCCCAAAATTTATATACAGAAATTTAAATGTCTAATATAGTTTCTGAATTTTTCCCAAAATTTATTGAACAAAGCAACTATATAAATAAAATGCAAGAAACCAACACCGCGAAAAACTCAACTACATCAGCGCAACAAAAAGATTAAATTTAAAAAAAAATTACCTAACATGATCAATAAAATACGAAATTTTTACACAAAATCCTAAACTCACCAAAACTGTTACTGTAAAATTTTAGTCGAAAATTCCAGGTTTTGATTAGGTTTAAAAATCCAAACTTTCACCTCCAATTCGGCCAAATACACTGGCAGTTTGCGCACCCTAACCAAAAAAATACTTTTGATCGACTAAACGAGCTCAAAAAATTACAAACTTTGATTGTAATGAAACTAGACTCAAGGCTCTACATTATAGACCGAAAAACCGACGAAAAATACCAAAAATTGATTCGGTTATAGCTTTCCAAACAAGCCCTAATTCTGTTCCAGAAACTATCTTGAAAAAGAACTCAACCTTTGCAATAAAAATCAAAACTTTTTCATGTATAAGCCTCAATCCTTCTCATATACACGTTTTCATGTATAAGCCTCAATCCTTCTCATATACACGTTTTTGAGGCATCCTAGGACTATCATATGCATGCTTCTTCAAGAAATCAAGATCAAGAATGGTCTAGGAACAAGATGAAAAGAATAGTTGCTTACCTTGGTTGCCAAAACACAACCCTAGTAGATCAAGACTTGGATTTCTTGTGTTTCTTGTGCCTTGGAATGAAGATCGATGACTTGGGATTGAAGGGTTGATATCGACGTGGGGAGGGGGTTTGGGAGTGGACGGCAGAAAATGAGGGAGAGAGGGGGTATACGGCTTTTTTTTAAAAATGGGGAGGGTTAGGGTTTGTTAAGTATTTAAACATGGGATAAGGATTAAGAATTAATTTAAATTCAAATAACTATTTAATATCTATCCTAAACCCATAATTATCTAGAGTTATTTAAAAAAAAATCTATCCTAAATATATATATATATATATAAAGTCGAAAATATATATATATATATATATATATATATATATATATATATATATATATATATATAATAACAAATTATGTATTTAAAACAATATAAAGTGGCAATTGTGGCTTTCTAGTGGATTAAATTAAAAGGACATTTAACTAATCCTAAATAAAACCTAAACTAAAACTAATTCCTATAATAACTCTAAAATCACTAATATACTAAAGTGCTAAATTACCTAACATATATGTTTATACGAGCAAAATTTTAAAGTGCAACACGTAAGATTAAGGACTAACCACAAATTTCGGTGACGGATGTCTAACGCCACTCCCTCTCGCAGTCGTCGAACTCGCCGTCAAAACCGCTCCCACTCCCTCTCACCGTCGAAACCGCCGCTCCCTCTCGCCACCCAAAACCCAAAACCCTAATTCAGCAATTTGCTGGAAAATTTTTTTTAGGTTTTTATTGGCGACATGTCGCCGCAAAAAGTATTTAATTTATAATCCACACGTCGCCTCAAAAGGTTCTCATGTCGCCGCAAAGTAATTAATATATATTTTAGTTAATTTTAAATCGTCGACGCAATGAGTGTATATATCGCCGCCAAAGGAGGTCCACGTCGCACTTGATGGGTCCGTTTCGGTTCGTCGCAAAGAGTGAAAGATGTCGTCGCAAAAAAACTTTTGGGTACAAAGCATGTGCGGCGACTTTTTTGCAGCGACATGTCGTCGCAAATGATTTTTAGCGGCGACATATCCACCTTTAGCGGCGACATATGTCGTCCCAAAAACCCTTTTTTTGTAGTGTATGTTTTCGTTGCTTTATAAACAATGCTTTTAAGTGTTATATTTCCTTTGCATTTTCTAAATCCCAAATCCTAGGATACTAATAAACTTTTCTTTCTCTGATTACTTGAAAAATATAATTTAATAAGTAAAATATCCGAACTCTAAATTAAAGGGATAAACATTATTAACTTGTAGTAGCAAACCCGACCTACAAAAATACACACTTAGATTTAAAAAAGACATTTAATTCCGGTTAACTGATTGATTCATAAACATATAAAGCAAGAGAAAAATAGTGAAGAGATATAAATATAAAATAAAAGTGAAGATATAAATTATACTATATTATAAGTGCATCACATAAAAAATTGTTAGATATAGGACTCTCCTCAATAACTTTAAAATAAAAAAATCAAAATTTAGTGTCCTATGCTACAATTTATATATAACATTACATAAACAAAACACTCTAAAAGTTTCATTATACTCTATCTCTAGTTTGATTTTTTCAACTCCTATCATATTAAAAATTACTTTTGCTATTTTAAAACCAATTTCTTATGATGAAATGATTTCAAATGGAAGATTGTAGTTTATAAAAAGCAATTAAAGTGAGTTTTTTCATTAATTAAGTTTTTGGATATGAAATTTAGAAGAATTTGAAATAATTTAAGTTGAACATATCGCTTCTCATTTAGACTATGGTGTATATTGTAACACCTCATCTTATCACAACAAAATATTGTATGTTTTGTCTCAATCTGTTCAATGTTTTGTTTTAAACACAATTTTCATATGTTTGTTATGTTTCGTTGCTTTATAACCAATACTTTTAAGTGGTATATTTCCTTTACATTTTACAAGTCCCAAATCATAGGACACTAATAAACTTTTTTTTCTCTGGTGACTTGAAAAATATAATTTAATAAGTAAAATATCTTAAGATAAATATTATTAACTTGTAGTAGTGAACCCGGCCTACAAAAATACTTACTTAGATTAAAATAAGACATTTAATTCCGGTTAACTGATTGATTCATAAACATATAAAGCAAGAGAAAAAAAAGTGAAGAGATATAAATGTAAAACAAAGGTGAAGATATTAATTATACTATATTATAGGTGCATCACATCAATAATTATTAGATATAGAACTCACCTCAATAACTTTAAAATAAAAAAATCAAAATTTAGTGTCATGTGCTACAAATTATTTATAACATTACATAAACAAAACACTCTAAATTTTTCATTGTACTCTATCTCTAGTTTGATTTTTGCAACTCCTATCATACCAACCAATTTCTTATGATGAAATGATTTCAAAATGGAAGATTATAGTTTATAAAAAGCAATTAAAGTAAGTTTTTTCATTAATTAAGTTTTTGGATGTGAAATTTAGAAGAATATGAAATAATTTAAATTGAACATATCGCTTCTCATTTTTACTATGGTGTATATTGTAACACCTCGTCTTATCACAATAAAATATTGTATGTTTTGTCTTAATCTGTTCAAGGTTTTGTTTATGACGACCAGGAAGAAACTTCCTAGGGTTAGATTGATATTGTGTAAACATATTTAACTCTAAATTTCTCCTAGGATTTATCATAGTTGTGACCCCAAAACGCGTTATGTCATGTAAAACTAATATTTACTTATGAACCAAATATGTCTCCTATCCACATCTAATTTGAGATTCGCATAAGGTGTTAAAAACACCTTCGGGATTCATCCTCCATAAAAGATTGACACATAATCCTGAACGGAAACACTGTGGCTGTGATGACATATGTATCTCTCGTCCAGGCGATAACTTCCTCCCATCCAAGCACTCTAGCACGTTTTAATCCATAAACTTTAAGTTCTAAACTGTAAAACTATAGTTTGTGTGTATGTGTGTGTGTGTATACACACACACACACATATATATATATAAATATATATATATATATATATATATATATATATATATATATATATATATATATATAGAGAGAGAGAGAGAGAGAGTTAATTACAAAATTCGTCCTTTTAGATAGGGACCTTTTGCACGTTTAGTCCTTTAAATAAAATTCTTGCAAAAAAAGTTCTTTAAAGGAGAATTTGTTACAAAAAAGGTCCTTTACCCTAAGAGAGGTTAAATTTGACTAACGGTCAAAGGGCAATTTGGCCTTTTTACTCTTTCTTCATGTTACCAAACATTGTTAAAGGACCAATTTTGTAATTAACTCATGATTTTATATAATCTTCAAGATATATCTTTATCATCTTTATGATATATCTTTATCATCTTCAAGAATTTACAATTTTTTTTACTCAAGAAAATCATATGAACAACCCAAATCAAGAATTTTAAACTTAACAAGAAACCAACATTTTAAAGAATATAAGATGAATAGATTTGAAATTCATGTATGGAGTTTACCCAAATCTGTGAATTTTAAACATAACAAGAAACCATCATAAACTAAACTCATCTAATGCATATATGGAGTTTCAGTCAAACCAATCTTTTCAAAGAAGCAAATCTGAAGCAGCAGCGGAATGGGAGACTAACCACAGATCTGAAAATGGCGGGTGTAGACTACAAAGAGTGGGGCATGGATTCAGAGGAATGGGAGACTAACCACAGATCTGAAAATGGCATGAACGACGGCTGAGACTCACGGCGGCGGCTAAAATCAGATCTGAAGCAGCAGCGGTTGGAGAAGCTTTCTTCGGCGGGGGCTAGGGTTTTGTAGGGTGGTGGTTTCAGGAGTTGCCGGCGGTGAGGGCCTGGTGACTCACGACCGCATTAGGGTTCTCTCTCTCGTTTTCTACGATTTAGGTCTTTGCTTTCACAATCGAGAACAGACCTGTGCGGTGGTATGACAGTGGCAAACCAATGATGGCCGGCGGTGGTGGCCGGCAGTTGTGGCAAGCGGTGGTGGAGTAGCCATGAAAGCAGAGCTCCGTTTGAATGAGAAAGATTGGAGGAGGAGGAATATTTGGGGGAAAATGAGTGAGTGAGATGTGTTTGGTAACCAAATGAGTGTTTGATATTTAGTTTAAAAGTAATGGTTGTTTGGTAAAAAGTATAATAGGCGAGATGTGTTTGGTTACAAGTATGACAAAGGAAAAGACGAATGTATCCATGGGTTAATAGTCAAAATTAACGTCGTCTAAGCAAAGGACCTTTTTTGTAACAAATTCTTATTTAAAGGACTACTTTTGCAAGAATTTTGCTTATATATATATATATATATATATATATATATATATATATATATATATATATATATATATATATATATATCAGGATCAAATAAAAAGAGAATTAGGGTAAATAGAGTAAGAAGAATTTCTGGCTTGCCACGTGTGTTTTTAGCTACAAGGTTAATTTGGTAAATATATCTCTTCGTCAACTACTTTCTCTCTCCCACGTTTAACTCTCTCTTTCACATTTTCATAAAAAACCTTTTCCTAATTCCATTTTATCACACATAAGAAAGCAGTGCATAAAACCACGCTTCTTCGCCGCCATGTACAAACCGACACCGACGCCGTCGCTGCTTTGCTTCTTCGTCGTCGCCGTCACTGCTTTGAGCAGCCCTGTCGCCGGTTGCGTCAACCTCAGTTTGCGTTGCAGAATCGTTTTCGTTGTAGGTGATCGTCGTTTCTTTCTGCCACCACCACCATACGATTCCGGAGACCACAATCATTGTCGACAGATGGTATTAAGACTATGCAAAGTTTCATGGGCATTGTTTCAGATTTTCCTTAATCGACGGAGGGCTTTGTCGGTTCAGATTTGCCGTCGGGACGCCAACTGCCGCCACTGTTTGCCCCACTGTTTGCCTCTCCTTCTTCATCTGTCTATCGTTTCAGATCTACCGTCGCCGACCACCATCGCTACTTGTGAAGCAGTCTCCTTTAATTGGCTTCTCATGAGAACAGCGTAGACGACTCTCGTCTTTGGACATGGAAAGGAGGGGCTGTGGGGATCATCGATGTGGTGGTGATGACCAAACTTCTTCAGAAAATATCGATGGTGGTGAACAAATTCTTGAGATATGTTTCTCTGATGTGGAGGCAGAGTGTGATAATGATAATATTGACTGTCAATCAATTGATGACGACAAACCAGGGAATGATGAACATATATAAATCAAGTTTAATTTAATCATCCAGATCTAGTATTATATGGAATACATCAGGAACCGCCTGCAACCGTGTATGCATCATCTCTGATTCTGAATTTTATGGTGCATCAAGATTTAGAGGTTTTTTTGTTGATTTCTGGATTGCTTTGCGGGACTGCTAACAAAGAGAGACACCATGGTGGTGCTCATATATGTTAGACACGATAGTTTTGGTATTTTTTTTGCCATTATCGTTGTACTGTGCATCTTTTTTTATGAATATTATTCATCAAATTGTTGATTCATCAAAACTTGTAACTGATTAAGTTTAAGAGATGTATCAAGTTACAAGTTGATGATTTTCTTATGTGCATCAAGGGATCAATTTTAATTGATGATCTTTTTGTTGTGTATATCTTATAATCAAAGTTCTCGTGCATCAACTTGTAACCAACGATATCTTGATGTGCATCAAAATAGTTCTGGAGATTATTTTATAAAAAAATTAGTATTTTGGAAAATGTAAGTAATTTAAGATGCCTACATATGAGAAAACCGAATGTGTAAAAAAGTCGATTGTACTTTTAACTGTATTTTTTTAATAATTAATGGTAAAAGGAAAAAGCCAAATTTTTAGGAAAAGATTTAGGAATTTGGATAGCTGGGATTTCTTCTTAATTACTTTTTGCATCTTTATTCTCTTTTTAGTTTATCCCTACCCTATATATATTATATATATATAAACTTAATATCTTTATTTGATCAGGTGTGCACCTTATGCACCAATCTCTTATGTACACAACCGATATCTAATTCACATAAGGTGTTACACATATAATTACCAAGTAATATATTAAGCATGAAGTTTGTGTATCATTGTTAAATGTAAATATTAAACTTTAATGTAAAGTATCAAGTGAAGTTAACAAATAGATGAAACTATCAAATATCTATAATTCTTTAATCCTATTTTTAAATTTATAAATATAATATATGTAACGAACATTCATAAAAATAAGCATATTGATTACTAACAGACATTGACGCATTATTGATAATCAAATTATTTACAAAACTAATATGAGATACATATTACATATTGTTAGCCACAAAATCAATAATATTATTATTCACACATATTTTAAAAAATTATGTTTATTTTTATTTAAGTATGCTTAAATAGTTTGACACTATTGGAAGGACACATGTCAAATTTAGAAGGTATGTATTCTTTATATATAGATACTAGTTAAATCTTTAGGCTGTGCGTTCTATGTTATTTTATTTAGCATGTATGTGTAATTATGTAAAAACAACTATAAAGGTTTAACACTAATTTCATAAAATTACCAATCATATATTCTTTGTAAGCATTAACTACTAATGAGTGATAAACAAACTGGAAATGATGCAACACTCGGACGGCTAACAGTCTATACCAGCAGATCCGTTTCTAGCTTTTATGTTTAATTGTTGATATACATATAAATTCTTCATGTGATATATGTACCATAAGACTTTTTTTGTTTGTAAACTTATACGAGTCAGATTTAAATAAGTCAATATGTGTAAATAAGACAAACAATAGATTAATTGTAGTGAAATATGCTGCTCAAAAAAATATAAATAAAAAAACTGTAATGAAATATGCCGCTCAAGCCTTGGAAGCCATGGCGAGGTCAAGGCGTTTTACAAAGCGCGACCTAAGTCGGCAGTTTTGTATATAAATGATAATTATTTATATAAAATTATACAAACAAATATATAAAACACATAATTATAGGTGTATAACTTAGTTCATTAATCTTTTTCTTTGTTTTCGGTATATTCCACCATCCTTATTACTAAATAACTATATATATTCGGCTCATATGGCTCAATGTCACTAACATGTATAAAAACATGGCTTAACATGTAAATTAATGTTTTGCTCGACCTTAGTGTACGCCAAGCCTTATGTCCAAGCTTTGGATCATAATGTGTCGTCATGGTCAAGCCTCAAGCCTTGGCGAAGCCAAGGCGGGCTTTTTAGAACCATGAACAAAACAACAACAAAATAAATAAAACTTAGCAAAATTAAGAAAAGAGAAAAAGTTTCGATGAATTGACTATACATGTTCCCATTGAATTTTATGTCAGTGTTGTAGTAACATTTCAGCTATAGAGAGAGAGAGAGAGAGTTCAAACGAGAATTATTTTTTGTACGAGAACTACGAGAACTACGAGAACTAATCTTAGACCTTCATTAAATTTT
Organism: Pulicaria dysenterica; assembly: GCA_947179395.2. NCBI lineage: Eukaryota > Viridiplantae > Streptophyta > Magnoliopsida > Asterales > Asteraceae > Pulicaria > Pulicaria dysenterica. The sequence goes on along the minus strand of OX359294.1, from coordinate 65,748,803 downwards.
AATCAATGACTAAGATTTGTTGGCGGCTTATTAATGCTTCATTGATGGCTCATTGATGACTCATTGATGGCTCATTAATGACGCATTCGGGAAAATCAAGCCTCACAAATTAACGACGGTTCACATGGACGCATTTCACGGTTGGATATATATATATATATATATATATATATATACATATACAGTGCCTCATGGTAGATCGTAATGACACAAAACTTGATACACATTTACCTACATACATGACAATATTATTTATAACATATAATCTAAAACTAAACTAATCTTAACAAAAATAATTATTTGAGATACAAGTAATTCTAAAAATAGGAATAGTTTTTTACTATTTAACAAACACTTGGCAATCATAGGAGGTATAGGGTGATTTTATTATATAGGTAGATAGGTAGATATAAATTTTATCTATTAATTTTAAAAAATATAAATTTATATATAAGTTTAAATATACTTATATTATTACTTAAATAATTTAATCATAATTAATAAAATAAGTAAAAAATTTAACAAGGAGTTAAAGTTAATTTATATTATATATATGATAAAAACAAATATATATTTCTAATATTTGTACACATAATGCTTGGACGAATAATTTTACGAATAATTCATGAACATATAGTTCATTTACAGCTTTGGGTGTGCGCATTATGAATAGAAGATATATTGAATGAAAATACTTCATCACATACTCTCTTCTTATATGAAATCTACATAACAACATTCCACTCCTAACACAATTACTTTGAACGTTGTGAAAACAAATCACATAAGTTAAAAAAATAAGTCGATAAAACAAGCTTATTAATTACAAGGGACTTATAGATAAACCAAACGTCCCTAAATAGGAAACAAACATCAGTTAATGTCACACTAGCTAGCTTAAAAGAATGTTCACACACAAGTATTACCAAGTCAAATTGCTAATAGCGTGTGTACCATGACAATTAAAGCAACATAATGACATGTACTTTCCATCTGTAAAGAGAAAATATGGTTAAAAAGGAAACCAAATTTCATCATTGAAGAGGAATCACAATGACATGCAATTTTCACCTACAATGAGAAAAGAACCCAAATATCATATTGTGGAGATAGAAATTAAAATTAGTCGACTACAAAATACCCATCCCAAGAAGCCGACCATCAAAGATTTTGAATATTACTACCTCCGTCCCATTTTTATTGTCCAGTTTTGACTTTTTAAAATCTTTATTTTTCAACTTTAACCTTAAATATTTTTGTTTCGGTTATATAATACTTCATGAAGATTATATCAATGAAATTACATTTAAAACACAATGCATTCATATATTTTGTATCAAATATTATATAACACAAACAAAAATATTTAAGGTCAAAGTTGAAAAAGAAAGACTTTAAAAAGTCAATATTGGACAATAAAAATGGGACGGAGGGAGTAATTGTTAGTCAAAACAATTACAGAAATTAAATAAATATGATTGACTTCATATTTAATATTTGTAACTGCTATTTAATTAAATAGAACAATCAAATACTTTACTAAATAAACAACTTTATATAAGCGAGAAGAGAGTGCATTTTAACAGAAATGAGATATAGTACGTATAGTCATTACCTTCACCCTACAAGTTTCTTAATAAATCTCGGTGTCTATACCATGTTAAAGTTTTGTACTTCCTTAAAAACATATATTATATTAGACAAAATATATTATAGACATATTCCAAATTCTTCTTACAGCTTCCCTTCTATTTCCCCGTGTCTTAAACCTTGTTACGGAGTTGTAGTTTATGATCAACAACCAGTACACGAAACCGCTCTTTTTCTATAAACATCTAACCACATACCCTTACGGGTACATTGGTGTTTCGATAGTCTCACTCTAGAAGCATGCAATAGATTCTTATTCTCATCTTAATTAATTGGCGTGCGTATATATTTAATTATAATCATTTTTAGTTATTTCTTTGAAGTTGGCTTCTTCAAAGTACTTTGCTGGTGGATTTGTTGTAGTCTATTTGTAGTTTTAGATTAGTCATTTTGATTAACATACGATAAATTAACCATAAATATATCCAACTTGGTATTAGAAGGGTATATTTGTATATGAATAATTAAAGGTATTATTGTAATAGAACATGTTAATTACTTTAAAAGTTTTATTCTGAAATTGTTTAATTATAACTAACTTAAGCATTTGAATTGGATCTCGTGGTTTAAATTAATAAAGTTTTTAATTTTTTTTATGTAAAAGGGTATTATGATAGACTAAACATTTTTAATCTCAAATCTATTTCTCTCACTACAAGAAAATCAGGCGTTAGAAACGGATTTCCCATGGATCAAATTCCGTGGGAAATTTTCAACGGATTCCCACGGATTTGAGTCAGAAAGCTGTTTTTCAACGGATTTTCCACGGAAATCCGTGGGAAATCCGAGGGAAAATGGTTTTCCCACGAAGCTTTTAGCCACGGTCGATTCCGTGGGAAATCCGAGAGAAACATCATTTTTCCACAGATTTGCCACATATTCGTCCGACACAAAATGGGGTGTTGTGTTGTAATGTCTCTCCTAAATTTTTATTAAAAAACAAAATAAATTAAAAATAATTTAGTAGAAAATACTTAATTTAATTACCAGAGTTCACTGCTGAACACACCCAAAACTATTTTACGAGTTTTTCATCCTTATTTGATTTAGATAATGAGCACATAAAAAACTATACTAGTTTTAAGATAAATTTACAATTTTCAATATTGAAAACAGTCAATGATATACGTTTTAAGATAAATTTACACTTTTTAATATTGAATACAGTCAATGATATACGAGTTTTAAGATAAATTTACAATATTCAATATTGAACACGCTCAATGATATACGAGTTTCATGATAAATTTTACAATATTCAATACTAAATAAATCCAAATTTCTCTAGTTATTGAACCTAGATCTTCCTCGTTCACTAATTAATAATATATTAAAATTAAACCGTATAATCTATAACCCAAAATGTATAACGTATAACATACAACTCAAAAAACAAAAGAAAAAATAAAATGAAAAGATCATATCATATTCACCACCCATTTTCATCAAACCAACATAAACATTTTCTATTCAATTTACCGATCTGCAAAGAAAAAAAATGTTTTTTGTGGATTTGTTGCTGAGAAGAATATAAAAACAACTAGAAGGAGATGACTGGCCATTTTGTTTAAATGGAATTTACTGTGGAAGCGAAGAAACACCAATACAAACCTATTCACATAGGTAGTATAATATAATAATAAACATCCAGACGCAGGGGTGGACCCAGGAATTTTTTTGACCTGTAGCACCATATAATGCGAAAATAAAATTAAATAAAATTGAGGGTGTGGTTCGGGTTTTTTCTCGGGTTTCCGGTTAATCGGGTCAGATTAACGAGGTTTCGGCTGTTGTTCTCGTATTTTAGGGCCAAAATTTAAAACAAAACACAATTTATATGAAGCCATGTTAACTAAAATGCTATTTTAAAGGTAAAATAAAGTATTTTAAAGGTATAAATTGAAAGATTAAGCTATTTCTTATCATTATTTTTAAATTTCATTTTTTATTTTATTTTGGTGACATCACCGGTAACACCCTGAAAATTTACCGGTAGCACCGTCTCAAAATATCGAAAATTAACATTACAAACCGTAAAAAGACCGGTGTCCCGTGACCCCTCCTCACATAACCTAGGTCCGTCATTGTCCAGACGTCAAAGATCAGTATCTCGAAAGCCAGTGTTACATAGTTTACAAAAAGACTCCTCGATAAAAAATATATCAGAGTGCGGGCAAATATTCCCCAAAAACAACAACTCCTAGCTAACAACAGAGCTTACCACAACCTGCAAAAATGGAGTTTAATGTAGGGGGTTAGCTCAAAGCTAAGTGAATGGAAGTTTAACAAACGAAAAGCACCAGCTACAACAATAATGATATAAACAACATCATATAAGCAAGCAACACATATGACCGGCGGTTCTGCAAAATTTGCAACCAATGCTGGCCTAGCAAAGGTTTACCGATAGCCTATTCGTCATTCTCACCCAGTAAAATCTCTTAAGTTGCAACGCATGCATGAAAAGATCTAGTACTTATTAGCCGATGACAAATAAGCCTAGCCCATATGCCTAGCCAAAGCTGACCTCCCTCATCATGTGCACATATCAAATCAACGGTTAATTAACACATAAACAGTTAATCAATCACTAGACTAAACAGTCTATTAAAGCATAAAACAATATAAACCATTGTGACCATAACCATTACAACAAATACGATCCGCTAGTTAAAGGTACACTCACTTGTGTCCACCAAACTCCAAGCTTAGTTCTTATATCATTAAGTCTTCGGTTCCCCTAAGAACACATCACAAACAAATCCGTGATTCAAATCCCAAATGACTCCAAAATATCAAGTAAGTTCGCAAACGGGTCAAAACCTACCCGTTATGCCTAACACACAAAACCAACTTGAATACATCAAAAACCATTTAGGAACTCTGCATATATTATATGAAACATGTAACAATCAATGAAAGACGTACACGATTCATCTAAATTCATTTATTGAATTAAAGTGAACAATTATCACCAATATGCTCATAAATGGTTCAACACCTCCAAGAATAAGTTTAACCATCTAAACTCTCTCATATATATCATATACACATATATACAACAAGTACTAACAATGCCCTACAGCATATAAGGCAACACAAAAAACAAACAAAATAGGCTGGGACAGGGGACGTCGTGCCGCAACCGCGTCTCGACAGCAAGAGAACAGTCTGTTGTGTCACTGTTCGTTACATTAGCAACCAAAACTCAACAAACTACATGTGCATGTCTGATTTTCGATTTAAAATACTTCTAAACACTTACAAACCTTATATAACATGTAAATAATATCCATAACACATTTCTAACATCAAATTCATGAAAACCCAAAATAAAGTTTCATCTAAACCTTCATTAATGTAGTTTTTGAGCTTAACTCTTCAAAACACAGAAATCAACTACAAAATTATGCCAAATTACTTTATAACTATCATTTGAATAGGCCTAAACATAAAAGCACCATCAATTCTTCAATTACCCAACTAATTTATAATCCCTAGAATTCAAGTCAGGTGTTTATGCAAGAACACACCAAGAACTTGTCAAGAACAAATCAAGAACACCAATACTAACCTTGATTTAGCAAGAATTAAAACAAAATGACAAGATTAGGGGCTGGAGCAATAGTTCCTCTTTGAAGAATTGAAGAAAATAACACAATAGGAAGGGAGAAGCTTCAACAGGACGGATAGACAGCTAAAGTCAGTCCTGGGTTTTAATTTAATTACACACAGTATTCTTATACTGCTTTCTAACATACAGTAACCTAAATAAAGCAGTCCTACACGATTAATTAACAAACAACGAGGTATTATTTGTAACCCTTAGTAAAAACGAATCTAATGGTACACCTATCACATAAAAATTTAAAACTTATATCTTTACCTTTTTACATCGCGGTCCAATTAAAATTCAAGTTATCATCAAATAAACATAAACATAAATAGCAATTAAATAAACAAATAATCTTAAATAAATATAAATATTTATAAAATAACTTACCACCGCCTTAAAATAACCGGGCCCTATACGCGGGTGTTACATGATTGATTCAAGTTCGCCGGGATGCGGCGGCAACTATGTGAAGGTCGGCAGATTTGGAGATGTAGCGGCGGAGCCCTATATCTAGTAAGCAGGGGCAATGACCATGAAACCTCAGACGGTACTTCGAGGGCGGCGACGGCGTTAAATCGGTACTCAAACCTCAGATGAACCCCGTGGGTGTACTTCGGTAAACCTTAAATTGGTACTTCGATGGTTGCCGCGGCTTTAGCAGCGGTGGCGGCGAACTCAGACAACAACGTCGGTGGTGGTTTGTTGATACAAGGACGGTGGTAGGTGTCGGTGGTTTTGTGCTTATGGCGGTAGTGGTTTCATGTGGTCTGTATAGAGAGATATATATATATATATATATATATATATATATATATATATATTCGTGTTTGAATGAGGGTAAATTCATAGTTATCATATGGAGAGAGAGATAGAGAGATAATAAGGTTTTTAATAGGAAATTAATTTAGTTAATATTCTTTTAAGAAAAAAAGTCTATCCTTCTAACTTAAATTAATAATCCATAAAACACAATTCAATTACTAAAATTCCATAATCTTATCCTTTGATTAAATGATCTGGTTGAAATAATGATTTTCGTATTTTTCGCAAAAAAACTACTTTTCGCATTAACTTCTTTCTATATATATATATATATATATATATATATATATATATATATATATATATATATATATATATATATATATATATATGTGTGTGTGTGTGTGTGTGTGTGTGTGTATAACAATAAATTCTAAGAAGATTTTTAAGAACACATATAAAATCATGCCTTGCAAAAATGGGTATTAAAATGATCAAAATTGATTAAGTGAAAGGTGGAATTTAATTTAAAAGAATTACTATAACATATATAAATTTAGTTTTTATATATACGTGTTTGTGATTTATGTGTCCTTGTGATGTATAATGCTAGTATCCTAATATGATTTTATACGTTTAATTACGTTTATAATGGAAAGTGTACATGTTTGCCTGTTTTTCCATAAAAAATAGTGTTAATTAAAAAAATAATTTCATCCTTGGAAAGCCCTTAAAATTCATGAGATATTTCCGAGGGCTAAATTTTTTTAATCACTTTACAACATAAATAATTACCAAATATATAGGCTTACGTACATATATAGATACATGTATTTTAATGTTTTCATTATGTATAAATTAGTATGTCTATGGTTGTCGAATTTGGATTGTATTCTAGATACTTCATCAATTTTAGTATTATAGTTTAAATTACTTTACCTGAGAAAATGTGACGTGTTAAAGTTTTGTATGAATTATTTTTTTTCTATATTGAAATAAAAATTTTAGGTATTACAACAAAATTAAAAATTGGCTTTTTTGAAAGTAGATGTTTAATAATTGTTTTCTAATAGATCTGCGAGTCCTGGTGTCGATCTTAGGAAATTTCTTAGAAACTTGTCCTTGAAAATCTCTTGAAAATATATCATCGAAATTATAATCTATCATAAAGTTGCCTTGGAAATTCTTTGGAAAGTGTTCTCGAAACCCATTTCAAACCATCCCTCAAAAATTCCTTGGAAAATTATCACCGGGCATCTCTTGGATATTTTGTTGGCCGGAACTCTCTCGGAAATACATGTCCTCGAAAAATCCCATGAGTTATCTTTTAAGAAGGGTTTTTACAAGGACCGATTTCCCTTGGAAAACCATTAAAAAATTGTCGTTTCCAATGGAATTTGTAGTCGGAAATGCCTTGTTTTCTTGTAGTGTGAACTTTTTTAGTTATTTATATATGATATTCTCTTCAGAATTCTGCATTTGATTTCATCTTCTTTGTGTGATGTGTTTTTGTTTTTGAATTCTTTGTGTTTTTGTTTTTGTGGTATGTAGTGATGGTTTGCATATTAGAGAAGAGTACGTAGCAGAAGGATCCACAAAATATTCTTCCTGAGGCGTTGCCCCTTAACTCAATAGTTAGGTCTTGATAGTGGCAATAAGATCAACAGGCCGGATAAATCAAAATTGCCTAGCTCAACATAAAAATACGTACTTCTTATAAAATTAAATCGGCACAAATAATCTAAAACCTCGATCCTAAGACTCAAGCCATGTATGGGATCAAAGTGGACCACATCTACTAAACTTAAATCTTCCTTTTTTTTATACTACGAGACCCAAATTTATAATTTTAAAGAACGTATACACTTCTAATATACCAAAAACTGCTGTTTTCTATAACTAGTCTTTTGTATTGCATTATTTAGAAGTTGTTTTGGGTGATCCTTCCGACACTTAGTGACACGAAGTCTGAGTATGAGAAGGTTATATAAATGAAAAAGACGGTTCACGTTTTTTACAAACACATGCATATATACTGTCTAAGTTGTGTGGCATCTAATGTCTTTTAAAAAAAAAATCAAGCTAGAGCAGTGAGTCAAGTAGTTCTACTAAAATATTGCAGAAAACCATAGGCTACACCAAAGAGGCAAAGTGGCCACTAGAAGATTGCAAATATATCTATTCAAAATTAAAGAAGGACCCATCCCATGTGAATAACAAATTCATGTAGAATAAAAAATCATTATTATAGAAACTTCCCATGTTAATTGCTGTAGAGATGTCAAACCAACATCATACAACATTATCCCAATTCCAGATGATTAAATAGGGTTTTCTATAAATATGATAACATAACCGATATCCTTAGTACTAACTAATCCCGAATATTTTGGTACAGGCTAATTAATCATTATTAATCACTTGTAAAGTTTTAGCATGTTTTCGGAAAAGTTAAGCGATGTTTTGATATACGGAGCCAAACCATATATATCCTATATGTGGCTGTTTTATATATTATCTCCGGTCATTCAAGATGTGTCTTGTTAGGTATTGCTCATATTAGACGGGTGTCACCTTGTAATGTGTTTAGTAAGAATTTTGATACTCCTTTCCAGAAATTTACCACTAATCTATCTTGAGGTGGTTTCTCACCTATAACTTTAGGAAATTGTCCTCTCAATGATTTCAGGGACGTACGTGTTAATGGTCCAATGAGCATGAATCTCACTCTATCTAATGTGCTTAAGGTGACACACGATTTAGGGTTCTTAAAGAAGTACCCCAATAATTGATTAATTAATAAAAAATAAAAAATTATAATAACTAGACGAATTGAAGCAGGAGTGAAGAAGGTGTTGGATTAAAGGGGATAGTTATGAGCCCACAAATGGGTTTTGGACAAAATGACACAATTCTAATTAGCCTTATAATACCAAATGATACAGATGTGTTTCTGCTTCAGGACAAGACAAGGCCACATGAAATAGAGAGAGACTCTCCTCTCTTACTATAAAATCTTTATAAGAAGACAATTTGGTCCTTTCCATTTTCATCTCTATCATCCAACACAAACTTACCCATATCACACAAAGAAATAAAATAAAGTAAATATGTATTAAAAATGCATCTTTAAATTTAGGGTTTAGTTCCTAAAAGTACATCGAAGTTGACACCTTTTGCTATTGTGTATACTCATCTTTCATTACTCCCATTTAATACACCGAGCTCTTCAAAACTACCGTTTAATACATCTTAACATGTGATAGCAGGTTAAGGGTGATGTGAATCAGGTAATTGATGATGTGGCTATGACTTTGATGATGTGGCAATGACTTGGATGCTTATGTGGTGTTATCATATTTAGAAGATATTAAAAAAAGAAAAACAACTTAAATAATAATAATAATAATAATAATAATAATAATAATAATAATAATAATAATAATAATAATAATAATAATAATAATAATAATAATAATAATAATAATAATAATAATAATAATAATATATTGATATCTGGGTTTTTGTCTTTTTGAGAACCATCACCGATTCAAAACACCATCGACGATTAATCGATCATCTTCGATTCTTCATATGCTACCACCATCGATTGGAGTTGGGCAATCATAACCAACATTGATTCTTCATCTTCTCCGGTGGCATGACACTGCCACCACCAAGGGAAACACCACCACCATCGATTTAGGGGTTTTCTGATGGAGGTTTCCGATGAAGATCATAGATCTAGCGTTCAAAACCTCAGCAAATGCAACAAATAACTCCAAATCCAAGTCCCCCCCCCCACTAATACGAGACTTTTGAGCAAAACCACCATCGAAGACATCACCGGACGACGGAGATCGCACTGTAGGTGGTGGCGGAGTACGAGAAAACCCTAAATCGCAGGTTTCTTTTTGGGTCAGATGGTGGTGGCGACGGGAAGATGGTGGTGGAGACGTATGATGATGATGGTGGCCTGATTGTGGTGGTGACGGGAAGATGGTGGTGGCGAAGGGATGATGTCCAGGATCTGTTCATCGAACCACCACCGAATTCATCTTGCTTCATCTTCATCGTTTCTCCATTCAAAGGTAAGTACAGATTTAGGGTTTTGGTTTTCTTACCAGATCTGGATTTAGATTTTGGTTACAAGTTTTGGATTTAGATTTTGGTTACAAGATTTAGAGTGGTTCCAGATTTTGGTTACAAGATTTTGGATTCTGATTCATGTTATTCGTACTGTTCTTGAGTGTTCTTGACATGGCATTCATGTTGTTCTTCACTGATCAAGTTTATTGTTACTTAAGATTTAGGGTTCGATTTCTTGTTGATTGTTACTTAAGATTTCAATTTCTGGGTTCGATTTGTATGTCTTTTAGATTTAAGTTGTTATTTAGGGATTTCTGGGTTCAATTTCTGGATTCTCGATTTGTATGTTACTTGAATATTCATCTTCTTCATATAAGTTATCTTCATCATTTCAGATTAATGTGTTCTTCATAATGTTTCTTTTTTTTTAATTTTTTTTACTGATGTGACAACTAAATTAGTGATGTGGCATGCAATAAAAAAAAGAAAAAAAAAGTGTGACCTGCTACCTAATGAAGAGGTAACCTAATGTATAAAATGGTAGTTTTAGGAACTTTGATACATTAAATGGGAGTAATGAAAGATGGGTATACACAATAGAAAAAGGTGTCAACTTCGATGTACTTTTAGGAACTAAACCCTTAAATTTAACCACAAAGTGTATATGTAACAAATCAAAATTGTGTTTATAGGACCATTAGCATCCAACCCATATTTATCCTTCCAAATTCACTTATAAATCATCATCCACATTATCACCCACCTTCAACTCTTTCTAACCCTCAACCTTCACATCCAACCCTTCTCAATTATTTCAAAGACAATAAAATATGAAATAATTAATAATATTTTATAAATTTCATTACATAATCTTGAATAAAAACAAGTAAAAAAACACATAATTTAAAAAATAAACTTAATTACTTCCACCCATATTGTCGTCAAAGTTCATCTTTTTGTTGCAAAACGAATTCCAATTACGTACCCGAGAGATGATTTTCCGGAGATAAGAAAAACTCACAATTTTTTCGAAGCTCTCGTTTTTTGCGGCCTCGGCTTTTATCCTTAATGCCTCCGCGATCTTTTCGAAGCTCTTGTTTTTTTGTTTCCACTTGTTCATATTTTTATAAAAAAATATAAGAGTTGGATAAAATGAAGAAATTTAAGAAAAAATGTTAGAAGATGTGTGTAAATAAAATGATGTGAGGGTGAATGTTATATATATATATATATATATATATATATATATATATATATATATATATATATATATATATATATATATATATGAGAGAGGAAAAGAAAAAAATAAAAAAAAATAATATATATAAACCATATATATATATATATATATATATATATATATATATATAATGATACCCGCGTAATGCCGCGACAACGAATAATTTCTACTTATTAACATGTCCATTTTCAAAACCTAAGGAGTATGATATTTATATAATACGGTGATGACGAATAATTTTTGTTTAGTGACATATCTATTTTCTTTATCGTTTTTTCACTTCTTTTATTATTCTGTTCTCCATAATTTTAAAAATAGATATAAAAATATTTTTTAATAAATAAGTTAATTTATATTGGCTTTGACTTTCAAAAAATTTGTATTAACTTTGATTTTCTTAAATATATTAATTTTATTTATTAAAATGGAATCTAAAAATCTAATTAACTATAATTAATAGTTACTTAATTTAGTTTATATGAGGGTCAATTTAGTAATTTCAAAACACTTAAAATTTAAGAGTTTAAGCAAAATGCTTAAATGCTTTACTAGCATGATGCCCGCGCAATGGGGCGGCAACGAATAATTTCTACTCCTTAACATGTCCATAAAGACGTAAGGAGTATGATATTTATGTAATACGGTGATGAAGAATAATTTTCGTTTGGTGACATGTCTATTTTATTTATCTTTTTCACTTTCTTTATTTTTATGTTCTCCATAATTTAAAAAAAAACGTTATAAAAATATTCTTTAATAATTGAGTTAATTTGTATTGGCTTTGACTTTCAAAAAAATTGTATTGGACTTTGATTTTTTTAAATATGTAAAGTTTAGTTATTAAAATGGAATATAAAAATCTTATTACCTATATCAAAAGTTATTTAATTTAGTTTATATGAGGTGCAATTTAGTAACTTCAAAACACTTAAAATTTAAGAGTTTAAGCACAAGGCTTAAATGTGTTCTAATATATATATATATATATATATATATATATATATATATATATATTTATGACCGTTGGGGGAGAGGGGTGCGTTAACGGTAAAAAGGGAAAAAAATAAAAAATATTACCTTGTAGCTGCCATGTTTACCCTACCCGTGGAGACCTCGAACCCGAACACACCGGGCAGCCGATGCGCATGATCTAACACTCTAACAACATCCATAGTGGGTGTTTGTTTGCATGTCATGATGCGCTCGTCGTCCACTACTCCTTGTTCATCATTCGCTCTATGTGTCATTGCTCGCCGTCTCATTGATGAGCTAAAATACATGAATTTCTTTTTTTTTTCCTTTTTTTGTATTACCGTCATATGTAAATGAAAATGAGTAATGATGTGTAGGTTAGTTATACACAAGGTTCTAAATAACGTAAGGCGCGGCGTGGCGGCATGGTCAAGCCTCAAGTTATAGAAGCCATGGCGAAGCCATGGCGTTTTCTAAGGCGTGACTTAACGCGGTATTTTTGTCTGTATTTTATAATTATATGTATGTAGTGTATACTTATTTTTATGCAGATTGCTGATAATCACACAAATTGAGAGCAAAGTAACATTATACAAATTACAAAAATCAAATTTATAAAAGTCCAATATACATGATCGCAAATCCGACACAAAAAAGTTAATTTTTTTAAATTTTTTAATTTTTTTCACGCCACGCCTTAAAAAACTCGTCATTTGGCGGGTAAAGGCGCGCCTTGGCGAGCCTTGGCGCACGCCACGCCTAATGTTCACGCCATGGTCCATTTCTTAACGTCGGAGCCACGCCTCACGCCATGGCGTGTTTTTTAGAACAGTGGTTATACATGACTACATGTCATAACTAAGACATTTTAGTCATGACTAATTCATAAGGTAAAAATCTGATATTGTAGTTAGTCATGACAGTTATACATGTCATAATACAAGTTGTAAACAAGCTGTAGTTTTTAACCAAGCGATTAGAATTGTTGGGACAAGTCTTGTAAAAAGCCTTACGTTATGTTCTTTAGTTAACAAGTAAATTAGAGGAAAGGTACTACATGAGAGAGTTATTTAATTAATTGATCATTAACGAGTTTTTAATAGTTCGCGTGATGCGTCGGGTTAAAAGCAATTTAATACATTAGCTCTTTACATATATCTGTCTTTTTTTTTGAAAAAAATGTAACATGATAGTTATCAAGTTTCAGTGTTGTTACACGAAAGTTATTCAAAATTTTACAAACAAAAGATAAACGATACAGATAAGGATGTCTCTGCCCCCGCGTTGCGTCGGGTGGTAAAATACTATTTATGGGTTTTTTAATTATTTAAGTGTTTCATTGATTTAAAATATATATGCGTATAACAACACTTAACCGCGTGAGGTGCTATTGATAACATATATCATTATCTTTTATATAACTATTAATAACTTGAAAAACCCCAATGAGACAGATTATAATATCTAAATATAAATAAAAGACTAATTTAAATAGTTTTTATTACACAATCTTAAACGTTTGTTTTATTAAAATTAATTCTCAGTTTTATCATTTTAAAAGATTTCATAAGTTTTATCATTTAAAAAGATTTTATAATCATTTAATACTTTTATAAAAATAACCAATAGATGTTTCAACTTGTTGCTTATAATTGTAATTATAACAATTATGATATCATATTACTGTCATTACATCTACCCCTTGCGTAGGTGCTTCTATTGTTGCTCTTATTGTCAACGTCGTCGTCATCTTTTAAACTTTTATTTCTTTCGCGTTTTATAATACTTTAATATTTTTTATTAACGTTTAATATTATTTTTTAAAACAACTCGTGTATCACACATGCATTTAATATGTAATTTATAATTAAATAAAAAGCTTACTCAATTGAATTTTTAGCTTATATACGTTGAAAAATATAGTGACAACTTAATAATATGTATATTTTAATATATACTTTGAAAATAAAAGTAATTAGTTGTATAAAAAATATCAAATTACTTTTTCATTTGAAAAGCATATAAAGATAAGTCAAAAAAACAAAAGTAGCTAGCCACGTGATATTTCAAAATATCATCTCATCTTATGATATATAGTGGAATTTACAAAAAAGCCCCTTAATATCTCATGATAAATTGCCAATTTTGTTTGTAAATTGATAGTATAGGATAATTCGACCGGATTTTAGGTTAATCGCGTTTTCTTTAAAATAATTTCACACGATACCAGTCCTATGAATATAATTCTAGTTTGTGACGGTCAGGTTAATCATGTAAGTTTGTGGGGCCCCAACTCAAAACCAATTGGTTATGAGAGGAGTAGTCCATGACATTTATAAAGCAGATTACAAAGTCATCTTCCGTTCAATGTGGGACATTACTTAACACGCTCCCTCACTTGTGACATTCTTTTTTTTTGCCTAACACGTGGAAACTTATGGGTTAAGTGGAGTCCGTGTGGCCTTTGACAAACCACGTGTGGACCTTGCTCTAACAACATGTAAGTTTGTGAGGTTCCAACTCAAAATCAATTGGTTATAAGAAGAGTAGCCCAAAACACTTATAAAACAGATTACAAAATCATCTTTCATCCGATGTGCATGAGACATTACTCAACAAAACAGTTTCCTGCATGCATTATAGGTGAGCAAACCATCCTCCATCGATCAGCTCCTAAGCCCAAGATTGGCATGACGAGTTTTCTTTTTCTTTTTTTAACTTTGAAGTAAAAGAAAAATATATGAAAAAATGGCTATAATAACGTGATAGTCATTTATAATACTTACCACTAAGTTATAAGCTCTTATGTTATGTCAATATACTTGTATAATATCTACATAGAACACACAAATATTCATTTCTTTACAAACATACAATTAATCCTAAACCAGGAAATCGCCCGATCGAGTAGTATGAATAACATCTCAGTGATTTGTTCATAGTGTTAAACTTTGTTAACAGTTGTTAGTTTTATATAGTTGTTATTTATAACTATACTAGCTAAGCACCCTGTGTATAAACATAATGAATGATTAAATTCATTTTTAAGTTTTTTATCTTTTAGTTTACTAATATGTATAGAAAATAAAACTGTAAAACATACTTAGGATATAGAAAATATTTAAAAATTAGAAAATCTACAAAAAAAATTGGAAATTCATATATAACATTGTCATCATATTTTTTTATAGAACTTCTTTATAAACAACATTCATTTTTTTATTTGTGGGAACTTAACTGTGATTTCTTTCTAGTAGTTAAAGATTGCACCAATAAAGAACTCTTAGAAGATGATTAAGATGGTTGTTTATTCTCTATAGTTGATATATATCAAAATAAAGAAGAATGACATCAACATATGATATGCCGAAGTCTGTAAATGCAACACCGCAACACTTTTTATGCAATTGAAACTAGAATTATTGTAAACTTCAATATACACCGTTTGTGATCATCAATGTCACCATTAGAATAATTCTTGCCGAATTAAATTTGAATATTTTTAAGTATGTTTTAACTAACTTAATATTTCTCCAAATTGGTAAGGATTATGTTCAAATTAGTTATGATTATATATATTGTTTAGTTTTTAAATTACGTTTTGATATTTAAATTTGAATGTTTTCAAATTTATTTTAACTAATCTAACATTCCTCATAATTAGTTAGTATTGGAATGTTTTTAAATACGTAATAACTAATATTCATATTTAAATTATGTATATAGTAAGTTAACTAATCTCTAAATTTAATTCATTAAATTAGATTTTATATAGAAAATAAAATGTAAATTTTAATAATTAATCTATTAATTTAATCAGGAAAAGCTTAGTCAATTAGTTATTAATTATAGAATAAAAAGTAAATTTTAACAAACTAATTTATTAAATTGTTTTAACTATCTAATATCTCTTAACTAACTCATGTAAAATTTGGTTATTTTCTAATATTTTAATTTTTTTATTAAATTGAATGTTCTGATTGGTGAAGGTTTATTTAAAAGGATAATGATGTTATCATTCTTTTTCTTTTAATCTATATATACATACATAAAAGACATGCAAATTTTCCTAAAATAACTATAAATTGAACTTCAATCAACCAATCACAAGCTTCAATTTTAAAATCATTCAATTCTTAAAAACAATTTTGGAAATATTATACACGATGAATTCGATTTTGGATTTGGGAGGGGGCTAGATAAAAATTACGAGGGGTTTTATTAAACATGTGAGGAGCTTTTAAAAAAAATGTGAGGGGGGTTTTATAAAAATTATATATTAATGTAATTAATTATAAGATGTTTATAAATTATGTTTAGTAACTTGTGATATATTTTGTTTAGAGAAAAAATAATTATATATTTACAACCGTCTTATTTTTATCTATGTTTTGGTATAAATTTTATATTAATATGACACTTTTTTTAAATTAGTATATTCTCATCACAAATGTGATATTTCATTTACTGCTTTATTTTTATTTAAAAATTTTAATATCTCAAATACACTTCCGAAATACCCGTGCGTGCACGGGTCAATAAACTAGTAAGTTTATAACAAGATTTGTGAAACTCATAAATTAAATTTAATTCCCAGTTCGTCTCAATCTGTCTTAAGCGTTCATAAATGTATATATTTTAGGCTGTTATTTTTATGACATTAAAAATAATAAAAATAAAGCAAATCCCTACTATTACTAAGGACTCCATATATATTAATAAGGAAGAATAATTATTATTATCAATATCAAATAATGTAGATAAGTTGATATTTTTTTTATGACAGGATTAATTAACCTGCTACCTAGACTACTAGCAAACAGGCACCATATATACACACGATATATGCCTTTCAACAAAAAAAAAAAAAAAAATACACGATATAAATAAATATATACAAGACGACGACCATTATCATTACACCCCCACCATTTTTGTCGCTTTCGTCCCTCGTCCCTTTATATACAGTACAACATCACATTTAGTTCTATATCTTCAATCGATCAATTCTCTCTTTCTTCCAATTACAAGTGTTCATTAATTACCATTATAAGTACGTACTACTATACAACATGCATACAAAAGATGCTTTCAAACCCTACCCCATGAACCACTTAGATTTGAGTTCTATGAAAGAATTGCCAGAATCACACGCATGGATGTCATTAGATCACGACTCATCGCCTAATTCTTATCTCTCATCGGATTCCGAGCCCGTCCCCGTGGTCGATCTCCGTGATCCAAACGCCATGAAACTTGTTGGCCATGCATGCAGAACTTGGGGTGTGTTTCAAGTAACCAACCATGGCGTTCCGACAAATCTTCTTGATGAAATGGAGTCTGCTGGTAGGAGGCTGTTCGCGCTTCCGATTCAGCAAAAGCTCAAAGCTGCTCGAGCTTCAAACGGAGTTTCTGGCTATGGTGTCGCGAGGATATCATCGTTTTTTCCAAAACTCATGTGGTCTGAAGGGTTCACCATTGTCGGATCGCCTTATGAACACGCTCGTAAACTCTGGCCCAACCGTTATAATAGATTCTGGTAAGGGTTTTTAATCCCTCTATTTAGGATATGATTAACATCCTCTAATACATGTTGTAGTCAATATAACCCATTATGTTGTCTCACAAATATAAAATTCAGACTATTATTATTTTTAATCAAGAATGTGTCTTATTATAGTCCCTCTTAGAGAATATGATTGGTCATATTAAACGGAGTATCCCAATCTTGGGTGTAGATATATGCATATATCAAAATCTGTGTACCAAAGTACCAAGATGATAGAAAGGTGTTTCTTATGTGTCATATTTATATAATTAAGTTATAGTCCCACTATAAACGAAAGATATAATTTAAGAGTATGTTTAGAGTGTACACCTATATTCTGCTTTATTAAAAATAATCAAAATCTGCATGCATGCTGGTTCAGATCCGAAAAAAAAAACATAAATTTTAGTTTAAATGAAACTGAATTATGGTTATTGATCTATTAATGCAGTGATGTAATTGAAGAGTATAAAGAGGAGATGAATAAATTAGCTGAAAAACTCATGTCATTGATGTTGGGATCATTGGGAGTAACAATGGAGGATGTAAAGTGGGCTGGCTCAGGCGGATCAGTTCCAGCTTTGCAGTTAAATTCATACCCGGCTTGCCCGGATCCAGACCGAGCCATGGGTCTAGCCGCGCACACGGATTCAACGCTCTTAACCATCCTTCACCAGAACAACACAAGAGGGCTCCAGGCTCATAAGGAAGGAACCGGTTGGGTCACTGTCCCACCGATACCCGGTGCACTCGTGGTCAATGTAGGTGACCTTCTTCACATACTATCCAACGGGTTGTACCCGAGCGTGCTGCATCGAGCCATGGTGAACCGAACCCAACACCGCTTGTCAGTGGCTTATCTTTTTGGACCACCATCTAATGTTCAAATCTCACCTCTTTCAAAACTAACAGACCAAGTTCACCCTCCTCTTTACCGACCGGTTACTTGGAGCGAGTATCTTGGCACGAAAGCTAAACACTTCAACAAGGCGTTGTCTTCAGTTCGAGTATGTGCACCTTTGAATGGATTCACGGATGCTAGCGATCATAGTGGTGTTCAAGTTGGCTGAATATGTATATGAAGCAATTCTTTGTTAATAATTTGAGGATAAAGTTGTATGAAAGGAGAGAGTATAAACAAACAATTAATTAAGCTACGGACTGTTTTTTTAAAAGTTTTGTCATGGTATAGGATTTAATACTGAAAGAATCCATTATAGTGTCAAGGTAAACGACACCTAGCCCGACACATTTGTGCCCCGAATATGAAGGAAGATCCTCCTCCAAGGAAAAGATCATTTTGGCATAAATCATTGGGTCTAATACAGGATGAAAAAGATTCTTTCAAATGAACATTATCAATAATATCAACTCCTCATGAAAAAGATCAAAAAAAAAAAAAAAAAATGAACCAAAACTTCCAAATTGGATATATATATTAAGCACATGACAGGTCAGGCTAAATAACATTAGAAATAATGAAACTTTTAATTAACTAGTTAATCTTGCTTATTAATTAACATGTTCTAAGAAATGTGTTGACAGCTAGCTGATCAATAAGTGTTGGGACAACTATAATAACTGATAAAGAATATATAAAAACAATTAAGAACACACGATTCAATTACACGATTCATACAATAAGAGTAATCATACTTGATACTACGTACATCTATGGAAAACTCGAAAGATTTTTTTTTATTATCGTAGAATACACAAGCAACGTACGACATGCACAGTAGTATTAGGTACAATGACCTAGATACAAAAATATATATCATTAGGACCATAAGGTTATCCGTTATACTCTCCCTCTTCTCTTTCCTTACCCACTGCCACATCAGCGCCACATCATTTTTCCTCTCCTTCCCTTTCCCTTACCCACTACAAGTGTTATACCTTCTCTTTTTCCTTTCCCTTTCCTTTTCACTTTTTTTAAAAAAAAAATATGACATGGACATGTATGATTGGTAGAATGTGGTGGTGGGAGTTTGCGTCCGAGTCCCACAGCCCGCAACCGGCCTTCCTTACTCGGCGAGTACGTGACACCCGAAATGGCTGCGAGCTCGCAGCCAACTCGCCTCCAGCAAGTGAGGTATAACGGAAAGCCTAACAATTAACATTCTTTAAATCTTCGTAACGCAATAAGGTCCATAAACAGATCACGTTCCACAACTTAACAATAAAATATCCTTATCCTTCCAAAAATAGAGTAGACTCCAAAAACGATCAAGTTGAAACTTACAAATATAAGGCCATGGTTGTCCCTTTGCATTTGTATACTTCATATATATATTAGCCACATAAATCATAGATGAGGGATTTTGGTACTTCTTGTGTAAAGACCCCACATGCGTATTATGGTCCTTACTTCTAGCGAATAACACTATGCATCCTCCCCCTGAAGGGAAAGTGTTGGTTTTTATATACACCGTTTGTTTTTCCACATTATTCAAGTTTCACAATTGCATATTTGCATTTATTTTATGTTAAAATATTACATGGTGTTAAATGAGTGTTATTAATTTCATTGTTTTATTTAACCTCGCATTTGAGAGGTTTGTAAAAGCAATATTATAAATTATGCATGCCTTGAACAATAAATATTATTTTCTCTTATTTTATAATTAAAAGTATGAAGAATTAATTATAAACTTTTGCAAAAATAAAAAAGATTAAATTGCATAAAAATACAATGAACTTCATTATATACAACGAACTTTTATTTTTAAAAGCAACACCTTTCTTACCCCGTCCATCGTATACAAAATGTAACCTAAATTACATGTATCAAGTCATTTTATCCTTTTCTTCTTTCTTTTTGTCTTTTTTAACTTGTTCTTAATGTGTTTATAAGTTCAAACTCTTGGTGTTCTTTAAATTCAAAAATGCAACTCTTCATTTGAAGAATAATTAATCAAATTGTTTGACAAATATCTGAATATGAACAAGAATCCAAGAAGAACTTAGATCACAATGCTGTAATTAAAACATGATCACAAGGCTGTAATTGACCACTGCAATTGCGTGTTGGTTGGGGTTTGGATTTCTAGGGTTTGGGTTTGATAGTAATTAATTAAGTTTTTTCCTTAGTCGCGATACGTCCGGGTATAAATTTGCGATTGTTTTGTTATTTATTATTATGGTTCACTTATATGTTATGGTAGGGTTAATATACCGCATGCTCGATGATTAATTTATGTTTTATGGTATGATAGCTACTTCGTTACGTATATCATTTGGAATGCTTGCATGCGAATATTATATATATACGTATGTGTCGGTTTGGTAAAGTATATGATATGAAATATTTATATGTGATATACATGTTATGTAGAATTGAAAGGTTTTTTGCATGATTAATGACGGGGATTAATACAATTTGATGTACGTAACCGGAAAGTTGCATATTAACAAACAGATTATGGTTTATTTGCACTATCGGACTAAGTGCGCGGGGGTAGAGAACTACTTTGCTCACATACGGATTTGGGCCTAGTAAATTAGTCGTGACCTTTTAGGATATCTAGTGAAGTGTAAACCCGTCACATTAATATTAGATAATATCACATTATATTTAAAAAAAGAAAAAAAAATCATTTATTTCCATCTCCTTTGGTCTCTACTCACATCTACTCTCTCTCTCTCTCTCTCTCTCTCTCTCTCTCTCTCTCTCTCTCTCTCTCTCTCTCTCTCTCTCTCTCTC
The DNA here is from genome assembly GCA_947179395.2 of Pulicaria dysenterica. Classification (NCBI taxonomy): domain Eukaryota; kingdom Viridiplantae; phylum Streptophyta; class Magnoliopsida; order Asterales; family Asteraceae; genus Pulicaria; species Pulicaria dysenterica. The sequence continues at coordinate 65,727,217 of OX359294.1, read as the reverse complement.
TCTCTCTCTCTCTCTCTCTCCCTGGTTAATCATCCACAAAACCCACATCCACCACCGCCAATCCATCTTCACCGCCCACCACCACCATCCCCACCACCCACGACCCCTCTCTCTCTATAATTGTCCTCTCCCCGTCTCTCTCTATCCTTCTGATCTTTCTTCATAGGCTCACTATCACCACCGTTATACTCAACCGCCACCACTGGCATCTTCATCTTTACCACCACTACCAACAATATATTCAACCACCACCGCCATCATTATACTCAACCACCACCGCCATCGAAAAACAAATCAAAATGGTACATCATAGATGGGTTTCAGAACCAAATCAAAAAACAAATCATATTGGGGTTTTCAGAAACAAATAAAACCCCAAATATGCTAACTCCAGCCATCACTGTGAACACCACCACTGTCTTCTCTCTCTCTCTCTCTCTCTCTATCTTCTACTACAGATCTGATCAGTTTCCTCTCTTACCTACCATTCTTTCTCTATAACACACTTACTCCCTGTCGATATGTACGAATAACACTACCATCATTGCCAGAATTTTTTTTCAACATAGGGTTTGGAAATCAGTTGTCTATAGTTTGATTTGATGTCGATTTGGTTTTATAAATTGTTTGGAGGTGTTCGATTTAGGGTTTGAAGATGGTGGCAGTGACGGGGTTTGAAGATGAATGTGGTGATGGTTGAAGATGAAAAATGGCGATGGTGGTGGTTGAAGATCAAGGTACGGATGATGGGGGTGAAGACGAGGATGGTAGTGGGAGTGATTGAAGATAAAGCTAGCAGTGATGAGGGTGGATATGAAGGTGGAAGGATAAAAGAAGTTGTCGGTGGTGGAGTTTGTTGTTGACGGAGATGGTTGTGGTAGTGGTAACTGTGCCGGCGGTGAGAGAGAGATAGGTAGATGAGAGAGATATATACTTATCTAAATATATTGTGATATTCATTTAGAGAGAGATAGGTGAGAGAGAGAAGAAAATAAAGAAATTTAGATATTTAATATTAAAAATCAACTACAAATAATAAAGAGGAAAAAAATAATAAAGAAAATAAAAAAATAGATATAAGGGCATATTAGTCATTTTTAATTTGACAATGACAAAACTTGCAAGAGATTCGGGTAGGGAGAGAACAAGCCCGTAAAATTCGGACCCGGGGACCAATTCCATAATTTTAGCTAAACCACAGGGACCAAAAAAGTAATTAACTCTATGAATTATGATTTGTCATTTCTTTTCTCTTTTATAATAAAGAAAATTTCCATTTACATATATATATATATATATATATATATATATGTATATATATACATGGTTCTAAATAACGTAAGGCGTAGCGTGGCGGCGACGTCAAGCCTCAAGCTTTAGGAGGCATGATGAAGCCGTGGTGTTTTCTAAGGTGTGAATTAAGGCTGCGATTTTGTATATATTTTATGATTATATATATCAAAATTTATCATTATTAATATACGAATTACACAAAGTTACATAAATGATAAGCAAAGTAACATATACAAATTATAAAATATAAATTTTCAGACATTGTATACATGCAATCGCAAAATATGTACAAAAAAGTCAATTAAAAAAAATGATTTTCTCCACGCCACGATTTAAAAAACTCGCGATTTGGCGAGTAAAGGCGCGTCTTGGAAAGCTTTGGCGTGCACCACGCCTAGCAGTCACACCTAGGGCCATTTTTTAACGGCGGAGCCACGCCTCACACCTTAGCGACATCATGACACACCTTTTAGAACACTATATATATATATATATATATATATATATATATATATATATATATATATATCTGTGTGTGTGTGTGACAGAGTAAAGATAAAATATGTTGTATTCACACCAAAATGGTTATCTCAGTAATGACATAGAAATTTTGTAACCATTCGTAAACCACCCGGCAGTAAATGGTTTACGGTATTTTTGATAAACACTTAGTGGATCTTCTATACCTGTAGTTAGTGGCTAACGTTGTTTACAAAATTACCACTACCACTTAGTTAGTGGGTAAAATTGTTTGCAAAATTACTGCTACCACTTAGTGGATCTTCTAAAACCGTTATTTAGTGGCATAAACCGTATAGAAACTTACACTCAACATAATTACCGGGTAATGAAACTACATTCAGTTTAGTGACTTTTGTAACTACCATTGCAACTAGGAATTTTATACAAATATTCCATATTAAAGTTTTTATATTTTTAACTAATAAATTCACACATAAAATTAAGATTATTATTACGTGGATATTTGAGTTCAGTGTATTATGTTTTCAGTTATATTTATGTAAGTATAAACATAATCTGTTATATGCTAGAATCTTAATTTTATATGATGTTATTTTAGTATAATCAGATTTATATCATTATTATTCAACTTTTAATAAATTAAGTTTACAATTATAGAAATCAATTATATAATTGGCTTTAAAAAATTTATTACTCAAATTAAGCACTTGATATTACACTATAAACTTTATACGGGAACTCATTAATATTACAGAAAAACTTTTTAGATGTGATCTTTAATTTTATATTTAATATATATATATATATATATATATATATATATATATATATATATATATATATATATATATAAGTATAAGTATTAATATAAAAGTTTTATTTACATACCCAAGAATCGCGCGGATATAACACAGCAAACTATACCTAAATACAATAAACTTTGGCTAAGTTATAATTTTATATAACAAACTTTAAAATTTTAAAAATAATACAACCTTATACTCTTTTATAACTCACATTGTATGCAAATTGTAACGTGGAGGCACTTTGTAATTATTTTTAAAATATTAATTTTTTCATTATTATGTTCATAATCTTTGTTCTTCAAATCCAAGAACATTCAAACCCATAGAACTCCAAGAACACAAATAACAAAGCCCGTATCAAATCGAATATGAACTCAAGATCTTATTGAAGTCCAAGAACATTCAAATCTGAAAACATTTTTAAATATTGTGTTCTTGAGGTTCAAGAGCCTAAATCAACAAAAAATGTAACATTCATCTTGAAAATGAAAAGTAAAACATTCAAAACTTCAATCTGTACCAAAATTGCAACCTTAGATATGAATGAAGAGAGAGAGAGAGAGAGAGAGAGAGAGAGAGAAGATATTAAAACCACAGTGGTGGTTGTGGTGGTTGAATCAGATCGCACCCTAAGCGCAAGGTGAGAAACAATGGTGGTTGTTTGCAGGTGGTGCAAGAAACCTTGAGCATGACGACGACGGTGGTCTGAAGACGACATAAGAAATCCTAATAACGACAGTGGCAACGGCGGTACCTTCAAAATCACACAAGAAACTAACCACAAGAAACCCTAATTGCAGTGATAGTAGTTTAGTTTGGCAATTATGGTTTACATATCTGAAGCACACACCATTTTTATTAATATATCGCATGGATTACATGTCTAAAAACATACATACCATCTCAAACAAAGCTTCAACGGTAATGGTAAAGCCTTTCCCCCTTAAACAACTAACACATATTTATCTACCGATCTAAAAGTTTATACATATCTTCCAAATTTAGTTTAAGAATTAAAGCAAAATGAATAACATATATGATCATTTAAGAATTTTTTTTTGAACAGCCAAATACTAGTTTTCATTAAAACTAGATAGTTAATACACACAGTCAAAGCTACACATGATGACATACACATAATAAATGCAACATATAGCTCTTGACTTTCAAATGAAAAAAGCTTGTGGACCTCATTTCTCCAGCACATAAATTGTACCTAGTTGCTTTCATATTTCTTCTCCACTTGGTTTAGATTTATAAATTCCACCATTTCTTCACCATCTTCAATCTGATCGTAGTTTTTCCCATTTATATTAAAGTGAAGGATGGCTCAAAAGGACATAAACAAAGATGAAACATCCTCTCATCAGTTTTCCACGGTTGAAATTATGCTCAACTTTTCTGGTAAGCTTTCACGCTTCACCCCAGTATTATTTTCCTCGATTAGCTTAAAAGTATCTGCAACAAATTTGCGACTCACATGGTACTCCACATCAATGTTTGGAAAGAAATACAGATCCATTGCTCGAATCATGCTTCTGTTAACACCAAACTCTTGTGCTTAATCACCATCTGACACATAAATTACAGTTAAAGAAATAGATGATCCCAACCACCAACTTTGACCCGGTACAGCCAGGAATGTTTATTAGAATCTCTCAACAAAAATTAGGGGAATAAACACCCACTGGCCAAAGACTCTAAAGCTCAAATTGGTAATCCTACAGCACAAATATAAGGATAGTAGTTCTTCCCATCACTCATATTAAAACCAGAAAAATTGTATCTACATATTGAAAGCTACTACTTAAGAAACGACTTTGAGGCTCAATGGGGTTTAGACAGGTTGATAAAACACCGATCCGCTCCCAACCAAACCACCAAACCTCCTTTCACCAAATGCACACCTAGACACCCTGTACTCCAATCCTAGAAATGGCTAGCCTCCAATACACCGAACACCAAGCCTCTACCTTTCACCAAATGCACACCAAGCCTCTACCAGATATGCACAATATACATCACACACAACGTTGCACACTACCACAACCAGCATCACTTCTGCTCATACGCTAATGATCGACCAACTAGCTAGCCACATTAACCTAATTAAACAACTCAATGAAGAACAACAAACATATATCAGATCATAAACCAGCACCTCATCCTCTCAGTTTACTCTTCTTTCCTATGTGTCTACTGCCCACCATGCCAATCTGCCAACCACGACAGATACGACCCCATATACACTTCAGCACACATCTCTAAGTAACCACCCTTCATCAGATTCTATTCCATCGCCGCCCATGTCATGCTCAATAGAAAACATCCTCCTTACAGCATCTGCATACGCCATCCCGTCACAAAACCTGCAGCACTATCAAGCAAAGTTACGCTACACATTAGCTTACACTAAGTACGAAAGAAGTGTAGTCAGTGACAACTGATCACAAAGACTCAGGAGCTCGACAGGGATCCTAGGTTACATTCAATAAAAGAATATGGTCAACATTAATTGAACTGCCAACAGTTCAGTTCTCACCCCCTCAATTTTATCCTTCACCACCACAATGCATACTCCGGGTTGTACGTCTACAAAAAAAATCTGTGTCTCAAAAGACTTCAATAGGAATTGGGACCCGTCCAACCCAACCAACCTCCATGACCTCCAAGCACCCCAATGACCCACCTCCCCTTATAACACCCCTACCTAGATGTCCCCCTTCGACTACTAGCCTCTATAAACTCCCCTAAGATTCAACCCCTACCCTATGGTGCTACCCATCAGACCCCACCAAACCATCCGATTGTTGTTAACCCCGGACCACGAGCAAACAGACCAACGCTTCATCTACACAGATCACCAGTTGCTCTACAAAATTGAGTATGCAATATCAAATGGACAGTAACGATCAGGACCACCACGGACCAGCTACAGACCATACATCTATAGTATAACTACCATGTAGTTTGTAGCCAACACCGTAACTAATTAACCAAGATAGGCCCACTTATCCCACCCATACACCCCAAGATGATCGCTGCTATTAAATTGACACCGACGATGCTGAAATAAAACAACACTGACCGAAAGGACTCAGAGGCTCGCCTGGGTTTTCACACGCAAGATCCGGTAATTAATATTCTTAACTCCCACTCACTGTTCAATCTACTTATGAGATATTCCACACACCACAAAATTAAAATAGAAACTCCGGGGCTCAACGGGCTGAAAAAAGGTAGGATAGCACCGAACATCAAATCCATCCTCCAAACCTCCGTTTCACCTCATGTATCTTGCCACCACCCCTTTTATCACCCAGAGAACCTATGTTGACCACCCCTCATCACCGGGCCCGCTATCCAATTCCACCACTTCTCCACTCTAACCCTTTAACCCAAAACCCGAAGCAGTGGACAGAGACAACACATGACACCAGGATCGTATAACGTGTCAATCAAACCACAAAAACCACACACCAGAACTCACACGCCCACCGAACATCCTGCCTGTCAGGGCTATTACAGTGACCACCCACACCCTTCACAAAATTGACCTAGATGAACACGCGACCAATTACTCACAGTGACCACACAGGAACATCCACCAGGTAGGGATAATATAACAGTGACCACCCACGCCGCTAAATAGTACGCTATTAATACCACACACTCCAACAGATAGCTTATACCTTGACTAAAAACACACACCATGCTGAACACTAGCCATCCAGGGATACAATACACCAGCACAACACCAACCTATATCCACCACCGAGACAACAGCATATGACAGTGACCACCCACTAAGTACATTAGACTACTAGATATAAAGCACTTTCGATCTTTCACGACATATTACACCTACAACCCCTATCCTACGAGATCGCACCTATACGACCATCTCCTTACCATGTCTGACAGAGACCACCCACACCCCTATTACACCAACTCCAAACCATTATAGCACTCGGAACACTGACCACACACGCGACACAACAACGTTGATCCCTACACAACCCCAATACATGAGACAACGATACCCCTAACTGCCTTGAAACACACACCATACCACGATTGACACATCCTATACACCTTATGCAACATGCCACTCCTATGCTCACCACTATTGACACCAATTCAACTCAATATTAAAATGACATCGCACCCTGCTTTAAGACACTCCCATAATCGGATTACCATGAGATACATGATATCCACATACAAGGGATTATCATTTTGCTCTTACCTACACCGTCCGGAGTACGAACAACTGCTGGACCTCCGTAGTTTACTTGATAGTACCAACATACCTACTCACACAATGCTGCGAGAACATCCATATCACCTGCAAAAGCTAAACAACTCACTTTGTGATGTTAGTACAACCAAACTAGTTACCAGCTGACCGCATACAAACACAATACCAATACCACCCTGGAAACCAACCAAGACCACACACAGCCTACAGAAACTCCCTTAGACCCACCCTACCCAAGCTCCTGACCTCCACGCTCCCTTCTTAGCTAACGCGTCAGCTTCCATATTTAATTCACGTGGAATGTCCTTAACCCTCAAAAACTTATAGGACGAAATCAAACCCCTAATTCTAAAAAGCACATCCTTCACCTCATCCGACGGATCACTCCTACTATTAATCAGATCGGCAGCCCCTTTTGGATCTGTTAAAATTTCCATGTGATTCTCGCACAACGATTTATTGCTCTTAAGAACCAATAAACCAAAATACAGAGCTTCCAATTCCGCTACAATAGGTGAGCACATATTAATGGCCTTCGAGAAAGCACCAATATGTTCTCCCGTTTCACTATACTTATAAACCTCACCGATCCCACCTCTAGAATTATCCCTAAATACCGCCCCATCAGCATACAACACAATCTTCCTAAGCCCTGCACTCCGAGGACTAAAATTAAACGAGGTTATCAAGTTTTCTCCCCTTAGCACTGCCAGTGGCCGTATGCTCATAAATAACGAGGAACCAACCACACTTGGCCAATTTGCAAAACACCACTGTCCTACCCTCAACCAAACCATATCAACCGACCTCTCATGACTCCACGTCTTATTATTAAAGACAACGCTATTCCTCTCTGACCAAATGGTCCATATGATCCCATACATCACTAGCATCCAAACTTTTCTAACCCACTTACTACTACATACCTTAGACCAACTATTAACTAACTCCACTAAGCTCCTAGGCACCACCCAACTTAATCCCACACTGCTCATCACACTAGACCATACATCCCATGATTTATGACAATGCAACAATAGGTGTTCAGTAGATTCATTTTCACTATAGCAAAGTGGACAGTTACTACTTGTTACAGTGGCCAAACCTCTTTTTATCAACTCCATTCTAGTAGGTATACCGTTCCAGACTGCTTGCAAAACAAACATTCTAACTTTTGGCGGACCCCAAAAATCCCAAACCCTAGCTACCCCGTGTTCCTTACACTCCGCATTGAGTACATTTAATAGACTACCTACAGAGAACTCACCATTGCTCTCATATTTCCACACAGACTTATCCTTCAGATCCCTATACAACACCTGATTGTTCAATAACTCCATAAACTCATTGAAAATTCCTATTTCCCAATCAAAGACCCTTCTCCTCAAGGCAATCACCCAAGACCATCTATCGCCTCTCCAAACCCCAAAATCACTCACTTTACCCTCCTTCTTGATCGCCAAAGCATACATGCGAGGATATTCTATTTTCAGTGCGCACTCCCCAACCCATTTATCACTCCAAAAATCAACCGATCAACCATTCCCCAATTTAATCAAAATACCATCATCCATGGCCTTCCAGATCTTATCATCTGACTTAAACATTGTCGATAAATTTCTCCATAAATTAGCTTGTTGGCTTGGTTTACACCCCAATCCCTAGCCCCTAAGTAAAAGCTCACGTATTTACAATTTACCAACTCTCTCCATAATGAGCTATCCGCTCTCCAGTACCGCCATACCCATTTCGAAAGTAAAGCTTGGTTCTTCTGATACAGATCCCCTAAACCCAGCCCCCCGAATCTTTTTGGTTTTTGAATCGTCTTCCAACTCACCATATGCATTCCTTTCTTCATGTTGCCCTTTTACCACAAAAATTGCCTTCTTAGTTTTTCCAACTCCTTGTACACCCCCATCGGCATACGAAACATAGACATGTAATACAATGGTAAATTATTAAGAGCAGACTTAATTAGTGTAATTTTTCCAGCCTTAGAAAGGAACTTTGTCTTCCATATCTCCAAACGACTTTTAACTTTTTGAACTACTGGTTCCAAAAATGACTGCTTCCTAGGGTTCCCTCCAATAGGTAGGCCTAAATACTTGCACGGCAGACTACCTACTTGGCATCCTAGTAAGTTGGCCACCTCTGCTAACCTATCCCCCTTCACGTTAATCCCATAGGCCACACACTTCTTCATATTTAATCTCATCCCCGACATAAGATAAAAATTTTTAAGCACGTAGCACATATTCCTAATCTGCCCTATATCCATCCCGCTCAACAGCATAGTGTCGTCAGCAAACTAGATATGTGATATGGATATGGCGGACTAACTTCCCACTCTGTACCCCTCAAATAGACCCAACTCCTTGCCTTTACGAAATAGCGAATTAATCCCTTCCGCAACTAAATTAAACAACAGGGGGGACAACGCGTCACCTTGTTTGAGTCCTCTCTTCATCGGAAACCTCCGAGTCGGGGACCCGTTAACAAGATTCGATAGGGAAGATATTCTAAGACAGCCCAATATCCACATGACCCATCTCTTTCCAAAATTCATCTCTACCAACACCCCAACAAGGTAGCTCCATTCAATTGAATCATATGCTTTCTCAAAATCAAGTTTCAATAAGTCACCCTCCTCTTTCTTAGATTTCATTGCATGTATAATTTCCTCTACAATCATCACACAATCCAATATCTGTCTACCTTTAGTGAAAGCAAACTGATAATCCCCTAAGACTTCCAAGATAACAAATCTAAGCCTTCTTGCTAGTACGTTCGTGACAATCTTGTACACGCTTCCTACCAAAGAAATAGGCCTGAACTCCTTAATCGAGACTGGAGAGCCTACTTTAAGTAAGAGAGCAATAAACGCTTCTCCTAAGGCACTAGGCAAAATACAATCTTTGTAAAACTCACATATCAACTTAAACACCTCGTCCCCTATTAAATCCCAGTGGTCCTTAAAAAATTATAAGTTGAAACCATCCGGACCCGGAGCTTTATCCCCGTTACAGCTCCATACCGCCGACTTCACCTCCTCCTTTTCGAACATCCTTTCTAACCATTCAGCACTAGCATCAGACAACCTCTTCACCTTATACCCTTAGTACTAACACAACACCCCCTACACTCAAAGTGCTTCTCAAAATAATCAGCAGTCCCTTCCTTAACCCTACTTGGATCCTTAAGGACTCTACCATCCACATCTAAATTACTAACGCGATTGTATCTACATCTAGATCTAAACGATACATGGAAAAACCTCGAATTACAGTCACCATTTTGAAGCCAAAGTAACCTAGATTTCTGCCTAGCCTGATCGAATTCCTTTTGCCTCCACAACCACAACTCATCCTTCTTTTCTTTCCACCGGTGCCACAACTCCTTATCATTCGATTTTGCCACTATTTGTTTCTCAATTTCCACTAATTCCCTCTCACACCTATTAATGCTATCCAATAGCGAATCCCTATTAAACTTGAATCTTTTCTTAATAGCTATCTTAACCTTTTTCAATCTTAGCACAACATTGTTTTCTTTAGCCCCTTCCCAAGCCTTGCTAACACAATCCTTAAAACCCTCCTCGTTAGCCCACCAGTTAAAGACCCTAAAAGGAATAGGGCCCCAATCCTCCTTTTGCTGACCTAATACTACCGGGAAATGGTCAGATACACAGTCCTCCGTAGTCCATTGGAGAACTGATGGTATCAATTCTAACAACTCAGGATCGAACAAGAAACGGTCCAATCTGCTTGACACCATCTGACACTGATTATTGCTCCACGTATACTTCCCGTTAGACAAAGGAATATTAACTAGACCCTAAGACTCTATGAACTCACTAAACTCCTTCATACCACCATCCACCCTGGAGCATGATGATCTTTCCTCAAAATTCATAATTTCATTCCAATCCCCACCCAAGATCCAACACACCCTATTCTGATCTCTAAGTGCTTTAATCTACTCAAATAACTCTCTTCTTCTACCCCTATCATTTGACGCATAAATATTACATAAAACGACCTCAGTATTAGATTGCTTCCACACCCCCTCAGACATAACCCACCTTGGCATCTAAACACATACTTAAGGTCAAAGAAACTATTGTCCCACAAAGTCATTAAACCCCCTGACCTCCCAGACGCATCAGTCCATTCAACCCCAATGTCATATCCTCTCCAAAGGCCCCTCCCTAAACCAGAACTATGAACAGAAACTTTGGTTTCCTGTAGGAACACCATTCCTGGGCATATATTTCTAATAACCCTACTAATAACTCTTTTTTTTTTGCACCCTTACCCACCCCGTTAACGTTAAATGATATAAACAAAGACATTATATAAAAATAAACAACACACAGTAGGAAACAACGACTTACAGCCCTTGCACCACTCCACAGTCGGCTTTGAGACGCTGCTTGATCTCCTCTTTAGTTGCTACGAGCTGGAACCCCATATCAGCCACAATTCCTAAAACCCTATCCACTTCATCGTCCGACCCTCCCTGCCTGTCCTGGTCTTGAATTACATCGACACGCACCCCTTTAGACTGCTTCTTAGGTTTTTTAGTTACTGTCGCACGCCCACTTTTTTTCAATTTCGATTTTTGCGACTTCTTTTTTCTACCCCATCTACTTTGGTCAAAAGCTAAATCAATCCATTCTTCCGTAGAAAGGCTTCTGTCCTGAAGATGTGCTGATCAAACTCTGCATCTGACGGAATAAAACCCGTATCGATTTTTCCGCAACACTGCTCGGTCCATTCTACCGGCTCCTCAAGAATTTTTACATCGACCAAATTCACGTCAATATTCTTTCCTTCATCTGCGCTTGGCCTCGCATCATCCCCGTCCATTTTTTCAATTTCGTCGAGACAGCGACTACCGTCAGCTGTGTGCGTTTCTATGTCATCAGACTTGCAAGTCTCTTTGTTGCGATCTAATTGAGTAATGTCCCACATTGGACTAAAGAGTGACTTTGTAATGAGTTTATAAGGGTCCTGGGCTACTCCTCTCATAACCAATTGGTTTTGAGTTGGAACCCCACAAACTTACATGGTATCAGAGCAAGGTTCACCTGGACTCCACGTTAACCATAAGTATCCACGTGTTCACTACAAGAAAATCACGCATTAGAAACGGATTTCCCACTGATCAAATTTCGTGGGAAATTTTCAACGGATTTCCCACGGATTTGAGTCAGAAAGTTGTTTTTCAATGGATTTCCCACGGAAATCCGTGGGAAATCCTGGGAAATCCGAGGGAAAATGGTTTTCCCACGAAGCTTTTATCCACGGTCGATTCCGTGGGAAATCCGAGAGAAACATCATTTTCCCACGGATTTTCCACAGATTCGTCCGACACAAAAGGGGGTGTTGTGTTGTAGTGTTAGGCGCGAGAAAAAAAAAAGAACGCCACACGTGAGGGGGCGTTTTGAGTAATGTGCCACATTGGACGAAAGAGTGACTTTGTAATGAGTTTATAAGGGTCTCGGGCTACTCCTCTCATAACCAATTGGTTTTGAGTTGGAACCCCACAAACTTACAATCTACACTCTCGCAGATTGGGCTTGAGTTATTAAAGATTTTGGACTGGGCCCTTCCTTTATTACTGACTCTACAATAAAGGCCCTATTCTCATCGGGCCCCTCAGAGTTATTAGTTCTTGAATTATTAATCCAACAGCTGTTCATTGGGCTTCCTTCACTTGCAGCATAAGCAGGCCCCTCTGGGTACCCAGCCCAACTACCCTCACAAGTACTTTTTCTCGGTTCTTTGGCATTCCCTGCGCACTCATCAATTGCATTTCTTGGAATTTGATTTAATCTATCCTCATCATGTACATCCATCCTCTGAATGGACCCAGCTTTTTCCTGACACTCTCGATCTTCATCATTTGGTGAACCCATGCAAAATATGCCCTTATGCCTTCCAACGACATCCGCCATCTTCTTCACCGGAGCACTTTCAGCTTCCGCCGGAAGAGTAGACGATTTATTATCCTTATGAACGGACATATTAGCCGGAACCGGTGATCATTTAAGAATTTAAAAATCAAAAAATAAATAAAATCCAAGGCAAATGGTTGGTAAACAATATATTTGCATAGGTAAAATTGAATACAATGTTAGTTATGAGAGTGTAGGTTGTATTATTTTTAAAATTTTATAGTTCGTTATATACAGTAACAAAAATAAGAAAAATTTCATTATATTTTTAATGCAATTTAATTTTTTTTAAGTATTGAAAAGTCAAAAAAAGAGCCTCAGTTTTCTATTATTTTGCATTATTTATTGAATTTTATGTTTATCATTTATAGATGTCGATTTCTTATTTGTTTTTCACATATGAATGATTAACTGCTCTTTAATTAACTGATATGAATAAAGAGACTACTTCTTTATAGAAATATAGAAGGCTTAATAATTAATATTCACGTTGAGGGTTATAAATTGGAAGAATTGAAGGATGTGTGAAGGAGCCCTATCGATCGACCTATTGGCGAATTATGTGTGAAATTAATTAAATAATATAATTATAAGGAGGCCGGGGTGAGAATATCTATATATTTTGGTGTAATTTGCGTGTGTGATTCATTCATTCACATATTAAGTTTTGTTTTGGTTGGCTACGTATGTTTAGAGAATTTATATATTTTGGATAATTTGATTCTTTTGCCGGTTTTTCTTAAATATATTATATCTGTTTGTCTCTTTATTATTAAAACATTTGAATAACGCAAGGTTTGGAACAGATGAGTTGAGAGCGAAACCTTTGTTCTTTAACATGGGTGCAATTTCTAGATCGAGGTAACGATCGACGTATCATCATTCATATTAATATATAACAAATTTTAATCCTACACAACAATAATAATATTGTTATTCTTCTAAGTTTGTAAACTATTTTTTTTAATTATCTACATGTTTAAATGTAATATATATCATTTATCAAAAATGATATATCCTCCTACTTTTTCCTCCTACTTCATCCTCCTACTCACCACAACATGACATGTGTACTCCACTAATTCTCTCTCTTCATCCCCTCCACTGATTTTGACACTTGTATTGATCATGTGAGTAGGAGGATAAGTAGGATGATAAAGTAGGAGGATATATCATTTCTCATCCTTTATACATATACTTTTTTTATTATGTAACGGAAAAACAAATTTATTATATACAACTTTATCTCTTCCTGAAACGTACAATATAATGTTATATTTTATTATTTATTATATTTTGCATTGGGGTTGTCAATTCTTAGTTTTAATCACCCTTTCTTTTGATTTGCCTACATAACCACTTGATAACACACACCTCCCTCCCAAACTCAAAAGTACTTCCATGAAAATGGATTCAGAAGCAAAAATTCAACTTCCAGTAATCGATTTCTCCCAGCTAAAAACCAACAATCTTGCTGACCTTTCAGTCTGGGAATCTACTAAAACCAAGGTATTCAAAGCTCTTCAAGATTATGGTTGCTTTGAAACATCCTCATTTGTATCAATAGATCTTCAAGAGTCTGTAAACGATGCCTTGAAGCAACTATTTGATCTCCCATCAGAAACCAAGCGTCGTAACACCTCGGAAATAGCCTTTCATGGCTATGTGCAATCTCCCAAGGTTCCACTCTACGAAAGCATGGGAATTGGCAACCCATTCGTCCCTGAAAACGTCGATAACTTCACCGATCTAATGTGGCCTCATGACAACCCCAAATTTCGGTATGTTTTTTTTTCTTTAAACTAGCTAGTCCAAAAACTAAGGTGGCGTTTATTTTAGAAAATGTATAATGTCATATGTATGCGGGAGAAGATGTGGCTTAAGTTAATATCTCTACGAGAAAATAGAGGTATTTAATCACTTCTAATAATAAGATGTGGCTTAATTAAATATCTTTACAAGAAAGTGTTAAAAGTAAGTGCTTATCTCAAAAAACAAAGGACTACTGTTTTCGTGACACTGAATCGAACTCGGTTTTTTGTAGAGAAAGCATAAAAACATACTCGAAGAAGTTGCGAGAACTAGATGAGATTGTGAAGAGGATGGTTTTTGAAAGCTTGGACTTGGAGAATTACTTTGATGAACAAATGAAATCGACAAATTACCTTCTTAAGGTCATGAAATATCGAGCACCAGAGTCAAATGAATCAGATATTGGACTACATACTCATACAGACACAAATATAATGACGATTTTACATCAAGACGAAATTGGAGGGCTAGAGATTCTCACGAAAAACGATGAATGGATACGAGTAAAAGTTTCCCCAAACTCTCTCATCGTTGTGGCCGGTGAAACCTTCAATGTAAGCACTTGATATATTATTTGTTGGCCTAGGGACCCTCTATATACCCGCCTCATGTTTTCTCTTAGATAATCTCTGGATCATCGTGTTAATGCACTTTCTAGAGTTGATTATTTTCCCCGTAATTAGGTATCACAAATATCAAATAAGGAAGAATGTTATATGTACACGTTGAGTACGTTTGGTCTATTTATAATCAAATAAAAAACGATTAAATTTGTTGAAATAACCGTCAAAATCTAGTTTTTATTACAATATATTATTAAGGGTTAATTAGTTACAAACAGTTGTAGGATGGGTTAAAACTACAATGCCTCACTGTGTCGCGCTCGGGTAAGCACGTACCAATTAAGCACTCAGTCGCACATCTATTGCTCAGCTAAGCAAATTGTGCTCAACCAATCTGTCACCAAGTTTAGCTGAGCACAATTTGCTTAGCTGAGCAATAGATGTGCGACTGAGTGCTTAATTGGTACTCGCAGTTCTCGTACGAAAAACAGTTCTCGTTTGAACCCTCCTCTCTCTCTCTCTCTCTCTCTATATATATATATATATATATATATATATATATATATATATATAATGTTTACATTAGACTAAAATAATTATAGCTCTTCTCTAACCAGTCTCTATAGTCTTTAAAAAGCTATATATGATCATTACATTACACTAAAATAACTATACTCTCCTCTCTTCAATACCTTGTTTATGTAGTCTTTAAAACCGGTTTCTATGTTTCGATGTCTAAAACTGTTGGTTCTTGAATAACGATAGACATTGTGATACAGGTTTGGTTGAATGGTCGACTGCATGTACCATTTCATAGGGTGGTGATGCAGGAAAACAAGGCTAGATACTCCCTCGGGTTCTTTTCGGTGCAAAAATCAAGCAGCCTCGTAAAATCATTCTATGAAATGGTAGACAAAGAACACCCTTTACTATACAAGCCATTTGATTATGGGGACTTCCTCAAGTTCTTCTATAAAGAGGGTGGTATTAAGAGCAAGTTCGCTTTAAAGACTTACTGTGGCGTCTGAGAATGAAACAAGCAACAGCCACATATATGCACCAATCAAGTTTTCTCGAATTGTGACTTGTGAGTGTTGAAAGTGGCATTTAATTTTATGTGCGAATTTTATGATATGTATGTGTAGCTTTGCTAATTTGAACTTATGATGTTAATTCGTATTAAAATGTAAGCTTGTATATCGTCTGTATTCATTTACGTACCTTGTTTAAATATATACTACTTATATTGTCATGCGTACAATATAGTACCTGTTAGGATATTTAATTAATTTGTGAATATTTTATAAATCAAATAGGAGAGGCAAATTAATATTTTAGCACCGAGACTTTTTCAATCAGCCTTAGCTATCTTCTCGTGATAGTTCTCCACCTAATTTGACCCGACTCTCTCCCACTTATCCCTATTGTAAAACAGTTGTTGCAGCTTGTATAAATGCTAAATCAAAGAAAAAAACACAGAACTTTTTCTTGGGTTTACTCTTGGTATAAAATTCATTTTGGGTAAAAGAGAAGCAGTAAAGAGTGTAGTTTCATCAGGTTTCTACCATGCAGTGGAGATTCGAGACAGTGTACTGGCCATTTTATCCTTAGAGCGCCGAGGTTGTTCGTCTGCTTGCACAATTGAAGGGCAGTGCCTCGAACGTCTTAAAGAGAGCGACTATCTCGTTCTTCTTCTGATTGTTGTTTTTGTTGCCACATAGGTTTTATTATGAAATTGTTAGATTTCTATTTATTGTCTTTATTATATTTAAGTAAGTTTAGTTGATAGTTAAATGTCATAATCATATATAACATAGTGATAGGGAATGAATAGTTAGTTATAGAAGGGGTATTATCGTAATATGATTAGTAGTTAGTTAGAGGTTAGAACTATGAATAAGGAAGGTGTTTCTCTTAGGGGATATATAGGCAGAAATTAGTACGGTTGGCTTGTTAGTCGGCTCATAGCCTTTCGCTATCGAGAGAGGGTTGTGCCGTGGATCAATCTTCCACCTGCGGTTGATTGAGGTTTATCATTGTAGTTCAATTTCAGTCTAAGATCAATCGATTAGTAGCATTTGTTCTATCTTCAGTTTACGTTTTGTATCATTGGTCCGACCTGCCGTTGCTCTACCACGATTCAATTTTTGTTCTCGCTCTTTATAGTCCCTGTTCACGCTGTGTGCTTCTACATCTGCTTTCAATAATTGAATCCAATTGCAGTCACATTCGCTACGTATAGTTGTATCATGATTAATTTCATAATCTATCTGTTCAATTTCGTAGGCCTACCGTTTTGCAATTTCCGATTGCAGTTAGATCTAATTGAACAATCGATCTGTCCTAAAATAGTAAAATCACGATTTCTCATTTAACTTTTTCATTTACATAATTGTCCTACCATGATTTGGAAACCGCTGCGAATCTGAAAATTCATGTGGATTTGGAAACTATTGCCCGATTTGGAAACCACTCGTTTTGGACACTATTGATTTGGAAACCAAGATTTGGAAACTACTGCTTTGGAATCTATTGATTTGGAAGATGAGGAATTGGAAACAACTGTCAATTTGGAAGCTACTAACGATTTGGAAACTGTAATTTTGGCAACTCTTGATTTGGTAAGTGTCGATTTGGAAATTATTGATTTGGAATTTATTGATCAGGACACTATTAATATGACAACTACCGATTTGGAGACTGCCTCTTGACCTGCCGGTTCTAAATCTCGGTCTCGTATTTGGATTTTTGGTTCTTCTGTTTGCAATATTTATTGGGGGATCTATGATTCGAAGTACAACACGTTATTGCAATTCGTTTGTTGTCGATAGAGGATTTGTCTATTGATTTGATTGCTTAATTCTTCTTGTTGATTTCCATGGCCACTCAATTTGTTCAATCTCGTTTGGATCCTCACGAGGAGCAGATTCAACGACTCCAATTTGATGTTTTTGTAATCAAATCAGCCCTGATGATTTTAGAAGCCGATCGAGTGGAGGAGGCTGCATTTCGTAATCTCATGATGGTGTGGATGACGGATCAAGGTCTACAACATGTTTGTAGCGGTAGAAGTAGCTACTCTGGAAGTGACTTGCTTTAGCACACTCATAGTGAGGGGGAAATTCCAATTGTATCTTCATCAAGTATCAAGTATCCGAAGGGAAACGAAGTTGTTGATTATCCGGTGTTGGAATCGACAACAATGATAAGTGAGGAAGCAAATTCTGATTCTGGTATTCAAGGGATGAATAGAATGAAACTGGTGAAACCTATACAATTAATAGGAATGGAAATTCCTACTCCATCAATGATGAACAATAAAGTCAATTCGACAGGGCAACTATGGCACATCGCTGCAGATCTTACTGTTTGGGTTGGAAATGAAATCGAATATCATATCGTCATGATTAATGAGGTTTGTTTAGTTGCGGGGCATCTTTATGAAGAGGTCTACAAGAGTTTGACTCAAGTGGTTATTAATGGGGATTATTGTTGGTTTAAGGAAATTCGAGTTCGTGCTTTACCTCTGGGAAAACCACCTGATCATAGGACTCATTTGGAAGCAAGTCTTGAGGACATGACTTTTTCGAAGGCGAGAGTAATGGTAGGGAATGAATAGTTAGTTCTAGAAGGGGTATTATTGTAATATGATTAGTAGTTAGTTAGAGGTTAGAACTATAAATAAGGGAGGCGTTTCTCTTGGGGGATAGGTAGAAATTAGTATGTTTAACTTGTTATTCGGCTCATAGCATTTCTCTATCTAGAGAGGGTTGTGCCCTAGATCAATCTTCCACCTGTAGTTGATTGAGGTTTATCATTGTAGTTCAATTTCAGTCTATGATCAATCGATTAGTAGCATTTGTTCTATCTTCGGTTTACGTTTCGTATCACATAGTAATTGAAAATACCTACAACGTATAAATAAAAGTGTGTAACCCTCCTAATCATTGTAAGCAATTCAATTCATTATTCGATCATGTAATGGTGTTCTCCTCTGTGTGTGTGTGTGTGTGTCTCTCTTTCTCTCTCTCTCTATCTCTCTATCAACGTAACATTCATACGAGCTCATATATTCACGGCTAGCCAGAGAGTGGGCGACCTGGGCTTCAGCCCATAACATCAAAAAGAGAGGGGCGACAATTTATAGTCTAGTACCTTTACCTTTTACGCTAACTACGTACTATTCGTTAAAAAAGTTAGTCTAGTACCTTTACCTTTTACGCTAACTACGTACTATTCGTTAAAAAAGTTAATAGAACACAGTTCGATAATTTGTATATTGAAACATTCTTCATGCTATAAGTTTATAAAATCTAAATTAATTTCTAAAGTGACATAATTACATAATTAGTTTAATAAATAAGGTATATTTAATAAACATATATAATTTCTAAGAAATTTTATTATATAATTAATTTCTAAAAGATTATATATAATTATGTTTGAATAATGTTTATTTATATTTAAATATCCATATTAGGGTTTTACTAACCTTATAAAGTTACTATATATAATTACATATAACTTTGTACTTTTGTAAATATTATTAGAAATAAGCCCAATTTCTTACCTCTCATACACCATTATCTATAGTTCTATACTTATTAAAAAGCCCATTAGTCCAATATAGTCCATTCAAAACCCTAATATTGAAGACCCGTGAACCCTAACCTTATTCCGCCCCCACCGCCATCGGTATCAAACTTCGTTCCCACCGCCAACTGTCGGCTCTCCCTTATTCGTCGCAACCGGACACCACCGACCACTCCTCCGCTCCTTCCGCCCATAGCCCACTGTCGGACCGCCTGTCAGGATCGGATATTATCAAATATCAATAACAAGAATTATCTTTTAGAATTAAATCAGAGTTGTTTAAAGATAATCTTTCAGTTTGATCACAATCAACTAAGAAGTTGCGGAATCACACTTAATTGATGTTTAAGGTTTTATCACAAGAACAATTTAATAATCAAAACAAGAAAATACTTTCGAACTCAAGATATTTATTAATAACCAATGATGATTACAATATTCACTAACACCTCTAATCTAAACCTTTTGTTAGACGAAGAACACAACTTGTTCTTAGGTTTCTATGAAACTTAGAGGTCAACACATCTTTAGAAAACAAATTAACAATAAAGTACGAATGCGTAGAATTGATATGATACCTAAAACAATATAATAGTTCTAGTATATATAGGCTCTTGATCCTCCTTGAATAGCTGACAGTTAGGTAATCTTCTATCTTCCGAGATAATCTTGATAATCTTCAAACTTGATAAAGATATACTTCAAATTCACAAAGATAGCATTTTCCATAAATAGCTCAACAGCAACTGTTTGTTGAATAAACAGTTCTGAATTTCTTCTAACAGTCTTCATTTCAAGGTCTTCTAACAGTTGTGTATAAATGAATAACAGTTCTGATCTTTTGTACTAACAGTTGTAAAACTTGCAACAACTGTTAGTTACAACTGTTTTCACTGATTACTCTAACAGTTTTACTTTGCATGTCCAACAGTTTCAATGACTTAGCAAATTTCCCAACACCGCCGTTCACTTCATCGCACCTTTTAACGATGGACACCATCGCGACCACCAAGCATGTCCACCCCAACAGTAGGGTCAGGTTGTGTTTGTCGATTTGTCTCCATCCAGATCGACTATAGAAGCTACAACCCTAGATGTTATTACACATCAGAGGTTAGGTTATCTTGCTAGATCTGTGCTTATTTTCATAGATCTAGCCTTGGTATTTCGAATTTTATATCCACTACTAGAAAATCAGGCGTTAAAAACGGATTTCCCACGGATCAAATTCCGTGAGAAATTTTCAACGGATTTCCCATGGATTTGAGTCGGAAAGCTGTTTTCAACGGATTTCCCACGGAAATCCATGGGAAATCCAAGAGAAAATGGTTTTCCCACGAAGCTTTTAGCCACGGTCGATTCCGTGGGAAATCCGAGAGAAACATCATTTTCCCACGGATTTCCACAGATTCGACCGACACAAAAGGGGGTGTTGTGTTGTAGTGATCGTGCACGTAGTATTTTGTATTAGATATATGTTTTAGCTCGTGTTTAATAGTATTTTCTTACAGATCTTGTATCTAGGGTGATTTTCTTTGTCTTTCTATATGTGGCTTCATGCTCGCAGCTTATACCTCCGTCATTTCATCACCTCTCTTTTAAATATAATGAAAGGAGGATGCTGCCTCAGTGGAAGAAGCAGCTTCAAACCCTTAAGAATGCTTATAGATTGGTACAACTCTAATACTCCTTTTAAATTCGACTTATATATATATAGAATTTAATTTTAGTGATTATGGCGTTTAAAGGTTATAAAATCAGTAGTTATTGTCTTGTTACTAAACTTTGCTTCTTTTTACTGTTTTTCTATTCATTGTTATACTTTAGCATCTTGAGTTCTTGTTTCATAGAAGTGAGCTAGTTATTATATTTTTTAGCAAGAAATATGGAAAGATGCATGAAAAAGGTTTAATCCATTTTTATAGAGAACTTCTGAACCCTAATGTATGTTTTGTGCCCAAATGTTGAATTGTTTGGCATCTTCTTGTATGGTTCTAGTTTTTACAAATGTTCTCGATTTGTTAGTTGTTAAATGATAATGGTGCTTTAACTTATTGTTGAATTAGTGAACTTTTAAATTGTTATAAACTATTATGATCTAAACTCTCCATGATTCTGTGTGGCCAGGTAAAGAAAGATAATTTGGCCAAACTATTATTTTGTCTAAAAGTTTCAAAATTTTGGATAACTAATGTGTGGAATATGCGTATAATAATTATATTCAATAATGATATAAAAACTAATTCATAAAATATTCCTATTTCAATGTTAAGAGGTAAAACTCAACCCACAATTGTTATCTCTAATGTAAAGTTTACAATTTTCATATGGTTGTAGGTTAGAGTGAATATCCCAAATGGTTGTAGGCTATAATTGCGGTTTCCAAAGCTGTTGATCAGGCTGTTAAGATACTAAACTATGTGACCCAAGCAATGGTAGATACAACTGTTTATTAATGCACAATGACACAACTGTTTATCATTGTGCATTAATAAACAGTTGTATCTACCATTGCCTTCTCGTATCTCCTTGTTTCAACACATTGCTTTTGCTGCATTTTTATTACCATCGTGACTGTTACAACACATTTAAAACTCAATGTTTTCGTAACTGTTACAACACACTTGAACCTCTGTGTATTAGTATGAAAATCACAAAACTATTAAACTATTAAGGAACTATCAATGATAGAAATGAGTTGTTTAGATTCTGTACAAAAACATACCTTGTTGCTAGATATACTCTGATTTGATCATATGCATGCCTAATTCTGCTTGTATGTGTTGCAGATAAACTTCTATTTCAATGGTATTGATGTGTTCCCACAGAAATCATGAGCAAAGAAGAAGAGAAGAGGTGTTCATTGATCAAAAGTGAAGATATAGAAATGAAGTTTCAAGTTCCACCAGCTTTTATGAGCTCATCTATGATGCATATTTATCTTTTTTGTTTGGAATTTTTCAAAGTGTAGTAACCGTGCATAATATTTGAATTTTTGTTTACTGGAATTTATTTGAGCTTTTTTTAAAGCCCCATTATATAGCTGTTTCACAACAGTTTTTAAGCAGATTTATAGTAGTTTGTTAAGCAAATTTATAGCAGTTTTTTAAGCAGATAATTTTGAACAGTTTTACAGCAATTAAAGTGTGCCATGTCACCATTCCAAATCATCGATCAATGACGTGGATTTTAGCTGTTGACAGTATATAGTAAATTGGTCATCCTACACAAATAAAGTGATCAGTGAACTTTGTCGAGTGTTGTCCCAAATTAAACCGATATGATTTTGTAATTTGCTTCACTCATTATTTACCAATTGTTTATTAGTTATATCCCGCAAACTTGCAATTAAAAAAAAAAAACGCTAATTCAAATGTACGCGGCGTGCGGTTGTGTTCCTTGGTGCGATTTCATTGAGAAACACTTTCAAGATCGAATATAGATCGATAATAAAAAGAAAGCCAGAATGGAATCAATGGTCGGCAATATATAGCGCCAAATCGGCCAATACTGCCAACTGCAAAAGTACTACTCGATGATTAATTCTTGTTCTTCGTTTTCAACAAGTCTTGTAATTAAGAGATATTCGCGATGGAAACAAGGTCTCCATATATAGCCTTCACAACATACAACTCACCGATTCCATTGCAGTCTCATTGGATCTTTAATTAATTTGTTTTTTTAACACTACTCCTATATATCGACCTAAATAAGTCGGCTAGCTAGTAAAAGACTCGAACTAATCAAGAGTATAAATAATACTATATTATATAGTCGCACTCCATACAAGTTTATAATTAGACTCAGACATATGGGTTCAGAAGCTAATTATATTCAGCTTCCCGTGATTGATTTTTCGGTGCTAAATAACCAGATTCACGACCCTCTTGTCTATGATTCGGTTAAAACCGAAGTTCTTAAAGCCCTTCAGGAGTATGGTTGCTTTCAAGCATCCATACCTGAAGTTTCTCCTGAGCTTCAAAAGTCTGTGTATGATGCAATGAGTTACCTTTTTAATCTCCCTATGGAAACCAAGTTCAAAAACACATCAACGCAAATGTTTTACGGGTATATCCCGAATTCGAAAGCACTTCCGTTGTACGAAAGCATGGGAATTGATAATCCTTACATCCTTGAACAAGTTCAGGACTTCACCAATCTCATGTGGCCTCAAGGTAACCCTCAAGTTAGGTAAGATATGTTGTTTTGTTTTCTTAATTAGTGCCCTGAAGGAAACCAATATCGATCTCGTGTTGTCGTCACACATAACCAGTTATATTCTCACAAAAACATAATGATGCATACAAAATGGACCTAATTTTGATTTAAAAATTTAGATTAAGGGTCCAACTTTATTGTTAGTGAAATAACATGACTACTGATGTTTGATCACAACTTAGAGACTGTCTTAATCCATATCAAATAGTATGTCTAGCTTGATGTCGTCACAATTATATTCCATGTTTGTGTTGCAGCAATGATATGCATATGTACTCAAAGAAGCTCTGGGAACTGAATACAATGACTAAGAAGATGGTTTTCGAAAGCTTGAATTTGGAAAAGCGTTTGAATGAACACATAGAACTAGCAAATTACGTACTTAAGCTAATGAAATACCGTGTGCCAGAACCAAATGAATCCAATCTTGGGTTGCACACTCATGCTGATTCAGGTATAATGACGGTTTTACATCAAAATGATATTGAAGGTTTAGAGATTCAAACAAAAGATGGCGAATGGCTAAAAGTGAAGATCTCACCGAACTTGTTCATCGTCATGGCGGGCGAGACTTTAAATGTAAGGGACATATATAATATACATTTTTTAAGAGCAGAACACACACACTATAATCTACTACTATATATACACCTTTTGTTCGCTACAAATCTAATGATACATTATATATATAATCATTGAAATATATAAAATCGTTCAAGTCATGGTGAAATTATGCATGAATTAATTCTTAGATATGATGCATGTAGGTATGGTTGAACGGTCGATTGCATGTGCCACTTCATAGGGTGGTGATGAGTGCAAGCAAGAATAGATACACGCTAGGTCTTTTTGAAATGCCGGAAGCTGGTAACAGCTTAAAACCGATCGAAGAAATGGTGGATGCAGAACACCCGTTACTCTTCAAGCCTTTTGAGTACGAAGAGTTCATCAAATTCCACATCAGCGGGGGTCAAGGTATACGAAAGTATGCCGTGAAGGCTTATTGTGGTATTGCTAATTAAATGAAAATACCTACAAGTCACATTATTCGTAGCGTACGGTTATCATATCGATTAAGTACCAAGATGACCAAAATGTGTTTTCAAATTTATGAATGGGTTTGGATTGTTAGATTCTCAATATATATTGTATAGCAGTTAAGTTTCAGAAAAAGAAACGTAGACATACAAGACTGTACGTACGTAGTGTGTCTCAAACATACGATGCATAATGAGATCGAGAAGAAGTGACTTTATTCATAAATCTTATAATAGTAACAAGTAAAAATAATAAATATTAAACAAAATGTATTCACTAATAATAAAACATGAATTAAATGACTATTAAAAAAAATAACGACGTACAACATCAATAAATTAACCAAAGGTGAAAACATCGAGGCTAGTGGAAGGGCACACTTGACGGCAGAAACATAGTTCATGATACGAAGAGACGTGATTGCATTTCTTATATAAATCATCAACCATTATTGTTACAATTAAGAGTAATAAAGTTAAACGTTATTTGTTATATTTCTCTCACCTTGAGCTCTCTGAATATTTTTCAACTTCTCACTCAAAATATTTTCAAACTATTTTTCGAAAATGAATATACACTTGGGTATGTCTGTCCGGCTCTGGCTAGACCATAGGAGTAAAGAAGCTACCTAAACACAGTACGCACGAGGTGATCGAAACTACAAAATTTTTTTGTGTAATTTTGAACATTTGAAAAGTTTTTGGATTTTTGATTTTCCAATGTTTTTGGATTTTCATTTTCCAATGTTTTTGGGTTTTCTAAGAATGAAACTAGAACAAGAGAAATATTTTTGTAAAACTTTTTCTGATTTACTCCCCCTACAAGCATGCATAAAACAATTTTTGTTGAGAAATATTTGCATACTTACGGATCCTGACGACTTGTGATCACCCTGCAAGTAGCAATCATCAACACATAAGTTATACCAGATGATGACGATAAACTATAAATACAATTCTCAAATCATCAGGCTCGGGCTGATGCTGAACAGAATGATGTATAAGATGAATTGCAGGGAACACCCTTCTTTCTTCTAGCCATGAGATTTGAACCTCTTCGCATACTGAACATGTTGGTGAGATAGCAATATCAAACATATCTATTAAGTAAAATAGGATTTGATGTTAACAAAACCATTTATTCAGTTTTGGACTTAGATTGATGAAAAACATGTGTTGTTTTTCTATCTGAGACTTAAAGAATTTCTAAGTAAGAAATGTCAGCTGACGAATCATAGTGTCAGCTGAACACTGAGTATCAGCCAAAGGACCAGCTTCAGAAAGATCAGCTGAGAAGAAAAGATCAGTCAAACAGCATCAGCTGAGTGATCTTAGGCCTCTATACCAAGGTCTAAGTGAGGGACCACAATCCATTACAGTTCAAAGCACAATTTCTCAATCAATTCCAACCCAACCCATTCCCTCTACTACTTCAGAACCCTCACCCCAACTACTTCAAACCTTATTATCTATCTCTCAAAAGATGGATAGTCTTCAAGCCTCCTTTACCTCTTTCCAAACTCAAACAGAAACTCAAATCTCTCACCTAACCAATGAGATTGAGTCACTTAAAGCCAACCAACCCAAACCCCAACCCACTCCTGTCCCTGTTGATCTTTCCCCTATTCTTACCAAACTATATCAACTTCTAAACCAAACCTCTACTCCTATTCCTACACCCTCACCTTCTATACCTGCCCAAACCATTTCTAACTTAAACCATACCATTTCAAATCTCCTTTCCCAACTCAAAACCCTTAGACCCTCACCCCCTGATATCTCCATTACTATTCCTGAATCTCTTCTTACTATCCCCTCTCTTCTAAAAGACATTGATACTGAGGTAAATAGGTCCAGCTTTTCTGCCAAGATAAGGCACCGTGATACTCTGAGTGAATTCTCCAATCTCACTGAAGCTATCAACAGCCTAAAACCTCTTATATCAACTTTCATTCCTTCTTTCTCTCCTATTCCCTCTTACCTTAAACACTCAACATCACCTTTCACTCAGCCTCCCATACCCACTGCCTCACCTTCATCCTCAACCATACCACCCTTTACCTCTACACCTATCCCAACTCCTTATTCTTTCACCACTCCTGATGCCCCTGCAAAGCCTGCTGTTTTTCCCTCCTCTGATGATGACAAAAAGGGGGAGAAGTCAGTTAGGACAAAGTCTGTTTTACAAGCAGAGGATGCATCGACCCCCGATGAAATAGGATCAGCTGTTGAGGGGGAGAATAAATCTGAGGGGGAGCAACCTGCTCAAGAAGAGCAGAGGCCAAAGAGAAGGCTAAAGCAAATGGCTAGAAGGACAAAGAAATCAAAGCAAGGTGAATCCTGTGCTCCAATTGAACTACCATCTGAGGATTCTTCTGATGATGATGAAGATGAAATGCCTTTGTCCTCTATGTTCAACATAAGGAAGCAGAGCTCCTCCACTACAGCTCCACCAGTCCAAGCTTCCTCCCCAGTTCAATCAAGTCAACCAACTCCCAGCAGTTCATCAAGAAGAAAAGGAAAGAAGATAATGACTGCTGAGGAGATTGAAGAAGAAGAAAGAAGAGAGGAAGAGCTAAATCAAGAAGATGAGAATCTCAGATAGTTAAGTGAACTGGCTGCTGCTCTTGGTTCAAACATTGAAGAAGTTCTTAAAGCCAAAGAGAGACACCAGGATTTCACTACCACTGAGGATCTTGCTGCTGCAGTTGGTGTCACTGATGATGAATTGAGAGAATTACAAGAAGAAGAAATCATCATGCTATCCTCTCAATCACATCCAACACAGGTTGCATCACAGCAAGATGATCCTTCTGTCAATAAAGTTCCTAAAAGAGGAAGAAATCACAGAGAAGCCATTCAAGCATTGCATGAGTTCAACTTTGGAGTTACAACTCAGCAATCTGAAAGGGAGATCAAAGAGGTCTTGGATAACAAGAAGAACTTGATAGAAAGAAAGGATCCAAATCTCATTTCCAGAGTCACTCCATATAAGGGAACAGATGAAGGGCCATATCTCAAATTAGTAAGAAGAGATGAAATACAAACACATGAGAATGCCTATATCCATCACTGCAAACTGTTCTCCTTCACTGAGATGATTGAGACTCTGTACCACCTCCTTAAATCAAAAAGTGAAATTGTCCCAAGGTTCATAAACAAATTCGAATTCTGGATCAGAAAGGCTGTTTACCACAGGATATGCACTCATGATCAATTTGTGGAACACATTGATGTGATTGAGGATGCCTTCAAGAAATCCTCCAAAGCTTTTGTACCTGCTGAATGGATTATACTTAATCCTGATCATCCTTACCTGTCTGCATATGAAAATTTCAACACTGCTTTGCCCTCCAACATTGAGCCAGAAATGTTTAAGTACATAACTGAGCCTGAGAGAGGGATTTTCTTCAAAAACAGAGCTGGTGTCTGGAGATTCATAAGAGAAACTGACTTAGGAAAAGCCCCTGGAGAATTAATCTTTCAAGTTGCACATTTAACAAGGGGACAGACAGGAAGTGAACATTTTGAAAATCTGATTCAAGCAAGAGCTGAAGAGTTGTTGGCTGCCAATCCTCTGAACAGACTTCTGGATGTAAAAGAAGAACCTTGGTGGGAATGAAGATCACACTTCATAACTAGAGTAGATGTAATTTCAATTCCTAGAATAGTTCAACTTCTGTACTTAGTTTAACTCTTAATTAGATTTCACTGTACAAACTCTTATGTAAATACTTTGTTTTGTAATCAAGCTTGAAACTTTGATCATGGACTACTTAGCTAAAAATGCTAGTATAGATGACTCTGAGTGGATAGCTTACATAGTGTAAATATAGAAAAGATCAAAAATCCTAAAAACAAAAAAAAAGATAGAAAAGATACCAAAAACAGAACAATGGTACTTCATAAATGAAAAGATTCCCAAAAACAGAACATCAGGGAACATACTTAAAAGAGTTACCAAAAACAGATAGCTAGGTAACCAAAATTGCACTTAAAAGTTATATCTTTACAAATCTTAGTCAAACTGACTCTTCTTAAACAAGATAAGGTTTTGTCATCATCAAATAGGGGGAGATTGTTGGTGAGATAGCAATATCAAACCTTGATCAAACCTATCTATTAAGTAAAATAGGATTTGATGTTAACAAAACCATTTATTCAGTTTTGGACTTAGATTGATGAAAAACATGTGTTGTTTTTCTATCTGAGACTTAAAGAATTTCTAAGTAAGAAATGTCAGCTGACGAATCATAGTGTCAGCTGAACACTGAGTATCAGCCAAAGGACCAGCTTCAGAAAGATCAGCTGAGAAGAAAATATCAGTCAAAGAGCATCAGCTGAGGAATCACACTGGATCAGCTGATGGCATAGAACCATCAGCTGATGAAGATTTCAAGATCAGCTGAGCAGTCAAGGATCAGCTGACTCAATCACAGTTATCAGCTGATGCCTTCCATCTGTCAGATAAGGTATTTACTACTTATCCAATCTTCTCTTTGTGAGCTGACTATACTCAAATGATTAGTTGAGCCCTTGGGAACAGCTGACAGTTGAGTTAATCAGTTTATTAGCCGCTACTACGATTTGTATTATCAGCTGAGCAATTTGATCAGCTGAGCAAGTCTAGTCAGCTGAGTCTTTCACACTTATCCTTAGCTGAGCAAAATTATATTTATAGTTCAGTGTCTGTTAACTGAGTCTTTATTGTATATCTCAGTTAATAGCTTTTCTATGTAATATTTTCTTTAAAGTCAAGGGCAGAACATGTGTTGTTCTTATTATGCCTTAGATCTTTCTTTTGTAAAAGTACTTAGCACTTTTTGGATCTACAAAGATACAAAAAGGATAGATCTTTATCCCCTGGAAAAGGAGAAAGATACTCTTGAAAAGAAGATCTCGAAGATATGATGTTAAGTATGGCTGACAACTCCATATTTGGTAAAGTCAAATCTTCAGAAAGCATGGTGTCGATTAAAGCACAAGCATGGAAGGATAAGGTTACCTTCTCAAGACATAAAGGTAGTAATTTAATAATATAATAATAGATAGTGGGTATACTCATTACTGAAAAGTAAGTTCACTTTACACACTTTGTGTATAAAGTTAACTTACCTTTTCACCCACTAACTTTATCTATTATAATATTATTAAACCAAGTACCTTTGTCTCCTTCTCTCTTCATCAACTCGGACACACTTTGCTTATATATACTCATGCATGGAAACATGCTAAAGTAGCGAATGCGTTGAAAAGCACTGAAATCTCATAAGTTGAGAATTAGAAGAGTTAGCATTTTACTTTCAGTGTAACAAACTTGTTCATGTGTTGAACGTCTTAGACATTAGTTGTTTAAGATTAGCATTGTCTATGTGTTAGACAAAATTAGTTGCCACCTTTTATTGAACTTAGATTTTCCGCATCTAGTTCATGTAATTCTTGATTAACGTCAATAAGAATTATATAAAAGTAAACCGTGTGTCTCTAATATTTTAATTTGCTAAAGTTTGTATTCAACCCCCCTTCTACAAACATTTGTTGTTGTAGTATCCATTCGGGACCAACAACTGGTATCAGAGCAGGCTAGATAATCCATATCTAAGATCTGTTTTGCTTATTCTTCAACTGCTTCTACCCCACACTACAAAATGGCCACTTCTGTTGCTGCCTCTAATGGTTCTTCTAACAATGGTTCACTCACAAGGTGTATTTGATGGAGAGAACTTCTCTCTCTGGAAGAGTAGAGTTCTTCTCTATATGTCAAGCCTTGATGATGTGATGCTTAAAACTGTTACTGAAGGTCCTTATGTTCCTTCCTCAACTATCCAAGTAACTGAAGCAACTGATGAAGCTCCTGCTGTTGAAAGACTGATTATAAAACCTATAACTCAGTGGTCTGATGAAGACAAAAGGTTTGTTAATCTTGATGTTAAAGCAAGAACAGCCTTAGTCTCTGCACTACCAAATGATGTCTATCATCAAGTTCTTAATTGTAAATCTGCAAAAGAGATGCTAGACACTTTGATTGTTGCATATGAAGGCACTGAAGAAGTGCAGGAGAACAAGAAACTCCTTCTGGTTAGAGAATATGAGTTCTTCTTTGCTCATAAAGGTGAAAGTCTCACTCAGACTTACACCAGGTTCAACTGCCTCATTAATGACTTAAGAAGGGCAGATGTTCACAAAAGCAATAAGGAACTTGTAAACAAGTTTCTAGACTCTCTCCCAGAATCTTGGGATCATTTTATCACTGTGCTTAAACATGGTGAGAAAATCAAGGGTCTTTCACTGGTTGGTTTATATGGAAATCTTATGAATCATGAACAATCAGTGAAACAAAGGAAACTCTCTACCAAGGATATGAAGGAGGCTGCAAAAGCTCCAACTACTGCCCTTGTATCTAAGGATACAAGATCTAGGAGTTTTGCTGCAGTTGTGGATGAGTCCAGTGATGAGGAGAAAGAGGAGGAATCTTCTGATGAAGAGCAAGTGGCTGATAGGGATGAAGTTCTGGAGAACATGGACAGCATTAAAGCTGCTGTTGAGCAGGCTGCCATGTTGGTTAAAAGGTTCAAACCTTTCTTGAAAAGAAAGGGTGTCAAGAGGTTTGAAAGGAAACCCTTCAAAGGAGAAAGAGCCATGTCAAAACCAAAGGCTTCTGAAGGTTGTTTCTCTTGTGGAAAGACTGGTCACTATGCCAGTGAATGTAAGTCCAAAGGAAACACAGGCTTCAAGGGTTCCTCAAGCTCAGACAGCAAGATTGATTATGAAGCCAAATATAAGAAGCTTCTTGCTGCTGTCCTTGACGAGAAGAAGAAGAAAGCTCAGAACAGGGTGCTGGTTGCTGAAGAAGAAGATTGGGTTGAGGAAGATCTCTCAAGTGATGAAGATGAGGTCCTCACAACTCAGTTCAGTTTGATGGCCAACACAGCAAGTACAAGTTCCTTTGATGAGGATATGAAGAAAGCTGCTAAAGCTTGTACTTCTCCTGACTGGGATCCTTCTTCTATGTATCAGGTTGGAAAATTTATTAACTATGAAGATAATGAAAAGAACACTATGTTTGATTATCTGTGTGTTGAGTTTCAGTCAAATATTCAAAGAGAAAAGAAGCTAAAATTAGAAATAGAATCACTAAAAGAGAGGTTAAGTCTTAAAGATGAGAAACTTAAACAAATGACA
This sequence comes from Pulicaria dysenterica, assembly GCA_947179395.2. Lineage (NCBI taxonomy): Eukaryota > Viridiplantae > Streptophyta > Magnoliopsida > Asterales > Asteraceae > Pulicaria > Pulicaria dysenterica. The sequence continues at coordinate 65,695,010 of OX359294.1, read as the reverse complement.
AAACTGGAAGATGATTTAGCTAATCAAAAGATACTTAATCAGATCTTGGTAAAAGAAACCAATGAAGCAACAATAAAGTTTAATGACCTTCAAAAAGTAGTTAGATCTTGGTGTGTTTCTGCTGAGAAGACCACTCAGTGTGTCAATGAGCAGATTCCAAAACAAGTTCAAGCTATTATTGGTGGAAATTATTCCCAAGCTGCTAACTGTGTTGATTTTAGCAAGAACATAAATATCTTAGAAAAAACTGATATTTTACCTCTTACTTTTCAAAAGATTGTAAAAGGAAAAAGTATTATCACTAATAGATTTGTCAAAAGTAAAAGTACTCAGCTGAAAGACTCAACCTCTTCAAAAGTTGGTTCAAGTTCTATTGTCTTGACAGAAAGCAAAAGTACTAAAAATTTAAGTGTAAAGGAAGTAAGTAAAGGAATGGAATCATTTGTTGATACCAAAGAGACATTCTGTTGTCAAACCTTGAAAGCTGATACATTAAATTTAGGAACTCAGATGACTGAAAATTCCTTAGCTAATGATATTACATCAGCTGATCAAAAAGTAGATGATAACTACTCAGCTGATATCCTGTCAGCTGATCATGGATCCTCTTCTGTTTGTTTAGCTGATCAAACTTCACTTCAAACTCTTTTAATAGGAGAAACTAAGGAAAAAGGACATTTTGTTTACAAAGAGTCTAAGTCTGCCACACCTAAGGTTGATCAAAAACTCATTTTAACTAAGGGTCAACATAAGGTGACTGTAAACAAAGACCTTATTAGTTTACAGAATCAGCTGCAACAGCTGAATGGTGAAATCTGTCAGCTGATGACCCATAGTCATCAGAAAACAGTTAAGACATCTCTTAGTCAATTTCCAAAACATGTTAAAAGCTCCAAAAATCAAAAATGTTATAAATGTGGGAGCAAAGAACATAAGGCAGGTAATTGTTCTCTAGAAGGTAACTCAAGACAGCGGACTGATTATGATAACACAGCTGTTTCTTTCATTCATAAACAACTTAATATAAAGTGGATGGCTAGGTGCAATCCACAGGGGTCCACTTAAATGTGGATGCCCAAATTTCATTAACCTTCTTTCAATCACATCTATGCAGGGTCTGAACAAGTGGTATCTTGACAGTGGATGTTCAAGGACCATGACAGGTTGTAAAGCTTTGCTTAGTAACTACAAGAAGGAAAAAGGTCCAAGAGTAACCTTTGGTGATAATAATTGTGGGCAAACAAAAGGCTACGGAGAACATCATAATGGGAACCTAACTTTATCCAAGGTATCATATGTTAAAGGACTTAAGTATAATCTCATCAGCATAAGTCAGTTATGTGATGGTGATCATAAAGTCTTCTTTACAAAGACAGGTGGTTCCATTTTAGATCAAGAAGATAAAACAATAATTTGTGCAAAGAGAACCAAGGATGTATATACTCTTGATATGTCCTCTGGTGATCCATCCAAGTTAACCTGTTTGTATACCAAGTCTGTAACTGACACAAACTGGTTATGGCACAAAAGGCTTTCCCATTTAAACTTCAAAAACATTAACAAGTTGAGCAAAGGTGAACTAGTGTCAGGACTACCTTCACTGACGTATGTTAAGCCTAAACCTTGCTCTGCCTGTGAGAAGGGAAAGCAGCACAAGACTTCATTTCCATCTAAGCAAGCCTTCTCCATTACTGAACCTTTCTACATGTTGCACATTGATCTACTTGGTCCTGTTGCTACTTCTAGTATTGGTGGAAGTAAGTATGCATTGGTAATGGTTGATGAATTTTCAAGATACACTTGGGTCATCTTCCTAAAAGCAAAGAGTGAGGCTGCTGAAGAGATTATAAGCTTTATTAGAAAGATGGAAGTGCTTAATGGCAATCTGGTAAGGATGCTTAGAAGTGATCATGAAACTGAATTTAGAAATCAAACTCTTGAAGGTTTCTGTGATGAGAAAGGAATATCTCAAAACTACTCTACTCCAAGAACTCCGCAACAGAACGGTGTAGCTGAAAGAAGAAACAGAACTTTGATTGAAGCTGTAAGAACCATGCTGTGTGAGAGTGGGTTAGGATTCAACTTCTGGGCTGAAGCTGTCAGCTGTGCATGTTTTACTCAGAACAGATCCCTTATAATAAAGAGGCACAATAAGACTCCTTATGAAGTGCTCAAGGGAAGGAAGCCCAACATCAGCTTTCTACACATCTTTGGGTGTCAGTGTTTCATTCTGAACCAAAAAGATCAATTGCAAAAATTTGCACCAAAAGCTGATGAAGGTGTGTTTGTTGGATATTCTGTGATCTCCAAAGCTTACAGAATTTACAACATCAAAACAAAGGTCATAGAAGAATCAATCAATGTAAGCTTTAATGAAAATAACTTTGTTGCTTCCTGTTCTACTAATCCATCTACAGCTGAGGAATTTAATGATCTGCTGAACACTGAAGACAACATTCCAGTATCAGCTGATCCACTCCCATCAGCTGATCCAATCTCATCAGCTGACATAGATGACTTAAATGAACCTGTTCCAAACTTACAAAATACCTCTGCACATTCTATCCTAAACCAACCCACACTTTTACTAAATGAAGGGAATCATGATTCAACATCAATGGACTCTAATTCCATATCAAACATTCCCTCATCAGTAGAAGTCTCATCAGATTGTAATCAAGAAATTCTGTCAGCTGATCAACCAGAAGTCTCATCAGCTGACCCAAACCAAAGATTTTCAACTCCTAGAATCCAAAATGCCTACAAGGACCTCAGAAATCATCCAATTGATCAGGTCATAGGTAACATAGAAGCACCTGTACTAACAAGATCAAAAACTTGTAACTTCTGTTTATATACAGGTTTTGTTTCTATGATTGAACCAAAGAAGGTAGATGAAGCTCTAACTGATCCTCACTGGATAAATGCCATGCAAGAAGAATTGGCTGAATTCACAAGAAACAATGTATGGACTTTGGTGCAAAGACCAAAGGACAAATCCATCATTGGCACTAAGTGGGTGTTCAGAAACAAGATGGATGAACAAGGGCTGATCATCAGAAACAAGGCAAGATTAGTTGCTCAGGGGTATTGTCAAGAAGAAGGTATTGATTATGATGAAACCTTTGCCCCTGTTGCAAGACTTGAAGCAATAAGACTATTTCTTGCTTATGCTGCCTTCAAAGACTTCAAAGTATTCCAAATGGATGTTAAGAGTGCCTTCCTAAATGGTGAATTGAAAGAAGAGGTGTATGTCAAACAACCTCCAAGTTTTGAGGATACAACCAAACCAGATCATGTATACTTCTTAAACAAAGTTTTGTATGGTCTGAAGCAAGCTCTAAGAGCCTGGTATGATACCCTCTCTTCCTTTTTGACCAATAAAGGATTTATAAGAGGAAGCATAGATAGCACTTTATTTATAAGAAAATTCAAGGGTGATGTGATTCTTGTACAGATTTATGTAGATGATATAATATTTGGGTCTACAAATGTTGATCTTTGCAAAAAGTTTTCCAAACTCATGTCTGATAACTATCAAATGAGTATGATGGGTGAATTAAACTATTTTCTAGGTCTTCAAATTAAACAAGAGGTTGATGGAATTTTCATTCATCAAACAAAGTATGTAAATGACTTACTTAATAAATTTGAGTTTGAAAATTGTTCTTCAATGAAAACACCCATGTCCACTGCCTTAAAGATTGGAAAGGACACTGATGGTAAATCAGTGAACATTACAGCTTATAGAGGTATGATAGGGTCTCTTTTGTACCTCACTGCATGTAGACCAGATATTATGATTTCTACATGTCTTTGTGCTAGATACCAAGCAGATCCCAAAGAATCTCACTTAGTTGCAGTTAAAAGAATTTTCAGGTATCTCAAAGGAACTCCTAATCTAGGTCTTCGGTACCCCAAAGACTCTGATTTTGAGTTAGTTGGATACACTGATTCTGACTTTGCAGGTTGCACACTAGACAGAAAGAGTACATCCGGGGGTTGTCAATTATTAGGTGGAAGATTAGTCAGCTGGTCAAGCAAGAAACAGAACTCTATTTCAACCTCTACAGCTGAGGCAGAATACATTGCTGCTGGAAGCTGCTGTGCTCAATTGCTATGGCTGCAAAATCAACTACTGGATTATGACTTACAGTTTGAAAACTCCCCAATTCTGTGTGACAACACAAGTGCTATATATATCTCTAATAATCCTGTTTTGCATTAAAAAACTAAGCATATTGAAATCAGACATCATTTTCTTAGAGATAATGTGCAGAAAAAGAAAGTTTCAATGCATTATATCAACACTGATGTTCAATTAGCTGACATTTTTACAAAACCTTTGGATGAGTCTCGGTTCAACTTCCTAATATCCAAACTTGGCATGTTAAATTTGTAATATATTCTCTTCTTAGGTAGTTAATTGTGTGTGAGAAAATAATTTTATTTGTGTGTGAAATGAAGTACTTATCTAAGCTTCTATATATTTTACTTATGGTAGATCAGCTAATAGAATTATGTCAGCTGACGATCATCAGCTGACACTATACCTCAGCTGATAAACCATCAGCTAAGACTTAGAAGCTCAGCTAAGTGAATACATTAGCTGACACTTATTTTTATCTCAACATGGATCAGCTGACACTCTCGTCTGTCAGCTGATGATTTTCAAAAGTCAAAAATATTGTGTCCCCACACCTATTTTATTAATTTCTCATTTGTATTTATTGTATTACTAGGTTATTTAATTTAGTTTATTTATCCGTTTATTGTCTGTGTATTTAATATCTATTCCGTCTATTACCTTTTTGCAGAAGTGACAGTTACTTTTTCCAAAATATTTCTGTGACAAGTTTAGGTTTCCAAGGAAGATTTAAAGGTGTTTTCGAGCGGTTATTCATTTCTTAAGCTTTCAAAATTCCCAAACACTCTTTCTCGCTCAAACTTTCAAACCCTAAACTCTCGTTGCTCAAACTTCATTCACTCTGTAATCATGGTGTTCTTCAATCCTGCAACTTCTCCAAACGCCATTGCTGGTGAAAATGTCACACCCAACTCTGAAATCACAATACGCCCAAACAACTTTCTCATAAACACTGACATTCCCGCGAGCAAAGCAAACCAGGGATACGAACCTATGGTGGCTTTCATAACTGCGCATCCCCTGTTCGCATGTCTATCTGCTCATCCTCTGTTTATCTTTCCAAACATTGTTGGTGAGATGTGGTACACTGCAAGGTACCATGCTAATCAAGATTTAATCACTTGCACACAATGACCATCCCTCAAATGGGTCAGAAAACTTTCCATTTGATAAGGGAATTTCAAGGTCCTTCTATAACTGCTCAGATGCAAGAGTTGATTGATGTTGCTGCTGAGGATGCTGAAAATGAAGAAGAAGTTGGTGCTGAACATGTTGAAGGACAAATGGCTGATGATTCTGAATCTCCTGATTTAATCACTGATCATTCTGAGGAGTCTATGACTCATGCTCCAGATGAAGCGTTAGTGGAAGGAGAATTGATGTTTAGAGCAGATGTGTTTGATGAACCAGCACAGGATGAACCTATTAATCCTGATGCTGAGGGTGATAATGACAATGATGCTGACAGTGGTCAAAATGATCATGATGAGAGAGATGATGACTTTCATGGTGGTGATGCTGGAATTCCTTATGCTGAAAATGTTCAAAATACCACCTCCTCATCTTCTCAAACTGGGATGCCACTCTCACATTTTCCGGTTCCTTCCAGCTCAAGCACTCCACAAGACAAACAAAGTGGTGATGCAGCTGATGGTGATGATGCTGAGGAAGACACAAATTCTGACAATCTCATTCAACTAATTGAAATCAGCAAGACTTAGCACCTCTCAGGTATAATATCTACCACTATTGAGGATACTCATTTGGTTGACCCCACAAATGAGAACCATCCTCACCTCTAGTTGTAACACCCCCACAACAGCCAAGCTCTAGTCAACTCCCAACAGTTGCTAGTTCTACTCCCTTAGTAACCCAAATAGAAACAAGGTCATTAGAGATGGTGCACACTGCACTTATCTCAGAGGAAATGCACACTGCACCTCTGACCTCAACTCCTATAGCTACCTCTTATTTTGAGGGGGAGCTCATGGAAGTTGATATAACCTACAACCAGTGGATGTGTCCTCACAACAGGGCACATCTGTAAATATGGGATTGCTGCAATCTGGGTCACCCTCCCAACAGGGTGATACCATTGAAAGACAGACCTTCTCCCAAGGTCATACTGTGTCTACAACCCCTATGTGTCAAGCCTATACCCTAGTAAGTTCACAACAACTTGCTACTGTAATAAGGGATAACCCTAGTGCAACCCTCACTCACACTCACTTACTTGCACATGTTTTTGATTCAATTCTTACACATACTAGTGCACTACCTGTCAATACTAGTGGCATAAACCAGTCATTAGTACAGGGTACAACTTCTGCTCCCAGTGATCTTAGGCCTCTATACCAAGGTCTAAGTGAGGGACTACAATCCATTCCAGTTCAAAGCACAATTTCTCAATCAATTCCAACCCAACCCATTCCCTCTACTACTTCAGAACCCTCACCCCAACTACTTCAAACCTTATTATCTATCTCTCAAAAGATGGATAGTCTTCAAGCCTCCTTTACCTCTTTCCAAACTCAAACAGAAACTCAAATCTCTCACCTAACCAATGAGATTGAGTCACTTAAAGCCAACCAACCCAAACCCCAACCCACTCCTGCCCTTGTTGATCTTTCCCCTATTCTTACCAAACTAGATCAACTTCTAAACCAAACCTCTACTCCTATTCCTACACCCTCACCTTCTATACCTGCCCAAACCATTTCTAACTTAAACCATACCATTTCCAATCTCCTTTCCCAACTCAAAACCCTTAGCCCTCACCCCCTGATATCTCCATTACTATTCCTGAATCTCTTCTCACTATCCCCTCTCTTCTAAAAGACATTGATACTGAGGTAAATAGGTCCAGCTTTTCTGCCAAGATAAGGCACCGTGATACTCTGAGTGAATTCTCCAATCTCACTGAAGCTATCAACAGCCTAAAACCTCTTATATCAACTTCCATTCCTTCTTTCTCTCCTATTCCCTCTCACCTTAAACACTCAACATCACCTTTCACTCAGCCTCCCACACCCACTGCCTCACCTTCATCCTCAACCATACCACCCTTTACCTCTACACCTATCCCAACTCCTTATTCTTTCACCACTCCTGATGCCCCTGCAAAGCCTGCTGTTTTTCCCTCCTCTGATGATGACAAAAAGGGGGAGAAGTCAGTTAGGACAAAGTCTGTTTTACAAGCAGAGGATGCATCGACCCCCGATGAAATAGGATCAGCTGTTGAGGGGGAGAATAAATCTGAGGGGGAGCAACCTGCTCAAGAAGAGCAGAGGCCAAAGAGAAGGCTAAAGCAAATGGCTAGAAGGACAAAGAAATCAAAGCAAGGTGAATCCTGTGCTACAATTGAACTACCATCTGAGGATTCTTCTGATGATGATGAAGATGAAATGCCTTTGTCCTCTATGTTCAACATAAGGAAGCAGAGCTCCTCCACTACAGCTCCACCAGTCCAAGCTTCCTCTCCAGTTCAATCAAGTCAACCAACTCCCAGCAGTTCATCAAGAAGAAAAGGAAAGAAGATAATGACTGCTGAGGAGATTGAAGAAGAAGAAAGAAGAGAGGAAGAGCTAAATCAAGAAGATGAGAATCTCAGAGAGTTAAGTGAACTGGCTGCTGCTCTTGGTTCAACCATTGAAGAAGTTCTTAAAGCCAAAGAGAGACACCAGGATTTCACTACCACTGAGGATCTTGCTGCTGCAGTTGGTGTCACTGATGATGAATTGAGAGAATTACAAGAAGAAGAAATCATCATGCTATCCTCTCAATCACATCCAACACAGGTTGCATCACAGCAAGATGATCCTTCTGTCAATAAAGTTCCTAAAAGAGGAAGAAATCACAGAGAAGCCATTCAAGCATTGCATGAGTTCAACTTTGGAGTTACAACTCAGCAATCTGAAAGGGAAGAACTTGATAGAAAGAAAGGATCCAAATCTCATTTCCAGAGTCACTCCATATAAGGGAACAGATGAAGGGCCATATCTCAGATTAGTAAGAAGAGATGAAAGACAAACACATGAGAATGCCTATATCCATCACTGCAAACTGTTCTCCTTCACTGAGATGATTGAGACTCTGTACCACCTCCTTAAATCCAAAAGTGAAATTGCCCAAGGTTTATAAACAAATTCGAATTCTGGATCAGAATGGCTGTTTACCACAGGATATGCACTCATGATCAATTTGTGGAACACATTGATGTGATTGAGGATGCCTTCAAGAAATCCTCCAAAGCTTTTGTACCTGCTGAACGGATTATACTTAATCCTGATCATCCTTACCTGTCTGCATATGAAAATTTCAACACTGCTTTGCCCTCCAATATTGAGCCAGAAATGTTTAAGTACATAACTGAGCCTGAGAGAGGGATTTTCTTCAAAAACAGAGCTGGTGTCCGGAGATTCCTAAGAGAAACTGACTTAGGAAAAGCCCCTGGAGAATTAATCTTTCAAGCTGCACATTTAACAAGGGGACAGACAGGAAGTGAACATTTTGAAAATCTGATTCAAGCAGGAGCTGAAGAGTTGTTGGCTGCCAATCCTCTGAACAGACTTCTGGATGAAAAAGAATAACCTTGGTGGGAATGAAGATCACACTTCATAACTAGAGTAGATGTAATTTCAATTCCTATAATAGTTCAACTTCTGTACTTAGTTTAACTCTTAATTAGATTTCACTGTACAAACTCTTATGTAAATACTTTGTTTTGTAATCAAGCTTGAAACTTTGATCATGGACTACTTAGCTAAAAATGCTAGTATAGATGACTCTGAGTGGATAGCTTACATAGTGTAAATATAGAAAAGATCAAAAATCCTAAAAACAAAAAAAAAGATAGAAAAGATACCAAAAACAGAACAATGGTACTTTATAAATGAAAAGATTCCCAAAAACAGATCATCAGGGAACATACTTAAAAGAGTTACCAAAAACAGATAGCTAGGTAACCAAAATTGCACTTAAAAGTTATATCTTTACAAATCCTAGTCAAACTGACTCTTCTTAAACAAGATAAGGTTTTGTCATCATCAAATAGGGGGAGATTGTTGGTGAGATAGCAATATCAAACCTTGATCAAACCTATCTATTAAGTAAAATAGGATTTGATGTTAACAAAACCATTTATTCAGTTTTGGACTTAGATTGATGAAAAACATGTGTTGTTTTTCTATCTGAGACTTAAAGAATTTCTAAGTAAGAAATGTCAGCTGACGAATCATAGTGTCAGCTGAACACTGAGTATCAGCCAAAGGACCAGCTTCAAAAAGATCAGCTGAGAAGAAAAGATCAGTCAAAGAGCATCAGCTGAGGAATCACACTGGATCAGCTGATGGCATAGAACCATCAGCTGATGAAGATTTCAAGATCAGCTGAGCAGTCAAGGATCAGCTGACTCAATCACAGTTATCAGCTGATGCCTTCCATCTGTAAGATAAGGTATTTACTACTTATCCAATCTTCTCTTTGTGAGCTGACTATACTCAAATGATTAGTTGAGCCCTTGGGAACAACTGACAGTTGAGTTAATCAGTTTATTAGCCGCTACTACGATTTGTATTATCAGCTGAGCAATTTGATCAGCAGAGCAAGTCTAGTCAGCTGAGTCTTTCACACTTATCCTTAGCTGAGCAAAATTATATTTGTAGTTCAGTATCTGTTAACTGAGTCTTTATTGTATATCTCAGTTAATAGCTTTTCTATGTAATATTTTCTTTAAAGTCAAAGGCAGAACATGTGTTGTTCTTATTATGCCTTAGATCTTTCTTTTGTAAAAGTACTTAGCACTTTTTGGATCTACAAAGATACAAAAAGGATAGATCTTTATCCCCTGGAAAAGGAGAAAGATACTCTTGAAAAGAAGATCTCGAAGATATGATGTTAAGTATGGCTGGCAACTCCATATTTGGTAAAGTCAAATCTTCAGAAAGCATGGTGTCGATTAAAGCACAAGCATGGAAGGATAAGGTTACCTTCTCAAGACATAAAGGTAGTAATTTAATAATATAATAATAGATAGTAGGTATACTCATTACTGAAAAGTAAGTTCACTTTACACACTTTGTGTATAAAGTTAACTTACCTTTTCACCCACTAACTTTATCTATTATAATATTATTAAACCAAGTACCTTTGTCTCCTTCTCTCTTCATCAACTCGGACACACTTTGCTTATATATACTCATGCATGGAAACATGCTAAAGTAGCGAATGCGTTGAAAAGCACTGAAATCTCATAAGTTGAGAATTAGAAGAGTTAGCATTTTACTTTCAGTGTAACAAACTTGTTCATGTGTTGAACGTCTTAGACATTAGTTGTTTAAGATTAGCATTGTCTATGTGTTAGACAAAATTAGTTGCCACCTTTTATTGAACTTAGATTTTCCGCATCTAGTTCATGTAATTCTTGATTAACGTCAATAAGAATTATATAAAAGTAAACCGTGTGTCTCTAATATTTTAATTTGCTAAAGTTTGTATTCAACCCCCCTTCTACAAACATTTGTTGTTGTAGTATCCATTCGGGACCAACAGAACACACAGTTGTATTGCTTCACAATATTCTCCAAAGTGTAACTGTGATGTTCCAAAATGTCTCTTTGCTTATCTGCAAAACAAATTATGAAGATTTTGGTACCCATTTGAGTTTGGGTCCATGTGGATTAGGAGAATTAACTACAGATTCATTTTGAGGCATCCACTTGTAGTTAGAATTCAGTTTTCCCTTTTGAATGTTCTGATTGATCCAAAATGTGTTCACTCTTTGAGGAGAGGTACAAATTTTCTCTTTAGATAACCTTATGAAGTGCTTAATAGAATACATCTTAAATGGATATTTCACATCAGGCTTATCAATAGCATCCCAACAAGAATTAACAAAAGTAGAAAATTCATACTTCTTACCGTTAGCATGAGAATGAACATTGGAATAAAAACCAAACTCTTTTGAAACATTACTCTTTGCACAACGAGAACTATTTTCAGCATTTGAAGCTCTCCCTGTACATGATCACAATTTTGCTTATAATTACCCGAACCAGAATGATTCTTCTCTTGAAAGCGTCTTTTCCTGACTTCTAGAAAACTATTTCTTTTCTCAAGCCACAATGCTCTTTTGGTCTGTCTTTTACTCAAGGATTTCTATAGTCATCACTTCCAAATCTTGGTTAGGAAATTTAACGTATTGATTATGCTGAGAGGTACTACATTGGTCATCAAAAGATTTATTTCCAAGATCAGACTCAATTAACTTATCAGAATTCTGTTCAACAACAAATTTTCCTTTGTCTACGAAAGAGTTTAAAACATTTTCTGTTTTATCATTGACAACGGAAGTGAGTTGGTCTTTTAATGAATCTACTAGATTTATGAACCCGTGCACGCACTTGTTTTACAAAATGAAATTTTACTCTATAATTTTCTAAATAAAAGAATAATTAAATACTTAATGAAAGTCTATAGTGTCATACATGCAATAAAATTTAATTAGTTTTATAGAGTAAAGAAAATAACACACAAATACAAACGTCTCTTGTTCGTTGGTAAAAAAAATGATACCAAATCTACGGCTGTAACACAAATTAGCATATAACTAAAATAATAACATAAACCGCCTTTCAAAAAAAATAATAACATAAACCTTGTTATTATTTAAGATTTCAATATGAAAAATTAATATAAATTCATAAATCAGATACCAAATACATAGTAAGAGTGCTTGAATATGTTAATGAAATAAAAATTACAAAAAATATATTAAACAGTTTAATAAGTAAATGAAATAAAAAGACAACCATAATTTATAGATATAACAAAACTTCTTTGTATACAATAGATGTTTTGCTATTAATTTGACATATATTGTTTAAGATTAAGGCATCCACTAAAGCATCCATTAAATGACTCATACGGAAACTGTTGATTTGCCAAACTGACCTGTTCAACTTTTAGGTTGATTTTTGGATTTCAGCCATCAGAAATAAACCACAAACACAAATCAAACCCATTGACAAGTAAATGTGCCAAAATAGTCACCACTACATAACAATATATGAAATTGATCAACTGTGAACGTAATGGCTGCCAATTGTCGGAACGTAAAGGAGAAGAAAACACTCGCCCAATTAGACGTATTTCATGCTATTTTGTTGCAGCAAACATGTTCACCCAACCTGTAATGTTGTGTTTATAAAATCATCATAATCAAATTTTACAAAAAAATTATAATAATAATAATTCGAACATAAACATCTAAAGTCCAATTTCATCACAAAGAGATCATAGTTCTTTGACAAGTCAGTCATTCTCTACTAAGTTCTTGGTTCACCTTCGAAATAGTATGGTCATAGTTCTCCCACACGCTATGCATTCTCAATATATATAAATGTCGTTTTTCCCAAAAGGAAAATTAAAAACTCCATATCCTAGTTCACAAAACCTATTATTCTCTTCATAGACCTGTCATGTATACCGAACAATCATCATATACCTACTTAATTCAAAGAAACTTGCATCAGAATATCAGAATAGAAAACAAAAACATAGATACTTACTCACCGATACTTAATCACCGCTGAACACTCCGTTGTATCTCTATTATTATTTTTTTCCTTTCACGTTCTTATAACTTTCTTGAAAAATGGATGATGGTAAGTTGCAAATCTTTCTAGTCTGAATAACCCAAGTGGCCCACCCATTTTACACAAGAGTTAAAGAAAAACTATAATTCGTAATTGATAATGATGTAGATAGGCAATTCATCTATTTTAGTTATATCCCTTGTTGAACAATGAAGTTTAAAGAGACTCGGGTTAGCTTATGCCTTTCTTGTAGTTGTTTAGCTACTTCGTCTATCATACATTCAAACCACCCAGATCTGCTATTTATATAGTAATGGTTCACCAGTGTGACTACATTAGGTGTAGTTCCTTTCTGTCATAATTGTGGTTTATCATATAATTCAGTTAGTTAGGCTTCAGTACAAAACCTACATGTATTATTTATTAGTCTACAATGTTGATAGTCTTACTTAATAAATTCTGCTTAATAGGCTTCGCCTTCTATCTAAACCCCAACACCCTATACCAGGCTATGAAGTTAGCTCCATATATAACTGGTGAGAAAATCATTCCAAATTACATAATAAAGAAAAAAGTATAAACTCTGAATTTTGTGTCTTATACCTATATCTAGCTGAAATTATACTCAACACAATTAAATCAAAATGTAAGTAGTAACATATTCGAGCTCAAGCGGTGCCAGCCAGTTTCAATAGATCACCAACAAAGAAACTGCTAAAACATATGTCTACCCTTACCATACTTCAGTCATATGCAGGTCCACGAAATTAACTCTTTTTGATCTTTGAGCAAGCTTCCTCTGCCAAAAATAAACATTAAAAACCAGTTGTCAAAAATAAGTACATGTCTTACAGAAAATATCAAAATAGATTGAGTATAGCTAACAGTACCTTGATATCGAGCCTGAGAGGCTGCCCAATAGCGAAAGAACAAACAACAAATATAAGGTTTCAAGGTGTTTGTATTAGTTATTATGAACTTACAAGGTTACGTCAAAAGAGTGTTAGCAGAAGCTAATATATTTTATAAAAATGAACTCATTTCAAAAACATAATCAATTAACATAAGATGATCTTATATAATAAAAAGAAATTGTACCAAAAACTGAACAATTACAATGGTTTGGAGGTCACCGGCCAACACACTTCAAAACCGAAGAAGTCAAAGAAGATGTTAGGAACTTCAAGCCTGTCGATTTGTTTCCCTTTTAGCTAAATTCCTTAGCTTTACTTTTTCGTCCGAGATCAAATATAAATGTAACCAATCCAATGATAGGTAAAACAGGTGAAAATTGTTTCCGCTAGTTAATTTGGTTACAGTTTAGGCCAACCATAATGCAACTATATATTATGAATTATCACCGTAAAATGTGTGGTGTTAACAATCTGTCAATAATGGATGTTGTAAGAACATAGTGACCTCCAGATTTATCCCAAAAGTCAGGGATTTGACCTTAAGTGTGGGTTACTAAAAAACCCATGAGCATTATGGATTACGTATTTACGTATAGTAGAATGTAAGCAATAATCAATGACAATTAGGTACATGCAAGAAGCATGAACTTTCATACCTGAATTGCAGCGAAGAACACAGAAAGGATATAGTTATGAAGCACCATAGAAACATAAATAGTACCAACCATGTTGCCTATGAATCCCAATGTGAAAGGAAGTCTATGATAGATAATAGAACATGTTATAACTTATACTACAATTCTACAAACGATAAGAGAAGATAATAGGCTCATAACAGAATGTTTAAATTGGAGTTGAAATTTCTATTCAATTGCCCAACACATGGGTCGAATTGGGTTATATTTTATCTCTAACTGGTCAAATGACAAAAGTTTTTAGGGTTAGCTAAAATGGACGGTTATCATATGGGTCAACCAAGTCAAAGAGATCAGAAGTCACCCATAGTGTTTTCATATGCTTAAAACTTCTTAATATGCTTTGTTAACAGAAAGTAGACTGTTATTTTTATAAATGTTTTTATAATCTTATTATATTATTGAAAATAGTTTATATAGTTGTATAATTCAGAAAATATACCAAAAGGTGTTGACACCTCAGCCCAACCTGCCCTGAGTCGTTTGGACCCGAATCAAAATTGCTAGTTATGAGTTATACCCATTACCCAATCCACCTGACCTGTCCACATGGTCACCTCTAATAATTGAAAACTTATTTAAGTGCTTACCTCTGTTGATGTCATATGCAAAAACTGATTTTTTGGGCCTTTGAGCATGAAGAATGACCCGATTATAAAGCCACATCCTACAGTGAAGCACAAAGCAAAAATTTGGAGGTACAATTACTATTACAGAAAGGAAAACAGTAAATGCTATAAAAAAAGAAGAACACCAAAGATGCAAGGAAAAGGCCAAAATACATTAGTATAATCAAGGCACAATTTACAAACACATACATGAGTATAATCATCAAATTTCTCCTATTATACAAACACATACATGAGTATAATACATGAGTATTAAAATACAGTCTTTATTTTAATCATTTGGCAAATATCTCACACCAATAATACATAAAAGCGTAGAACATAGACATAAATTCATGACACAAATTGGAAACATCAAATAGACTCCAATAGGTCAAATGTCGATCAGTGTTCATCAAATTACAAATCATTACCACTCAAATCCCATTTTCATTCAAACTGAAGTGCAGCAGTCTAGTTCTTCGTACTCGGTGTTTAAACAGTTACGAAAGACCTGGCAATCTTTATTTGAGCAATGTAATATGGTGAATGAATTTTGTGAGGATTTGTTACTGCTTGTCGTGAACAGTAGCTTTATATATGTTTCAATTTAGTTAAATATTGTCTACTGCTGGTGTTACATTTTATGACTTACAGTTTATAGATTAAGAAGTATTTAAAATCAGTGTATTACAATAAGAAATTTGGTAAGACTGAATTGAGATTGTGGGCTGAAGTGAACATCACATATACTTGATAAAATTAAAACACATTAGATGTTCTAAATCATTATTATATCATTTCTTGGTCTGATCAAATAAATTAACATTGAAAGTCATCATAACCAGTTGTTATATCAGCATACTCAATACAAAGTACAGAATATAAATTATAAAATAAAAATCATATACCCAGTTATTATATAATATATTCTAAAGAATTGCAAGAATTTCATACCGCGATCTTCAAAAGCAACAACTAATAGTGGAAAAAACTTCTTACTAACCTACATACCAAAAATCAAATAGATGAGCAGCTAGGTTAGAAACCCATGTATTACACGGGATGGTTTTAAAAAATTATAAACAACAAAAAATGTAGAAGACTTAACATATGCAATTTTTTTATTGAACTTACTAATAGTGACCTTGTGTTTGTCATCAATTTAGGATGTTTCATCAAGATCCTAAACCAATTTTCATCATATATTTAGTTGCCATACATGACTAAAAATCTAAATTACATGAATAAATAATTATCTAAATAAACTTCTAATGAGGACAACAAATGTCTTACTTCGATGTTCAGAGGCATTTTATGACAATCCTGCAACCTGTATCTTGATCTCACTCTTTGATTGTCATTATTAATGCCTTGGGCGCATAGGTTAATAAGCATATGTTAAAATTATAGAAACAGGAAGGTTGCCAAATTTAAATGTGGCCCTTCTCGATTCCAAATACTCTACAGCCAAAGTACATGTGATTAATGAGATCATCCACAAATTTTTTGTATGGTAACCACCATATCAACAAATTTCAGTAGTCTTAATCTGTTACACAACAAAACTGAAGGATTTTAAAAAATTTCTCATAAGAAAATGATCCAGTTAATGAACTATAATAGCTTTAAGATATGGAACTCATTAAATATAATGGTTCATCTTTTAAAAACATAATTATAAAAAATGACTCCTTACTGGTTTAGTAACCAAATCCTCAAATAACATATACTAAAGTTGAATCAATAAACCATATTATTATTTTTAATTGTAGGATTTCTGACCCATATATTCATTAGACATTTCATCCTACACTTGATAGGCATATGATCTATACATATCATTAACAAAAAATTTAGTAATATAAAAGCTTTAAACATTGTAATAAAAAATAAACTAAAACAGAGGTCACCTAAACAGTAATATATAGAGAATACAAAGTAAATATGAGTCACTTAGACATTATATCAAACACATTATGTGCGTAAATTGAAAGTGAAAAAGAATTCCTAAATTGCAGGGCAAAGCATCTCCAAGCTATAGATAAAATGACAAGCTATTTGAATAAACTCCCAAAAGTCATTATGTACTTGCTCAATTCAAAAAAATAAGACCAATGTTGATGTTTATTAAGGTCTACCACACCATTCAAATTTCAAAGATACCAGTTGTAACACTGTACTTTTTAATTAACAATAAACGGCGTGCGGAAGCTAATTACATATAAATAGATTTAAAATCAAAAGTTAAATACAACTTTGACAGGTTATCATTTACAAAATGTCACTACAATGTTAATTTACAAAAACAGACTCTAAACAAAATCTTGGACATCAGAGTATTGGTCTGTCCATATTCCCAGTCATCAGCATCAAAACTCACTACAGAGTATCTGCAAAATAAACTAATGGAGAATTAGCACAAAGCTAAGTGAGGGAACATACATCACACAATGTAGAAGGCTAACAGCCCAACAAGTAATCTAGCACAAACTCAAGAGGACCGGCGGTGTTGCAACCACCTACAACCAAATGCCGGCCAAAGCATAGGTTTACCGATAGCTCTGCTAACATGGATAACAGTAAAAGCACCCTTGAGTGCAACAGATGCACCTCAAGATCAGATACTGTAAATCCCCAAGCAACAAGACCAGCCTACAAAACTGTCACGGCTGACCTCCACAATAACATGTATACATACCCAATGAGCATATATTCAATCAAGATGTTACATCCTATACCATCAGGATATAAATCCACTCACCACAGTCAGCAAGGCTGTAGCACACTCAGTTGACTAACTCACTGAGTCTTCTCAGTTCCTAAGATTAAGTGAACACAAGTCAGTATTCAATTCATAATACTGATTCATAATAAATATCATATTTATTCATACATCACATGATTATCACATATATATATATATATATATATATATATATATATATATATATATATATATCATGTGTATCAAATCATAGTTTGATTGTTAAGAATAACTCTTAAACTCCCAAAATCCGATTGAAGTCGAATTCCGATTGAAAGGTCAATTCCGATGAAATCATAGTTAGATTCCGAGCATAGGCACATTCCGAGCAAAGGACATTCCGATCAAAAGCACATTCCGATCAAAAGGCCAATTCCGAGTAAACTGATCGGAATTCATGTATTTGGATTATACTTTTAGGCGGAATCCCCAATTCCGATGGATTCAAACCTTAATTCCGATCCAATTGGTCGGAATTCATCAATTCCGCCCAACTCATGTCAATTCCGACTAATTCATAAGTTCTTGCCAAATTTCAATTTCTAACTTAAATTCCTTACTGATTTTAAACATACAAGTAATACAAATTTCCAGAAAACATTCTAAGCATGCTATGAACACATTCTAACAATAATTTCTAACATGCATTCAATCTATAACCATCATTTAACATTATGAATCAATCGGAATTTATATAAACATTCAAAACCGAATATATTTAACAATTGATCAACTAATACTCAGAATTCTAACCTTAATAATGTTATGAACTTCAGTAATCAATTAGCAAGCAAGATAAAAAAAATCAAATTGTTGAATGGTTCTTCTTTCTTTCTTTCTTCTTCTCGGCCGAGAGCACACAAAAACACACTCAAACACACTTTGTTCACTTTTACAAGAAATGAGGTATGGGGTGTTGTTGACTAAAAAAAATACCCCACCATACCACCTCATATAAAATATCATTTCTAAATAAAATAAAATAAAAATAAAACAAATAATACAATCAATTATTAAATAACACTTCATGGCAAGTAATACTCATAACTAAATATAAATCTCAAGGTCAATTAACTTAATCACCTTAATTAATCTAGGCTGGTAAAGAGGGTGTTACAAATCTACTCTCCTTAAGAAGATTCCGTCATCGGAATCTCTTCGCGCTCGAATAAGGAAGGATAACGAGTCCTCATATCAGCTTCGGTCTCCCAAGTCAAGTCTGAACCTAAACTATGCTTCCACTTGACCAAAACCATGGGTACTGTTTCTTTCTCAATTTTGTGACTTTTCTATCAAGTAGTTCAACTGGTTCCTCAATATGTTTCTAATTCACATCCACACGAAGATCCTGAATCGGAAGAACCTGTGTCTGATCCTCTACATTGCATTTCCTCAAATAACATACGTTGAAAGTGTCATTGATACCCGCTAATTCATCAGGAAGATCTAATGCAACAGCTTGATCGTTAACCACTCGTCTGATTCTTAAAGGACCAATATAACGGGGAGCCAACTTCCCGCGTTTCCCAAAATGAAGCACACCCCTTCAACGGAGAGACTTTTAAATAAACCATTTCCCCCTCAACAAAAGATATTGGTCGACGACGCGGATCAGCATACATTTTCTGTCTATCCCTTGCAGCTTTTAGTTT
Organism: Pulicaria dysenterica; assembly: GCA_947179395.2. Lineage (NCBI taxonomy): Eukaryota > Viridiplantae > Streptophyta > Magnoliopsida > Asterales > Asteraceae > Pulicaria > Pulicaria dysenterica. Next base: position 65,675,633 of record OX359294.1, on the reverse strand, counting down.
ATCCCGAGCAATAGCAACCTTGTCAGCTGTCATCTGTACAATATCAGGCCCTGCAAATTGCTTTTCCCCGGCCTCTAACCAACAAGTCGGAGTTCTACAAGGACGACCATACAGCATTTCATACGGAGGCATACCAATACTGGAATGATAGGAATTGTTGTACGCAAACTCAACCAATGGCAGATGCGGATCCCATGAACCCCCAAACTCTTACACACATGCTCGAAGCATATCTTCTAAAGTCTGATTGTTGCAGTCTATTCCAGAAGTTAGACACGAATCTTGAATCCCGATCTGAAACAATAGATAACGGAACTCCATGTCTTGATACTATTTCATCTATGTACAGTTGTGCCAGTTTACTCAAAGAAACAGTTTCAGCAGTAGCAAGGAACTGTGCACTTTTGGTTAATCTGTCAACTATGACCCAAATCATATCATGACCTCTCTGAGTTCGTGGAAGTTTAGTTACAATATCCATCGTAATATGATCTCATTTCCACTCAGGTATTTCTAAACTGTTTTAATGATCCATACGGTTTCTGATGTTCAGCTTTAACTTGAGCACAAATGTGGCATGTCCTAACAAATTTAGCAATATCTGTTTTCATTGTCGGCCACCAATAACGAGTCTTCAAATCATGGTACATCTTTGTACTGCCCGGATGTATCGACAATCTAGACTTATGAGCCTCATTTAGAATTAATTCCCTCAAGTTACCAAACTTCGGTACCCAAACGCGTGCATGATAAACCCTTAAACCACGCGAGTCAGTAGTTAACTCATGTTGTCGTTTAACCATCAGTTCATCCTTCAGATTCTCATCCTTCAAAGCTTCAAGCTGAGCAGCCAAAAGTTGATCCACTAATTCAGACTTGATTTCTAATCGCATAAATTTCACTATATCCGATGATCCCTTACGACTGAGCGCATCAGCAACAACGTTTGCTTTACCCGGATGGTACTGAATATCACAATCATAATCCTTTATCAGTTCTAACCAACGACGTTGTCTCATATTCAATTCTTTCTGAGTAAACACATACTGAAGGCTTTTGTGATCAGTGCAGATCGTACATTTGGTTCCATACAGGTAGTGTCTCCATAACTTTAAAGCAAATACCACAGCTGATAATTCCAAATCATGAGTCGGGTAGTTCCGTTGATTTGGTTTCAACTGTCTTGAAGCATACGCAATCACTTTACCCCTCTGCATCAAAACACAACCCAGCCCGGCGTGAGAAGCATCGCAGTAAACAACAAAATCCTCTGAACCCTCTGGTAATGAAAGAACAGGAGCTTGACACAACAACTGTTTTAGAGTCTGAAAAGCACTCTTCTGAGCTGAACCCCACTGGAAAGGAACATCTTTTATAGTCAACTTGGTCAACGGACCAACAAGCTTAGAAAAATCTTTAATAAACCTGCGATAATAACCCGCCAATCCAAGAAAACTCTTAATCTCTATTGGCGTTTTCGGGGCACTCCAATTCATTACTGCTTCAATCTTGGACGGATCCACTTTGATACCATCTTGACAAATTACATGTCCTAGAAATTGAACTTCACGCAACCAAAATTCGCATTTTGAAAATTTGGCATATAACTTGTGTTGCTTAAGAATCTCCAAAACTTGTCTCAAATGCTGATTATGTTCATCCTATGTCTTAGAATACACCAAGATATCGTCGACAAACACAATGACAAATTTATCTAAGAAAGGTCGGCAAACACGATTCATTAAATCCATTAATACAGAAGGTGCATTTGTCAATCCAAACGGCATCACTAGGAATTCATAATGACCATATCGAGTACGGAAATCAGTCTTATGTATATCCTCCTCTGCTACCCTGACCTGATGATAACCTGATCGTAGATCAATCTTTGAAAAGTACGAAGCCCCTTGTAGTTGATCAAACAAATCATCAATTCTGGGCAATTGATACTTATTCTTGATGGTTCTCTTATTCAAATCCCTATAATCAATACACATACGGAGAGTTCCATCTTTCTTCTTTACAAACAATACCGGTGCACCCCACGGCGAAGAACTCGGGCGGATAAACCCCTTGTCTAACAATTCCTGGATCTGAGTCATCATCTCTCGGATCTCGGATGGAGCCAAATGATACGGAGCTTTCGTAATCGGTTTAGTACCAGGTATCAGATCTATCTTATACTCAACATCCCTTACAGGAGGCAAACCTGGCAGATCATCTGGAAAAACTTTCGGATACTCGGAGACAACACGAACATCGAGAACAGGTCGTTTCTCCTTCTTCACATCAATGGCGTAGGCCAGAAAAGACGCACACCCTTTGGCTAGAGATTTTCTAGCCTTCATATACGAGATGATTGGAAAAGAAGATCGAGATCTATCCCCACGAGCCACGACATGCGACCCGTCAGCCAAAGGAATAGTAATCAGTTTCTTATGACACTGGATACTAGCTCTATGGAGACTTAACCAATCCATGCCTAGTACTAAATCAAACCCCGGTATAGGCATCAGCAAACAGTCTATAGGCAAACTAGTACCATCAATGTCTATCGACACCCCAGTCACATAAGAAGTTACAAGAACTATCTTACCATCCGCTATCTCTACTTCTAAAGGAGTAGTAATCACAGAAGTAGGCAGTTTCAGTTTGTCACATAAAGTTACAGATATAAAAGATCTATTTGCACCAGAATCAAATAACACACGGGTAGGCACAGAGTGTACAATAAACATACCCGTGATCACATCACTGTTTTCAGCAGCCTCTGTAACAGTCATCTTGAAGGCTCTCCCTTCCGCAGAAGGTGCAACCTTACGATTCTGACCTGTAGAAGACGATCCCAGACAGTGGCTACCCCCTGCTCCGTCCCTGTTGATCTCTGTTTTGTGCAAGCCCCAGATCGGTGACCCTCCTCATGACAGTTCCAGCAAACGTTGGTCTTGAACTTACAATCTGATGGCTCATGACCCAATCCACCACAACGCAAACACTTTCTAGTATGTGGTGTGCACGGACCTGTATGCCAAGACTTGCAAGGTCCACACCAAGGTTTATTCTGATAAGATCCCGAACCCTTAGATTTTTTATCCCCACGGTTCTGATTTCCCTGCCACTTGCCTTTACCCTGGTTTCCACCAGACTTGTGAAACGATCCTTTCTCTCTATTCATCCTTTCCTGGGCCTTCACATCACCCTCAGCAGCTCAAGCAACAGTAAATTCCTAACTAAAGATGTTGCCATTCGGGTGTTACCCCGATATTCAGGCAACAGTTCTTGAACGAAATGATCACTCTGAGAAGGCTCATCAGGAACCCATTGTTTTGTGAACCTCAGCTTTTCATTGAACTTTGAAATTAGTTCATCTACCGACATCTTATCATCTTGTGCCAAATCCATAAACTCCCGTTTCACCTTAGCCAAATCATAGGTATTACAGAATTGCTCACAGAACTTGGTTTGAAATTGATCCCAGGTAACAGAATTCACAACCTCCCTGGATAGATGAGCAGTCAAAGAATCCCACCAGGTTGCAGCTTGACCATTCAACCTCCGAGTTGCAAAATTAACCCTATCGGATTCCTCACAATTGCAGGCATCTAAAGCCTTCACCATCTCCCTTAACCAGTTCAAAGTATCAGTTGGATTTGAGCTTCCAGAATACTCAGGTGGCTGGCAACCCATGAAATCGTTGTATTTCCCTTTCGGTTTAAAGCCTCCTTGAGTTGGATACCAAGGAATGAAAAAGTTCTGCTGTTGTGGTTGGTGCTGTTGTTGGGGTTGTGATACAAGTGGTATAGTAACAAATGGTAAAGAACCAAATGGTGTTGACACTGTATTGAAGGGTGCAGCAGAGTAAACAGGAGGTGGTATCGACTGGGTAAATACAGCTGACTCTCGAGGCATATGAATGGTCTGAGTTTGTTGAGAGGACTGAGTCTGATGTTGCTGATGTTCCAACTCCTGAACTCGATCTCTCAAAGTTTGCAGAGTGTCTTCCAATTGCAGTACATAATCCTGCTGATCAGATTCACCATTATGTGAAGTACCAGCTGTGTTGTGTTGTTCATTTGCTATGGTGGAGGATTGATTGTTTCTTCTGGGGGACGCAGGGGTAGTTGTCTGGTTCACATTGTCAGCCATATCTATTCTATAAACAACATCTCACCAGTTGATAGATATAATCCGTTCATATAAACACACTAACCACCCTCAAAGCTAAACTACTAATTACCCACTCTGGGAATACTGGACTGACCAGAGCCTCGGTTCGAGTATTGCACAAATCATTCATGCAAATCCTCAAACCAAGGCTCTGATACCAATTTGTAACACTGTACTTTTTAATTAACAATAAACGGCGTGCGGAAGCTAATTAATGTAAATAGATTTAAAATAAAAAGTTAAATACAACTTTGACAGGTTATCATTTACAAAATGCCACTACAGTGTTAATTTACAAAAACAAGCTCTAAACAAAATCTTGGACATCAGAGTATTGGTCTGTCCATATTCCCAGTCATCAGCATCAAAACTCACTATAGAGTATCTACAAAACAAACTAGTGGGGAATTAGCACAAAGCTAAGTGAGGGAACATACATCACACAAAGTACAAGGCTAACAGCCCAACAAGTAATCAAGCTCAAACTCAAGAGGACCGGCGGTGTTGCAACCACCTACAACCAAATGTCGGCCAAAGCATAGGTTTACCGATAGCTCTGCTAACATGGATAACTGTAAAAGCGCCCTTGAGTGCAACAGATGCACCTCAAGATCAGATACTGTAAATCCCCAAGCAACAAGCCCAGCCTACAAAACTGTCACGACTGACCTCCACAATAACATGTATACATATCCAATGAGCACATATTCAATCAAGATGTTACATCCTGTACCATAAGGATATAAATCCACTCACCACAGTCAGCAAGGCTGTAGCACACTCAGTTGACTAATTCACTGAGTCTTCTCAGTTCCTGAACACAAGTCAGTATTCAATTCACAATATTGATTCATAATAAATATCATATTTATTCATATATCACATGATTATCACATATATATCATGTGTATCAAATCATAGTTTGATTGTTAAGAATAACTCTTAAAATCCCAAAATCCGATTAAGTCTATTTCCAATCGAAGTCGAATTCCGATTGAAAGGTCAATTCCGGTTACATCCAATTCCAATGAAATCATAGTTAGATTCCGAGCATAGGCACATTCCGAGCAAAGGACATTCCAATTAAAAGCACATTCCGATCAAAAGGCCAATTCCGAGTAAACTGAGCGGAATTCATGTATTCCGATTATACTTTTAGGCGGAATCCCCAATTCCGATGGATTCAAACCTTAATTCCGATCCAATTGGTTGGAATTCATCAATTCCGCCCAACTCATGACAATTCCGACTAATTCATAAGTTCTTGCCAAATTTCAATTTCTAACTTAAATTCCTTACTGATTTTAAACATACAATTAATACAAATTTCCAGAAATCATTCTAAGCATGCTATGAACACATTCTAACAATAATTTCTAACATGCATTCAATCTATAACCATCATTTAACATTATGAATCAATCGAAATTTATATAAACATTCAAAACCGAATATATTTAACAATTGATCAACTAATACTCATAATTCTAACATTAATAATGTTATGAACTTCAGTAATCAATTAGCAAGCAAGATAAAAAAAATCAAATTGTTGAATGGTTTTTCTTTCTTTCTTTCTTCTTCTCGGCCGAGAGCACACAAACACAAACACACTTTGTTCACTTTTACAAGAAATGAGGTATGGGGTGTTGTTGACAAAAAAAAATACCCCACCATACCACCTCATATAAAATATCATTTCTAAATAAAATAAAATAAAAAGAAAACAAATAATACAATCAATTATTAAATAACACTTCATGGCAAGTAATACTCATAATTAAATATAAATCTCAAGGTCAATTAACTTAATTACCTTAATTAATCTAGGCCGGTAAAGAGGGTGTTACACCAGTGATTAATATGGAAGCAATATGAAAGTAGTACTTTGAAAAGATATTGATGTATAGAAATAAAAACAATACTTAAATAGACCCAAGTACCTAAATCAAATCGAATAAGTTACATAGAAACATACCTGTAGCAAAACAGATAGAATCGAAAACAATAGGGAAGAAATCCCCATCCTGATTGAGCACAGTCCAATGTATGGAAAAGCATTTTATGTAGTTGAATCAATATGGAAGAAAAAATCCTTAGAAAATACATGGATGTGAAGAAAGAAAACAATACTTGAAGAAACTCAATACCTAAATCGATTCAAATAACTTGCATAGAAACATACCTATAGCAAAACCATTAGAAACCGAACACAATAGGGAAGAACATCCCAACTTCAAATGATTAAGCACTATTTCAACGTCTGGAATAGCATTAGCGATGTAGTTGATGACCAGTGTGAGTTGAATGAACTCTGCATTCAATGGGTTGAAGCTCTTCAAGGTATCGGTTGTTCTAGGGTTTCTCCGAAAGAATATCGGAAAGAGATAGGCGGGACATTGAGAATTGACATGGCTACGGACATAGAAAGGAGCGGGAGATTGCGATAAACGATGGCATAGAAACAGAACGGCTGTTAATACGAAGAAAACAGGAAGCAAATCAAGAAAAAAGATAAAAGATTGAAGAACAAATGATGAATTGAGCTATTGAAGCATACCTTAAAGCTTTTGAGAAACGTTGTCGCTTTTGAAATCGGGATTCTAGGGTTTTTGAGAAGTTGAGGATGAAGAGAACAAATGAAAAGGATATGTGTAAAGCGAGTATTACATAAGTCGGGTCTTACGACCCGCGTGTTTTGCAAAACGGGTTAAAATACCCGAAAACTAATACTTAATCGGGTATTTCTAAAAGAGGTAGTCAAAATAGATGAATTTGGTCAAAATTAAAAAAATAAAGGGATCTTATTGGTCAATTGAAATTTATTTAAGGTAACTTTCTCATAAATGGTTTTCTTTTAATATATATATATATATATTCTATCGAGTAGAATATCTCTTTCATTGTTGAAATCTGTTGTTTGTTTAGCTAACTCTTCTTGAAGTTCAGAAACTTTTTTTTTCAAAATAGAACTTGGAATATAAAGATCAGAGTATTCGGGTTTCTCATAAATATTTTCTGATTTTTTATTAAATTTCAGAAGAATAAGTAGATAGAGATTCAGTTGATAAAGAAGTTTCAATATTTTCATAAATAAAGAAGTTTCAATATCTTCATAACTCTTGTTTAACTCAGTGTAGTCAAACGGAAGTTGCATTTTTTCTTTATTTGCTCGTTTTGCATTTTTTTCTTTATTTGATTCACTCTTTTGCTCTGATACCAATTGTAGGACCCAATATTGTATCAAATATCAAACAATAGTCGAAGCAATTATCAGAATGATGAACTCGGTTGAATGATATGTATGCGTAAGAGAGAAACGGCCGAAAACATACGTACGTTAAGAATGAATTGCTTTAGAATTAGGGCTTACATACTTGTATTTATACCCCTTGGGTATTTACAATAGCAACCCTAAACTATGACTAATGTCATATGTAAACTAAACTTCACTAAAATATATTGAACACAACATTTAGGACCTAATATCACTAATAATAAAACATGAATTAAATGACTATTTAAATAAAACGACGTACAACATCAATGTACGTCAATACTGTAACCAAAGGTGAAAACATCGACGCGAGTGGAAGGACACACTTGACGGCAGAAACATAGTTCTTGATACGGAGAGACATGATTGTATTTCTTATATATGTCATCAACCTTTATTGTTATAATTAAGGGTAACAAAGTTAAACGTTATTTGTTATACTTAAAAAGGAATTTTAAAGGATTATAAAATATTTTAGAATTATAAAGGGGTAAATATGATAATTGTAAATTAAGATGGACAAATATGATTTTATATGATTTAATAAGGGTATATATGAAATTATCTCTAATAATTTTAACTCCAAAAAGTCAAGAATGATTTTTTGTTTTTTAGTTAGTTAATGGTCTAGATTAAATATTTTTTTAAATAAATGATTTAGATCGTTTAATAGATTTTATCAAATATCTTTTATTATTATTAGAAGATAATAATTATTATTATTATATAATAATAATAATCTAACATATTTATTAAAAGAATAGGAATTTTAATAAAATTTTCATTTTTTATTACTTGATATTTTTTATAGATATTTAATACTTATGGTTTTTTTTAAAAACTATATTTGAATTATAAAATAGATATATTTTTTTCATTGTTATTTATATAAAAGTGTAGTTCAATTTGATTAATATAGTATATTGAAAGTCATACTATTTTAATTTAGGAATCATTTCAAAAATAGCGTCATAATATATCAATTCAAATACTTTCTTTTTATGTTATTTTGTTTCTATAGTGATTTATTATTTTATTTTGTGACACAATTTATATACGGGGTATTTATTATCGATATGTGTATTTATATACAGAGTATTATTTATTTAATTATTTGTTTATACTTTTCGTATGTTTTACAATGTTTAAACTAGTAGTAGTAGTAGTAGTAGTAGTAGTAGTAGTAGTAGTAATAATAATAATAATAATAATAATAATAATAATAATAATAATGATGATAATAATAATAATAATAATGTATACGGAGATTTGTTCAATAAAATGTATATGTAAAAAAACATAGTTCTAAAATTTTTAAAAGCAATCACGGGTGATTAGTATACAATCAAATATGATTTTGTAAACCATTACATATTAAGAGAGAAAGAGAGAATAAAAGATAAAAAGGAAACACACCACCAGATGGGGAAGCAGCCCGGGCAGAGGAGTCCACGAGCGATGGGGAACAAGGGAACCAGCTCGGGTAGAGGAGTCGGCCAGTGCTGGTCTCCCTCCCTATGCGAATGGTCTTAGAGGTAGAAAACTTTTTACAACCAAAGTTATTTGATTTATTAATTATATAATACTAACATTTGTTAGGATATGTTATCGTTCAACGAGCAGTAACCATCCTAACAAACGCTAAGTATTTTTTAGCATCCTGTAAATATATAAGTCTTTCTAGCTAGAATGGTAAGGTGATGTGTATTGACGCCAAAGTTCTTCTATTCAAGTCATACTTTCTTTCTTTTATGTGGATTTTTTACTTTGGCATGAGATCAATGTGGCTTTTATTTTTTGTTTGAAGATCTCAAATGAAGATTCCATGATGATAATTATTATTGTATTTATATTAATTTGATTAACTTGCGAGGTCCATGTGGCATTCTTTTTTCTTTTAAAAATCATAAATTAAAATTTGATTATTATTACTTTATTTTTTTAATTTTATTTTAACATCGAAATATTAGTTTAATTAATTTTAATTATCGTTTATTTTTCTGTTATAACTTTTTAACATATAATGTTCGATGTAATACGAGTATGTAATTGTAAAACTCTAAACTTTAATATAAGTTTAGCCATAATATGATAGTTATTTAAAAAATGTTATTTTTGAAATTGTAATAGTAAAAAAATATGAAGTTAGATAAACATCCTATTACATAGTGCTAGGAACTTATTTTGTGGTGTTCAATTTGTTGTATTTATTATTTATTATTGTTAGTTACTTTAGCTAATTAGTGATAGATAGTAAAAGGCCAAAAGCCTCTTTTGTATTTACACATTCTTATGGGAAGGTTATGTAAGTTAACTTATATAAATAGAATTCAACTCGTCAACTTGAATTCTAAGCTTCACAATTTATGCAGAGAAAATTTTGACAAGTTCTTAGTGTGTGTTCTTGTTGAAGTGTGTGTTCTTGTATGTTCTTCATCTACTTCATCTCTTACCACCATATTATGTGCATGTGTTAGTTTCAATCTTTGATACTTGTCTTTTTGGAACCTACAGGCTACACATAGAAATCTTATAATATTATTAAAAGAAAAGGATGATGACATTATCATCCTTATTAAAAGAAAAAAATGACGACATCATCATCCATAATTATAGCAAACTTTTATCAATTACAACCTTATATTTTACAAATTTGTTTAATAACCCCTGATAATTATCCCTTAATTATAGCAATTATCAATTACAATCTTCTATTTCACAAATTTTCTTAATAACCCCCTATAATTACCGATAACAACCTTCTATTTTCAACATATTTACTTTTCTTATACCAAGAGTGATTAGTTAAAAATCAAAAATAATTTTAGATACTAAAGTTTTTTAAATTTTCAAACTTTCCATATTTTTAGGTGATTAGTTTTGGTAAACATATAATATATAATAACAATATATGTTAATTATCTTACAAGATATGTGTAAATAGTAACATTAAGTTAGAAACTTTCTAATGTCATTATCTATTAGTTAATAACATGTTTATATTAAGAACAACTAAAAATGTTTAAATTCACCACAACATGAATTGAAATATTAACAGTTCATTATTTTATTTTTTAATTACTTTTCAAATATAGATGTTTATTAACGGGATGATCGTAACTATTGTAGGCATTTATATCTTAAATCTATAAACATTACTGCATTTCGATATACACATATTGCTATAATTCTTCTTCATTTTGATAGTTATCAATTACAGAAGAAAAAACTTTCTTATCATATTCGAATAGACCTTTATTGGAACAATATTCAACTCCTAGGAATAAATCATGATTAACAAATTATAAAGAAAATAATTATGTTTATAATACGTTTTATATTACAATGTATCTTTTGTAATTGTATTTTATATACATTTTAGTACTCTTAAAAACCTAAAAATTTTAATACCGACTTTAATCATTCTCCGTGTTTATACACGGGGTGTTAAGCTAGTATATATTAAAATATAAATAAAGAAGATTAGTTACGAGTATATATATATATATATATATATATATATATATATATATATATATATATATATATATTAAACAATTACATATTTAACTAATAAAGATTTTTTTTCTTGCATCATCAATTATGCACTGTACTACCAAAGTTTTATTTTTGCCAATTAAGATGAAAAAAACTAGAATAGTTTTATTAAATTTTCTTTTTTCCTTGATGAAAAATTTTCTTCTGCTTTAAATATCAGAATGCTGATTGTTTTGTTGGACATAGTATGAAAAACATTAAACTTGGACGGAATCCAATATGAAATTGATGACATAAATCCACAACTATCCTCTTAAATCAAATTTCATCACACTTCTAATCCACAATCGTTTAAGTTTTTTTTTTCAATTTGTTTTTAATGTTATTTTATCTTTTGTTCGTCAATATTTTTTTTCATACGTCGCAACGCGCGGATAATATAATGGCTATTTTCTTATTATTGTGGTAAATTGTTATTAATATTATCAACACGTTTTATCTATTAGTAAATTGATACATTTCGTATAAGGTTTAAAACATTATCAATATGAATCGAACTTTAAATTTTAACAAGAACATGTTAAAAGATTCAAATAACAAAACAAGATAAATACTACACCAAGATATAAAGTGGTTCGGTCATTAGTGTCCTGACCTACATTCACGGACAATAAATGGAAACTTCTCTATTATGACTAAAGTGTTTACATAGATATCACAACAAAGGTGCATAGATTGAATACAGCATAGCTACGATATTTATAATAAAGAAACTAGAAGTTTTAATCCTAATACAACTTGATTAAATAATGATAAGCACCAAGATTTGAAATTTAAATTTAAATTTTATCTAAGCGCCATTCAAACTTCAGCCTTATCATCTTATTTGAATTAGATGATTCAAAATTCAAGCTTCTAGATAGGATCTAATTTGAATTTCAAGCCAATTAATTTGTATCTATTACCTTTAATTAATCAATAACTAAAACCAACAATCACAAGCTACCTGATTAATTTTAAGGGTTTAATGCACCGAAATGTAATGAAGTTATCGCGGTTTAACATTGTATGTAACGAACTAAAACTTCTTGCAATTAATACAATAAACTACCTAAAAGTTACATTGTGTGTAGTTTTGACCTGCAAAGCAGCTAAATGCTGACATGGAAACGGTAATATGCTATTTTTATTATTTTTTTCTAAAGTAATGACAAGTGTCATTGTGTGCTGATGTGTCATTATTATTTTTATTATTCTATAATTAATAGTATTATTAACTATTATTATTATTATTATTATTATATTATTATTATTATTATTATTTGTTTTATTATTATTATTAACCATCTTCATTGATACCACCGCCACCACCTTCATCTACCACCACCGCCACCTCCATTTTCAAGCAACACTAAACAAATCAAAGATGTACAGATATCCTAACCTCAAATGGATGTGGACACACTCAAACAGACGTGGACAAACTCAAACAGATCTGGACAAACCAAAAAAAATCAAAACCCAAAACTCAAAAATTGAAACCCCAAACTTAAAAAAGATCGATCAAACAGATGTGGAAAACCCTAGAAGATGTACAGAACCCCTAAACTCATACAGATGTGAAGTAGATGTACAGAAGATGAAGATCTGCTATAGTGGGAGTAATTGAACACAAACAAAAAACCTTAACAAAACCAAGATTTGGAGCAAAGATCTGCAATGGTGGGAGCAATCCGGTGGATATCCTGTTCATTTTCCATTTAGGGTTTTCTTCTATTCACTACCGACCACCACCACCATCTGCCACCACACCATCGTCGGCCACCATGGTACACCGTCTCCTGCCTCCACCAGTCCACCTTGACCATCGTCCAACACCACAACCACCACATCTCCCGTGGTGTAGAGGGTTTTGTAGGGGAGGGGCGGCGGTGGTTTCGCATCTGATGAGAGAGAAAGATGAAGTCTAGGTTGAAGACTTCGTATGAAGGTGGAAGGTGGAGTGACGATGGATCCGAAAAAAGATTTAGGGTTTTTGAAAAAAGATTTCATCTACAACTACCAACCATCTCCATTATCTGCAACCCAAACCACCTCCACCACCACCACCATCTGACCTAAATCAAACAAAACCGAAGTTGAAACGAATAAGATCTCAACAAAAAGGTTAAAGATGAAGGAGGAGGAGGTTGTGGTTGAACGAAACAAATATGAACAAAACCCTAAATCAGTTTTGGTTGAAGACGAAGGAGGAGGAGGCGACGAAGGAGGGAGGAGCCGGCGGCGAAGGTTAAAGACAAAGTTGTCACAGCGGAGGCGATGGGGGCGGTTGTGGTTGAATTCGGCAGAGGAGGGAGGAGACGGCAGGTGTATGATGGAGGAGGAGGCGGCAGGTGTATGATGGAGGACGAGGCGGCAAGTGTATGATGGAGGAGGAGGAGGCGACATGTGTTCTTCGTATGATTTCACTATACAGATGTTAGATTCATAAATAACAATAATAATAACTAATATAATAATAATAATGATAATAAAAATAATAATAATAATAATAATAATAATAATAATACTAATAATAATAATAATAATATTAATAATAATAATAATAATAATAACCTTTATCCTACATGGAGTGCCATTTCAGCATTTAAAAAAAAATTGCCAACTGTGTTTAGGGTAACCGGTAACTTGCAATCAAGGGTTAATATTACACACATTGTAAATTTTGGATAGTTGTTTGTATTAATTGCAAGAAATTTTAGTTTATTGCATACAATGTTAAACCGCATATACTTTATTACATTTCGGTACAGTAAACCCTAATTTTAATTCAAATATAATACCATTAATTTAAAGTAAAGCATAATTTGTCCCTACTTCATCCTCCTACTCATTATATGATGACATGTGTACTCCACTAATTCTCTTACTTCATCTCCTCCCTTGATTTTGACACTTGTTTTGATCAAATAAGTAGGAGGATAAGTAGGAACAAAAATTAGGAGGATATCTCAAATAGAAAATAGTAAGGACTATTAGTGTAACTAATGAAGTTCATGGACAATATATTTATGAAAAAATAAATGCCACATAAACGTTTGGTGTAATTTACTCTAAAGTATTTAACCATGTTAAGTGTACGTATATGAGCACGAACCCTTGTTTTTGTTTGTCATGCTTGAACTATATGAACCTATAATTCCATAGCCTATCAGTTTCATTTATTAGCCTTGTTGTCACATTTATTTTAATATTTGACTTAAAACCATTTTTCATTTTTTCTATCCGTCTATTAACCAAGATAGAAGCAAATGTTTAGGCTAGGCCTTAGATTTCTTCTACTTCAATTCTTAAGGATTCGCCTTAGATGGTAAACACATCTAATGGTGATGAGGGAAATGTTGACTACACTAAATTGATGGCTATGATCAAAACAATGCGGAAGGAACTATTGGCTCAAAATGTTATTCTGGGTTGGTAAAGAAAGGAGATTGGCCTGTTTAAAGCTCAAGAGACCATGCTCATGATCAATGACAGACAAAAGAAGTAGGGTGATTCTTCCTCTAACTCCTCAAGTTCTTCTGAAGATGCTCCCCAAATGGGGGAGAAGAAACAGCAAAAGGACGATGAAGTGGAAAACCCGATTGAGAAACAAGGTACTGAAAGAATACTTGATGATAAAGAAACAGAAAAGACAAATTAATACAGAAAGAATACTTGATGATAAAGGAGGAGAAGGAAAAAGGGAGGAAACAGAAAAGAAAAATTAATACAGAAAGAATACTTGATGATAAAGGAGGAGAAGGAAAAGGGAGGAAAGATCTACTGATAAAAGAAAGAAGATTCAAGCTGAGAACGAAAGAGAAATTGTGTTCAGACCAAGATTCTTAAGGCCAAGATGGAAGGGCGTAGTGATTGGTGGAAGGACAGAAACAATAGTTGTAGATCCAGAGGTTATCGATGTGGATCTAGAAGACAAAGGAAAAGGTACAGCAATATTGCCGAGCCTTCTGAGAAACAAAAGAAACAGAAATGACAAATTAATGCAGATGAGGAATTGGCAATAAGATTGCAATAAAAGGAAGATCATGTATTTCAAGATCATTTTGAAGTAGGAACAGTAAGGAAGAAGATGAAAAGAAGGATTTGTTGACGAAGATAGGGGAGAAAGGAGAGAAAGAATCTGCAATCCTTACAACTGTGAACATGACAATCATTTCTGAGGTAGAAGCAATGAATGTAACGCGTCTGAGTACCAAACCACCTATGTTAATTGACTGTGATGTCGTGTTGAAGGATAATGAATACAAGTACAAGTTAACTAGAGCTTCCACTAATTCATCAAAATTCTGTTCAACAACAGATTTTCCTTTGTCTATAAAAGAGTTTGAAACATTTTCTGTTTTAGAATTGTTGATAGCGGAAGTGAGTTGGTATTTTAAAGAAATTATTCTATCAAGTAGAAGAACTCTTTCATTAGTGAAATCTGTTGTTTGTTTTGCTAACTCTTCTTGAAGATCTGAAACTTTCTTTTTCAAAATAGAACTTGGAATATAAAGATCAGAGTATTCGGGTTTTTCAGAAAGATTTTCTGATTTTTGATTAAATTCTTCAGAAGAATAAGTAGTTGGAGATTCAGTTGATGAAGAAGTTTCAGGCTTTTCATAACTTTTGTTTAACTCAGTGTAGTCAAACGAAAGTTGCATTTTATCTTTATTTGCTCGTTTTGAAATTTCTAACTCATCATCTTCTCAAGCCCCAGTGAATTTCATTAAATCAGTGAAACCCCAACCCATAAATTCAAATTCATAAAATTGAGCACGACAGACTTTAGATAAATTCTTTGGATTTTCAAAACCTAGACCTGCTTTTACATCGTAAAATTTAGTGTCTTTCGGTTTATTCAAAAATATAGTCTGTTCTGATTGACCACGTTTACAAAGATTATCTTACAGTTCTTTAACTTTAGAATACAGTTGGGTTCTTTCTTTAACATATCGATCAAGCTCAGCTTCATAATCTTTACATTTAATTTCTGCATCCCTTAATTTGACAGTAATTTCATAGTTGACTTCAGTGAGATATTGAACTTTTTCTTCGCAGAGTTTGAACTTTCCTTGTACATAAGACAGTTGATCATTTGCTGATGCCAGTTCTCGATTGTACTGAACTAACTCATTGTAATTGTTATCTAATCTAGCCTCTAAGATTTGGCAATGAGCTTTATCCTTTTCTAATTGAGAAATCTAATTTTGCAAAGCATGAATCATGTCAATGAATAGAGAATTAGTAGTACTAACCTCAGAACCAGATAAAGAACAACGATCACTTTCATTAGTTGCCATCATGAACAAAATGTTGATACTTGAAAACTCGGATCTTTGAGTGGAAATTAAAGTGAATATTGGATAAGTAAGGTTGGCTAGATAAGGTTGGCTAAGTTCGGTTGGCTAGGTAGGGTTGGCTAGGTGAGGTTGGCTAGGTATGGTTGGCTAGGTACGGTTGGCTAGGTACGGTTGGCTAAGGGAGCTAGCGAAGTTACTTGGCTAGGTAAGGTTGGCTAAGTATAGTTGGCTAGGTATGGTTGGCTAGATAAGGTTGGCAAGGTATAGTTGGCTAGATAAGGTTGGCTAGATAAGATTGGCTAGGTGAGGTTGGCTAGGTGAGGTTGGCTGAGATCAGCAGTTGGCTAGGATCAGTTGGCTAAGATTAGTTGGCTAGGATCAGTTCACTAGGATCAGTTGGCTAGGATCACTTGGCTAGGATTAGTTGGCTAGGTGTTAACGTACGAACCCTAATTCCAGTCGATTTGAATCTTCAAACCACAACCAACTCAAGTATTTTCAAACCCAATCTCCAAATAAACACCAAACTTGACAAGTCTAACAATCAAATCGTATTAAACATCAAAAACCAATATGAATTGAAGCCCTAATATATGCCACGATCAATACCTTCTCTATCGAATAAACCAAAGCCAAGAAGATAAAATAACTTACCTTTTAATCACAAACCAAAAATCTCAATTTGAGCAAGTTAATTGCAATAAAATAATAACTACAGTAATCGATTTACACTATTGAAGCAAAACCAAGAATCAATTTCAACAAAGACCAATTAAAAGATGATTAATTACTCACAAGCAGACTTAATGGATGCATGTGGGCGTCGAACGGCAGAAACCCAAAACAGATATTTTTTATAATATTCAATCTCAAATCACTCAACAATTAAATCTGACCACTAATTAACAACCAGATTGAATTAAATCATCATGAAAAACAATCTCAAACTCTACGAACAGGACCAAAAACCATAACTTATATACGAAGTGAAAATTCAGATCTAAACTATATATTTTCCAACGATTTTGATATATTTCAGTCCTAAGTCATCCAAGAACAGTTTACGATCATAAGACAAACTCTAATTTCGATTAACAATTCGAAAAATAAGCAGATCTTGAACTGCAGATGATGAACAAAAAATAAAACAGGGCAAAAAATAACGAGAACTTCACCTTTTAATCCACCTCTGCTCTGATACCAATTGTAGGACCCAATTGTATCAAGTATCAATCAAATAACGAAGCAATTGTCAAAATGATGAACTCGGTTATGAGATTTGTCGATAGAGAGAACCGAGAACATAGAAACGTAATATGAATTGCTTAATTAGAATAGGGCTAGCAAAGTAGTACTTATACCCCTTGGGTATTTACATAATGTACCCTAAACTATTATTAATATCAAATAACAACTAAACTATTTAAAAACTTCACTAGAATATATTGAACACAATTTAGGAACTAACATGCTATCTTGTTTCGAGGGTAAGGTATTTGATACGTGAATTGGAGCGGAGGAAGAGAAGTTTTGGTAGCAAGCCCAACAACAATTTTGAGGAAAAAAGAAAATTATTGTTTGACAACATAAGTTTATGGGGAGATTGTTGGGTTTATGATGTTGCGGTTTGTATATTTTGGATGTTAGTATTGTTGGTTGTAGTTAGTAGTGTTAGAAGAAAGGTTAACATGAGTGATCTAAGCTGTACTGTAAGTATGAAAGTTAATGATGTTTGAAGAAAATTGACGCTCTCTTATATAAAGAAAACAATATAATCGCCGGTGTTCGTGTTAAGGATAAATTACTAAATTTTGGAGATGTTAATTATGGATGAGATGTGTGTTTATCCATCCGTAGTTAAATGTTTATGTTAACCATAGACGTGATTTCTTTAACTAATTACATAATAAATACTCGTGTGTACGTCGGTATCATATGCATATATGTGTGTTATTAAAATTTTAGCCTCAAGATAAAAAATTTGATCCTCACAGTAGAGAAGTATTGTACGTCTGTTAAAGTTGTTCTTTAGTAACAAATTGAGGCTTGGATAGTTATTAATTTATGATCATTTAAATCAAGTATTAATTATTAAATTCCTTGTTTGCTCAAAGTGTTATTTCGTACATTTTTATGTTTTACTCTTGGACTGTTCTTTGTTTTGAGTGTGTTTGTGTTAACAAATTCAATTCTGACAAGTGGTATCACAATGGTTGTGTTTTATCTAGATATATATACACACACAAATCTATAAATCTTTATAGATATCAGAATAAAATTGATTTCTCATAATACAAATATACTCTAAAATATCCGATTAGATTTATTCTTTGGGCATTAACAATGAACTTTAATAGACAATATAAACTCACTACACACTTCTGAAAACGACTTTGCAACGTTTTTATTTACAAACAGATTTTGTACGTTGGTATTATCACTTTTTTAGAAGCATTTATAAATTTAAAAATTAGCATACAGCCATATAATACAAAGTTTTTAGTAAAAATTATATTCAATGTTCATAACATATTAGAGCCAGTCTTAAAATTAGAGACGTGGCTAGGGAGTTCTTTGAATAAATAACAGAATTAAAGACACGTTTAGTGATTTTTTCGAGCAA
The DNA here is from genome assembly GCA_947179395.2 of Pulicaria dysenterica. NCBI lineage: Eukaryota > Viridiplantae > Streptophyta > Magnoliopsida > Asterales > Asteraceae > Pulicaria > Pulicaria dysenterica. The sequence continues at coordinate 65,656,723 of OX359294.1, read as the reverse complement.
TTCATTAAATTAGAGACTCTAGTGATGACTTTTTTAAGTAAGGGTATGTTGTTACGCGTATATAGTTGAGTTAGGAGTTATGACTAGAGTGTTTTTTTTTTTTTTTTTTTGAAACTTTCTTAACCAAACAGAGATTTTTTTTTCTTTTTTCATAGCTTTATTTTTAAAAACAAAAGGTTCGGTTTTCAAAAACTCTAAAATTAATAACTTGCGGTCAAAGACACCTTTAGTCACAAAAATAGATACGTGGCCGACAATTTACTTAAGCAAAACATCAAGCGGAGAAGATGGAAGTAGCTGAGATGAGGATGCTTAGATGGATCTGTGGAAGAACTTTGTTAGATAAAATTCCGGTGGGTGTTTTTAGAACCGAATTAGGAGTTACGTCTATTGTCAACAAGTTGAGAGAGGGGAGACTGCGGTGGTACGGCCACGTAAAAAGGAGGCAACCAACAGCGCCAGTTAGAAGAGGGGAGTCGATTATAGTTGAGGATACTAGGAGGCGTGGTCGTTCCTACCTGAGGTGGGAGGATAGAGTGAGAATGGATTTGCAAGAGTTTTCACTCTCCGAGAACATGATCTCAGATAGGCTCTTATGGAGGAGGAGAATTACGATCATTGGCTAGGTAGAAGGAGAATTAAGTAATAGTAAGATTTAATAAGAAAATATAAAATCTTACAATTCTTATATACGCACATGATTCCTGAATGTTTATTTATATATCTATCTTAAAGCAACATATTGTTGAAAACCACCATTTTCTTCCTCTATATCACTTGCACAAGCTTGAGTAAAATTACATATATGCATATCAATAAACAACAATTTTATAAAATGAATGTTTACAAGGTATTGAAATAGGAAATGAATCAAATTACACATTTACAAGATATACAATACATCAATGTATCATTAATGAAATGAAAATTGTTTTTATTTTATGTTTAGAATATACACACACATAATATATAAGACGTTATGATTCTTTAGTTAACACGCCACAATATTTCTCCAACGCAAACTTGTCGTTAATATTTTCTTCCAAGTAAAAGAATTTGCTAAATTCTCCAAAACTGAAAGGCTTGAAGAGTAAGGGGTGTTCTTCATCAACCATTTCCTCGGGTGCTTTTATGATTTTGTCCCATTTTGGGACAGAAAAGAAACCAAATGAAAACCGGTCTTCACCTCCGCTCATCACCACCCTATGAGTCGCTGCATGTACTCTTCCGTTTGTCCAAACCTATATATATCTATAAACGTAAGAGCATAGCACATGTAGTAATGACTCTTTTATGACTGACGAATTGAAGATAACAATCAAATATTAAGCAGATGATGACCTCATCATTTGCACTGCTAAATTCGCTCTAATGCATATATCGTATCTAAACGACTTTCTTTCAAGTTGGTTTTAGTGAGAACTTAGATATTGATAAGAACAGTAAGAAATACAAATTGAGTCAAATGTATCTACAATTTCATTAAATTCATTATATGCATCTTAATTAGAGTATTAATTTCCTAAGTTTTCAAGAAGTTTTGGTTGAAGAATGTGGAAAAAAAAGTGGACATATATAAAATTGCATGCATGTGTGTACCACAGTTGATACATTTTTAGTTTTTCGTAAACATCTTTTCACATTTCGACCCAAAGGACTTACAAAACACTGCATAATCATAAATCTAATAAGTCATTAATTTGACTCGATTTCTTAGTTGTTCGGTTGTACATTACCAATATTTAAGTTGTCTATGTGTGTGGGATATATCTATTAAGATATGTAATTTAAGTGGTTGTATGGAAAAGTTCAGAATAAAATGAAGTTTAAGTCAACTTACTTTAAAGGTTTCTCCGGCCATAACTACAAAGCTGTTGGGTGAGAATTTGACACTGAACCACTCTCCGTCTTTCTTTTGCAATTCTAGCCCTTCAACTTCATTTTGATGCAAAATGGTCAGTAGATTCTTATCTGCATGACTGAGTAGTCCCATATTGGATTCATCTTTCTCGGGCGCTCGATATTTCATAACCCTAACGAGGTAACTTGATAGTTCCATGTGTTCATCAAAGTGCTTCTCCAAATTCAAGCCCTCAATAATCATTGTCCTCGCGATCTCGTCTATCTCTTTTAACTTCTCCCAGTAGACTTGTACATTGTTGCTTTTATATATTCACAAAAACACAAAACAGTTGAAATTTATGATAATTAGACATATTTCCTCCAAAATAACTTGAAAAAGAAAAGATTTTGTCTTCTTTTTCTTTAAAGATTTTCTGATGCTTCTAGAAAAAATTTGGTCAATGGAAATCGCATACAAATGACAATTCAAACTTTGACTTCATTTCTTTACAATATATTCCTCAGGTATAGAAATTAAACTTTTATTTTGTCATTTTCGGTATGTCATCCTCTCTCCTTTGAATTTGCCTTTTGGAAATGGTTTTTGTTCTAGTAAAGAAAACCTTTTGTAGCTAAAGAATTTGCTGTTCTACAAACACCAGTAACTACTTTCTCCCTTACTTATAATTTAAACAGGAACGTACTACTTTCATATGAAATCTGATGCAACGGGAACACAGCCCTCACCCCACCCACCCCCCCCCCCCCCCCCCACCCCCTCTATCACAAAGATGTGATTACTTCTCACTTTCTCCCTAACTCTTCAATCGCTCCTCTCTCTCTCTCTCTCTCCCTCTCTCTCTCTCTCTCTCTTCTGATCTCTCATATTTAATTAAAATTGGAGGGAAAGACGTAAAGTGATGATAAAAAAATGATAGAGATGAAAGGAGTGATGTGACACTAACTATATGAAAGAAAGACAAAAAGGGTGATGCATAACGCATGGTTTTAAAACAACTTACACAAAATGTTTAATATATAGAAAATTAAACAATCTAATTACTCAAAGTACGTACCTAAATTCATGGTTGCCTTGGGGCCACATGAGATTAGCAAAGCTTTCAGGTTCCTCAATTCCTAAGCTCTCAAAGATCGGAACTTCTTTAGCTTGACCGATGTAGCCATTATAGAATCTTTCAGTAAAATTTCTTACCTTTGTCTCTAATGGAAGATCGAATAATTGCTTCAAAGAAGAAAACATAGACTTGCGAAGATCAGGTGAAATCCCATTGATTAAAGCTTCAAAACAACCAAATTCTTGTAGGGCTTTCAACACTTGGGTTTTTATCGACTCCCAAACGAGGGTTCCTCGGTTTTGCTTGCTTATTCCGGAGAAATCTATGGTTGGAAGTTTAAGAGGTAATGATTCAGAATCCATTTGGTTGGTATTATATTTTGTGTTATTAGAGTTATTAAGCAAGCAAATTCATTTATAAGCTTTCTCAATTTGTCAATAAAAAAAGATAAGTAACAAAAGAGGGGAATGAGAGTCGGATTATATATTATTTATATCAAAGTGGACATAATATATGTATTATATAGTTAATGATTTGTTAATTGTAAACAACCAAAATCTTTAAAAATAGAACAGATAATAAAAACATGTGAACATATAAAAGTATACATTAATAATGGGAAAATTATGTATGTACCTAGAGTATGTCTGATATGTGTTTTCATACTCACAAACATTTAAATAAGTAAATGTTAAAATAACTAACATATCCTATATTTATATAAAGTGTTTGTAAATATAAAAATATTTAAAGTACATAGATGTTGGTAGAATTATATATCTTATCCCCTATAATAATCGTTATGTTTAACGGATTATTGTTATATAAAAATCATCTAGCTCTCGGGCCCCAATTAAGTTACGAGTTAAATTTAATCACATAATTAACTCATGTCGGCTTTGTATGTCGTGTAAAATTTTATTGCTACTTGATTTATAAACCGACTTACAATTTAAAATTTTATATTTCAAATTATGTTATCATTTCCTAGGAGTATTAAGTTACAGATATAAGAAAGATAAACGAATATACTCTAAAGATAATTTGTATTTTATTCAACTTTGATGAAAGAATTGGACATAATATTTAAGCCATTTAAAAATATATATATTATCATGCTTAAAAAACAATGTCCATTATTGATTACAAAGTCAAAATGATCATTAGTTATTTTATTATTAGATGTTGAGCAATTAAGAATGATTATCGATCTTTGGAAAACTCTCTCTCTCTCTCTCAAACACATCAATATTTACTCGCATAATCTAATGAGTAGGGGCTTTCATTAATTGGTTTCACTCGAAAATCCATCCGATCTATGTAAAGTTGGGTTAATTGGTGATGATGTAATTGGGTTTAGATTGGTTATTTGGATATACCTGAATATTTAATCAGTTCATAGTTCGATTTGGAATTTAAGTTTTCCTTTTGCGACCGGATCGAATATTTGAATAAATAAAGGGATTGCATTTTAATTTATATATATATATATATATATATATATATATATATATATATATATATAGGAAGAAGTTCCATTGAGAACCATTTTTAGTGCGAGAACCGCGAGAACCAATCTAAGTCGTCTAATTCTCCCTCTTTCAATGTCATTGCCCACCTATGAATTCCTCACATACACCATGCCACACTTGATCCCCCCACGCTCTCCATTCATGAATTCCACATATCAAATCAACGGCTAAGATTGGTTATCGCGGTTCTCGCACTAAAATCGGTTCACAATGGAACCCTCCCCTATATATATATATATATATATATATATATGATCAACTTAGTTCCCTTCCTTAAACATAGTCCTTGAAGTCTCATTCCTGGGTCCTTGGCCCTTGATCTCGTTAGTATGTATAAGGGCATGATCGACAATTTGCACAATCCTACATTTGGCAATTACTATTCACATAAAAGTTTACTAATCCCACGTTCACCTTCGTTTTCCATTATTACGAATCATACAGGATCGAATGAAGCATTTATCGTCATTTCTATTGGTCTGATCAATCGTATTCGTTATTTTCATTTCTGATGGCATCTGGTTTTTATTCTAATACTACAGACGATAATGATGTTTTTTTCTTCTTCATTTCTGTTCTTGATTGTAATATTGACATAGAACTGGTATGTTTTTTACTTTTGATGTTATAGATATGCTATATGTTTTCTTTCTGTTAATAATGATGATATACTGTTAGTTGTTATAGATATGAAAGTGATGACGAAAATGATGAAACCGGTGGCTGTTATAGATATAAAAATGATGACGAAAATGATGAAAGTGGTGGCTGTTATGGATATGAAAGTGATGACAAAAATGATGAAACTGACTGACTGTTATAGATATGAAAGTGATGACGAAAATGATGAAACTGACTGACTGTTATAGATATGAAAGTGATGACGAAAATAATGAAACTGACTGACTGTTATAGATATGAAAGTGATGACGAAAATAATGAAACTGATTGACTGTTATAGTTATGAAAGTGATGACGAAAATGACGAAACTGGTAGTTGTTATAGATATGAAAGTGATGAAGAAACTGGTAGCTGTTATAGATATGAAAGTGATGACGGAAATGATGAAACTGGTAGCTGTTATGGATATGAAAGTGATGGCAAAAATGATGAAACTGGTTGACTGTTATAAATATGAAAGTGATGATGATAATGATGATACTGCTAGTTATCATATATATGAAAGTGATGACGAAATTAATTAAACTGGTAACTGTTATAGATATCAAAGTGATGACGCAAATGATGAAACTGGTAGTTGTTATATCCATAGTTGCCTTTTCATCATTTCATTTTAAAAAACTGTTCTAGATATTTTTATAATTTACATCAAAATTTTCATGAATTGTAGATGATTTGTTATATCCATAATTGCCTTTTCGTCATTTTAAATAACAGAGCATGTTGATTACAGACTTCTTGATCGCCAAGGAACGCATGGAAGGGTTTCGGTCTTTCGGAGATGAAAATGATTTTGTTTCCATATCTTTGTTTTTACATTTTTACTCTTTTTATTTTTAAAAGGAGGGTCAATTAAGTGTTAAATTTAAATTTTTTATCATTTAATCATGGTCATCCATTAAAAGATCTAAAGACCAATATTTAGACTTTAAGGACTATATATAAGGTGGGGACTAAGTTTATCCTAACCCTATATTATCATAAATAATTTATTTTTGGTTTTTATTCTAATACTACAGACGATAATGATGTTTTTTCTTCTTCGTTTTTGTTCTTGATTGTAGTATTAACATAGAACTGGTATGTTATTTACTTTCGATGTTATAGATATGTTATATGTTTTCTTTCTGTTAATTATGATGATATATTGTTAGTTGTTATAGATATGAAAGTTATGACGAAAATGATGAAACTGGTGGTTGTTATGGATATAAAAGTGATGACGAAAATGATGAAACTGGCTAGTTGTTATCGATATGAAAGTGATGATGAAAATGACTGACTCTTATAGAGATGAAAGTGATTACGTAAATAATGAAACAGACTGACTGTCATAGATATGAAAGTGATGACGAAAATGACGAAACTGGTTGCTGTTATAGATATGGAATGATGACGAAAATGATGAAACTGATGGTTATTATAGATATGAAGTGATGACGAAATTAATGAAACTAGTAACTGTTATAGATATGAAAATGATTACGAAAATGATGAAACTGGTAGTTGTTATATCCATAGTTGCCTTTTCATTATTTTCGTCATTTTAAAAAACAGTTCAACATATTTTTATTATTTACATTAAATTTTCATGAATTGTAGATGATTTGAAATATCCATAGTTGCCTTTTAATCATTTTAATTAACAGAGCATGTTGATTAAAGTCTTCGTGATCGCCAAGGAACGCATGGAAGGGTTTCGGAGATGAAAATGATATCCAAAGAAAGTGATGCGGCGGTTTACGAATCTGAACGTGGGGATTTTGTTTGTATCTTTGTTTTTACATCTTTACATTTTTACCCTTTTTATTTTTTAAAGGAGAGTAAATTAAGGGTTAAATTTAAAAATTTTATCATTTAATCATGGTCATCCACTAAAATATCTAATGACCAATATTTAGACTTTGAATACTATATATAAGGTGGGAACTAAGTTGATCATAACCCGATATTATCATAAATAATTTATTTCGTTTGGTTTCTTTATGAATTAATTCAATATGATAGTAATTCTTTAAAAGCTTTTGTGGGTAAACAAAAGTCAAGTTTTTATGTTTTTGAAACTTATAGTGATATAATGGTTTTAAAATATTATTTAATTATTTTGTATCTAATATAGTAATATGCTTTATTTGAATTTAGTGATCTTGTGATCGAGTGTCAAGTGTGTAACTAGTGTAAGTCTTGTATGTGTTTTTAAATTTTATTTTTTTTTGCAAATTTCTTACTTGTTTTACCGGACCCAAACCAATTAACCTGATGTTATTCGGTTAGAATGATTTGGTTTAATATATTTCTGATTTGAATTATGATCGGTTAATCTTTTTCCTAAAATCTAATTAAATCAAACCGATTAAATCAATAAAATTGAAAACTGGTCGGTTGAACATTCCTAGTGCTGAGAGCACCACAACATGTCTATTTTTTTCATGGATTACTACTCCATACACTTTTAAAGAAACTTATAGAGTGTTATCGATAACATGTACATTTTATATAAACTAAAAATCAATTAAACACTAATAATTGAAAATTCATCTTTATCTTATATGATTAATTTTGGTTTCTTAATTACTCATTACTAATAATTGGGACTTTAACTTATTGTATTTTAATATTAATTTCATATGTAATATAAAGATATAAAAACATAAAAAAATATCATTCTAATCTATTTCTATAATATATTATACTTACTTCAGCCAGTTTCTTTCATCAATCTCTTGACCCTTGCTTAACTCCTTGTTCTGTAAACCGGTCGCTAGTTGACCTGATCGGGCTCTGGACACCCTAGATAAGTTTTTAAAATCCTATTTTTTATAGTTGAGTTTATTTTTTATTATGTTAATACTATAGAGAGTTATCGAATATGATTTACTGAATTCTTTAATTTAGATTTTTATAAAAAGTACTTATGCAAAATTATAACATAAGTAAGAGCCATTGAAAATAATAATAATGTAATACTATATATATATATATATATATATATATATATTAATTACGTAACTAAAATCTTTATTGTTACTAAATTTAGTTTTAATATTTTGTAACTGATTTGTATGATTTATTGCATATAAAGTTTAATCTAAATTTAGTTTAAAACTTTATTTCTTTAAAGTATTGTAAAATACTATTATACAACAAATGTGATTTGTACATAATAATATTTTATCATACACAATAATAATAATATTTATACTCTCAGAATCTCATTGTTAATTATTTTGATTCATATGTTCAAAGATATGTGTCCAATCAATGTCTTTTTATTGTGTACAGCAAAAATTTGTTATGTACAAATTATCTCAATTATACTTGTATTACTTAATTAGCTATACTTTGATCTGAAAATATTATTTAAATATTTCATATAATAGTGATCGAAGAGATGTATAATATTGTGAGCTTGATAAATAAATTATAGTTTTATGTTCAAATAAAACTTTATATAATAGTAGAAATATATATTTAGACAATATAAGATAATATTGTCCAACATATATAGCGTCTTTTAAACTGAAATGACCCGTCGTCCCGTCCGTTAGCTTGACATGAAAAACATTTTGGAGAAATTATGGCCCATTTTAGGATTCAATGTCGAAACGACGATGAATTGTTGTTTATTTTTGTAGTTAAATAATAATAAAAAAATACTCTTCTGTGGAATTTAATAAGTTATTATGATGGCTTATAAAGTCAGGAATTTTTGTAGTTTTCCTTGAAAGAATCGAATAATTCTTGTTAACCTCCATCATCAACAAAGAAATATAATACGATAGTCCTACGTCTTACAAAACAACTCATAACTTGCTAAAACATCTCACTAAGTTGAATGCATACGTTGACAATTGGACATCCTTGTTAGATTAAGATTTGTTGTACTCATGACTTGTATATGTCATATTAGCTTTTCAATTTGTGATATATTTATAATTTAATAGTCTTAATTATAGCATGTATAACTAACCATCATATCAACACCCATTTTCATTTTTACGAATAATAAATAGATTTCTGCCTTTTTTACTCGTCGTGGTGGTGACGAGCAGGCAACGAATTAACGAGGGAACAACGATCTACGTGTAATGGAAAATGACGGGTCACGAACTCTTCATGGTGGACGACGAGCCACCACTACCGGTGATCTAACGTTTTCCCATCTACAGTCACATTCCTTTCTTCTTTTATTAAAAAAGTGGTTTTTCCGGTTAGAGCTCCTCCTAGGCACCAAGTCTTTTAGCTTTGATGTCATTTATACGGTCTTACTGATTTTACTTGTGGCAGTTTCCTCCTTTGGCCAACCCCTTATTCAAACTTTCGTGGGACTTAAACCATTGACCTTCCCTAAATAGGAATTCAATATATGGCCTATGGGCATGATATATACAACAATAAAAAACATGTGCCTAAACTAAATACGTATACAAATACTATGTACCTTAATATGCTCCTGCATGTTGATCTGTAAGATAAGTATACACGTTCAACATAGATCAATATGCTTAGTACATCGAACATACATTGTCACAGTAAACTAAAGTAGTTTTGGCAATTGCACTACAACAAATTAACGTTTTCGCGACGTCTACCTTTTGCGGCGACATATGTCGCCGCTAAATCTCAGCTAAACGACAAAAAAGTGGGCCAGGCTCGTCAGCAAACTACGTGTCGCTGCTAAAGCTTTTTTGCGGCGACATATGTCGCCGCTAAAGGGTTTCCCACCACCCGAAAACCATGGCGAGATTAATTCCCACCTAAAAAATTCACTATCGCCGCAAAAGGTTTACCGTCGCCGCTAATATGTCGCCACAAAAGGCTTTTCTAATTTTCTTTATTTAATTAAAACAATTTTCGATTTTCTTGTTAATTAAAAATATATGTCGCCGCTAAAGGCGTCGTCGCAAAATCTTTTACGAGATATAGGGTTTAAACATCATTCTTTCTGCCATTACTTGACTTAGCCGTCTCTCTCTCCGGAAGCTCTCTCTCGCCGTTGAACACGCTTCCTCTCGCCGTCGCCGTTGTCGATCTTACTCGCCATCGTCGAACGCCTCTCGCTCCCGCTCCCTCTCACCATCGAAACCGCCGCTACCTCTCACCACCCTTCTTCCTCAGCCATTCGCCGTCTTCTCCGTCGCCGGCGACCTTGGGTTTGAGGTAAAAATCCCTATTTTGTGTTTATAAATCTAGGCTTTTAGTTTTAGATTCTTATTTTTTTTGTTTTTTGTTTGTTACAAGTTATCTCCTCCTCCTCCTCTACTAGCTACCGCCGTCAACCACCTCCTGCCACAGCTGCCGTGCCGGTTGGAATCCATCTCCGCCTTCCCTCCTGCCTCTGCCTCCGTCGACCTCCTCCTCCTCATTGAGGTATTTTTTTATTATTATTTGTATATTAATGTTATATATTAATGTTAATTAGTTTAGGTTATTATTAGTTTGTGTTAGATTATTATTATTTTTTGTTAGTAATTTAAATTATTTAATTGTTAATTAGTGATAATAATTTATTAATCTAAGGCTATTGTTAATTAGTGTTTGATTAAAATTATTTTTTGATAATAATTTTAGTTATTTAATTGTTAATTAGTGTTAGACTAGTGTTAATTATTGATTAATCTAGTTGTTAATTTAAATTTGTTATGTTAGATTATATTTAGTGTTATAATGTTTAAGTATTGTTAATTAGTATTAATGTTTAAGTGTTGTTAGTATACTAATAATGTGTTAAATAGTTTATATGATGATGTTAAATAGTTTATATGATAATGTTTGATTATTATCTATTGTCAATAATAATAGATTACTGCTAATTACTTTTAAGCTTTAATCATTGTTAGTAAACTAATAATGTTAGAAATTATATCAATGTTAGATTATTATTTATTGTTAATGATGTTAGCTTATTGTTATCAATTGTTAATCTTTATTTAGTGTTAATATTCAATGTTAGTGTTAATATTTAATCTTTAATTAGTATTAATCTTCAAGGGTAGTATTAATCTTTAATTTGTAATGTTAGATTATTAATTAGTTGTTCCCATGTTGGTATAATAATAATGGTAGTAATCATTTAGCTTAGAATGCCCGCTCGAAATTGATTTAGAAATTAATTTCGGGTTGTTCCCATGTTGGGACTGCTATTTGAATATATACTTTATCTTATTTAGGATGTGAATGCTTGTTATATGGTTGTGTGTTTAAGAAAGATTCGGTTGTCATTTACTCTATGCTTTCCGGGTATATATTTCTTTATATACTTGGGAGCTAAAGGTAAATGCTGCCGAATTTTTCTTAAAGAACCGATCATGTAATATGTATTCACTTATGAGGTAAAGTATTCAAAAAGTAGATTATTTATATTTTTTTAATTAATTTAAAAATGTCGCCGCAAAAAAGATATTATCGTCACAAAAAATGGTCCACGCGGCACTTGATGGGTCCGTTATGTATCGTCGCAAAAAGTTAAAAATGTCGTCGCAAAAAACTTTTGGGTACGAAGCTTTAGCGGCGACTCTTTTGCGGCGAAATGTCGTTGCTTTAGGTTTTTCGCGGCGACTTTTTGAGATTTAAGCCTGTTTTTTTGTAGTGTTGGGGAGTGTGTGAAGTTCCTGTATAAGATTATGCAATTACCATATCTCAGCAAAGACATTGATGGTCGCACAATACTCCCGCTTATCACTTGAACAATAGATGGTGGATCGTAGGACCAAGTAACATGTTGTCACCAAGATAAACAAAACACTCGACGTATCCTTGTTGGAAAGGCTAATGTAAAGACCATGATTAAACATCTCATGAACATATCTTGAAATTTGTATGAGTGTAGTAAAATGCAGTTCACGAGGGTCACAAATTTGTTGAACCCCATATGTAAGATTAGGTTTTGTACATATAGCAAGAGATTGGAAAGAATTCCATATTTTATATCGAAAAGAATATGTTAATTGAAAGATTTAAGTATCTAACACATTGACAAGGATAGTATAGTTTAGTCATGAGAAACTAAAAAATTCATATGAGGTGTTAATCACCGTGTGATATGACAATGGTATCGATTAACTCTCGATAGTTGATATCGAGACAAGATTAGTATATGATAGTCAGTATAATTAAGGGTTTAGTTCCCCAAAATGTATTTAAGTATACCCAATAATCTATTATGTGTATCAACAAAAAAAAAATCTATTTAGTGTATTAATCAATAAATTTTAAATTGTTTTGTTTCAAATTAACCGGCTAAGGGAGTAGTCGGTCTCATTCATTGTTTAAGCCTTATTTGTGAAGGTTATGTCCTTTAGTGAGAGTACAAACGCACACAATCCAAAATAACGAAGCCCAGGGTTTTCTCGTTACCGTACTCGGAAACCGCCAAAACGTACGAATCTGTTCTTGATTTCTTGAAATTGAAGGCTTTGCGACATTGATTTTGTCTCGTTAGCACTGAAAAGGTATGTTTAGTGTCATTGATTTTGCATCTTCTCAACTATTTATGCGACATTGATTATTTGAATAAGAGCTAACTGTTTCTTCATTGATTATGCAAGGAATGGAACGATTCTTCACGATTAAGGTTCATTTTGATGGTGCTTTTCTTTATCAACCTCCAAGGTATGAAAATGGTCAATCACATTCAATGGTAACTGCTAGGACTTCATTTTCAGAATTGATTGATATGGTGGAGAAGGATACTAGAACGATTTCAAATGGATTGTATTATTGTTTACCTGAGAATACATTGGAAAGTGGTTTGATGAGAATAGAAAATGATAGTGATGTTGAAACCTTTTTTGAAATTACTGATGCGTATGGTCTTATTGAGATGTATGTTGATCATTTTGGTGATGATCTATCTACTTACCTAGCCACAAATGAAAATTCCCAACAGAATGCAGAAGTTAATGTACAAAGTAGTGTAGATGTTAATGTAGAATTGAATGAGATGGAAAGAGAACAAATTGATCAACATGTTAATGTGGGTGATTTGGAAGAAATGAATGAGATGGAAAAAAAAGTGGTTAGTGAAGATGATGAAAGTGCACATTCAATTGACAATTTATCAGAGGGTGAGGATGAGTTGCTTGAGGTTAGGAAGATAAAGTCAGAGGGCAAATCAAGTGCACCTTCAGTTGATCATTTTAATCCAATTGTACAAATGAGGACAATGGATGTGATTTGAATGGTGAACATGATGAGTTCATTGATGAGCTTATGAAAACTTTATTGTCTAATGAAATAAAAGGTAATGAAGGTAATGAAGGTAAGGAAGTTACTGAAGGTAATGAAGTTAATGAAGCTAATGAGGAGACATTCACAGAGAAGGAAAATGATGAAAAGTACCCTATTCATGACCCTGAGACTCACTGGAAAATGAAGAAGCCCTTGGTAAATATCATACTAGTCATTCATTGTTTGAATTAGATGTATATATTGGTTGCTAATTATTATATTTTTGTTAATTTCGGGTTGGGGAAAGGTATGAAGGACCAAAACAGTTGAAAGATTGTATAACCTACTATGCTCTTGATAATGGGTTTTCATTGTGGTATGAATGTAGTTCTAACAAAAAGATAATTGCAAGAAGCAATCCAGGGTCAACAGTCAAACTAGGTGTGACAGTAAATCCTGATGAAAATGTTTACTTTGATAGATTCTATGTTTGCTTGCATGGGTTGAAGGAAGGATGGAAGAATGGATGTAGGAGAGTGATTGCTCTTGATGGCTGTTTTTTAAAAAGTGTTTGTCAAGGAGAACTATTAACTGCAGTAGGTAGAGATGGGAACAATCATATCTTTCCTATTGCATGGGCTGTAGTGAATGTAGAAAATAAGGACAACTGGACATGGTTTATTACTCTTCTAAGTGATGATTTAGATTTAGGCAGTGGTGAAGGAACTACACTCTTGAGTAATCAACAAAAGGTTGGCTTTAATTCTGTTTTTAATGTACTTAATTGCATCATAATAGCATTATGTTTATATAGTTGATTTACTTATGTTGGCTTTAATTCAGTTTATATAGGGACTGATGGAAGTAGTGAAAGATATTTTGCCAAATTCTGAGCATAGACAATGTGCAAGGCACATATATGAAAACTTTAGGAAAAGTTTTAGTGGTGTGGAATATAGGAATATGTTTTGGAAAGCATCTAAGGCATCATATCCATTACTGTTTCAAAGGTATATGAATGATCTTAGACTAGCCAATCCCAATGCCCATAGATACTTAGTTGAAAGAGATCCAAAAACATGGTCTAGGGCATTCTTTGCATTACATAGAGGGTGTGAATCTGTTGAGAATGGTTTCAGTGAGTGCTTTAACTCTGTCATACTTAAAATCAACAATAAGCCAATTATTACCATGCTTGAATCAATAAGGGTTATAATGATGGAGAGGGTGCACAGAATGAGAAAAGTTTGTGAGACATAGGTTTCTGACATATGTCCTTCTTACATGAAGAAATTAGAATACAACAAACTACAACAAAGGTAATCAATTATTTTAAATTTCACAACAGTCTGTTTATAACTCTCATGTGAACACTTTTTTATGTGTTGACAGGTTTTGGAATGTGGTTCCAGGAGGTGGAAGCAAGTTTGAGGTAGGAAAAGGTCATGATGCTTTTATAGTTGATGAAGAGAAAAGAACATGTAGTTGTAGGATGTGGGAATTGTCAGGTTATCCTTGTGAACACTCTGTTGCAGCTATTTATTCTCTTCATAAAAATCCTAATGATTATGTGCCAGCATGGTTTAGGAAGGAAATGTTTTTAAAAGCTTATGGTTACCACATAGAGCCAGTTCAAGGGATGAATCAATGGCCTGAAAATGATTTGAACAAACCTTTGCCTCCAATACCAAAAAAGATGCCTAGCAGGCCTAAAAAGAAAAGGAAGAGGGCAGTACATGAACCAACCACTCACACAGGTAAGGTGTCTAAAGTTGGTATTGGAATGACATGCCAAATTTGTCTACAAGAGGGGCATAATAAGAGAACTTGCAAAAGGGAACCAGTTGCAAAACCACCAAGGCCACCACCAAAGAAGGCTGGTAGAAAGGAAATGCAAAACCACCAAGTCTAGCAGTTGCAAAACCAACAAGCCCAGAAGTAAAGGGTGACAAGGTTGACAAGGAAGACAAGAGAGACAAGGGTTAAAAAAGAAAAACAAATGACAAGGGTAAAGGAGTTGCAAGAGTTGAAAAACCATCAAAACCAGAGGTTCCAAGAGCATCAATTGGTGGTTTCATGAGTGATGCAAAAAGGAGTTATCAACAACCTCCACAAGCAATTGATCCAATAACTGATGGGCTAAAAGGCAAAGGGAAACAAGTGGCAAAATTAATACCAAAGAGAAAGAAGAGTGAGAGACTTGCAAGAATCCATGCAAACAGATTCATTCCAGGTCCAGGGGGTTCAAAAGATGATGTTATGGACATATCCTAGTTTGAAGACATTGCAAATATTAAGAGGGGTTGTTTTTTTGGGTTTTGGTTATGAACAGTTTGGTATGAACAGGTATTAGTCTTTTGTATATGTCTTATGCAAATATATGTATTTATGGTTATGAACAGGTATTAGTCTTTTGGTTATAAACAGTTTGGTATGAATGTTGTTAATGGTCAGTTTTAGTATTCATGGTTGAAAATGAGCCATTTAGAGGCCACATGTCATTTCCATTTCACAAATGATCCATTACACATTACAAAAACATACTAACATCATAATCAACATATTACAATGACTTAAAATGCAATACCACCAATGGCAATGCACAAAACCACAATTACAGCATCATAATTTCCTTCTTAGACTCCTGTGAATGATCCACATTAGGATTATGTTCATTCCCCTACATTGCAGATGGAAATTGAATAGCATGTCCTTGTAATACTCATTTGGAAGCTCAACATCCAACCATTTGAATTTTTTGCAGTCATGACTTGTACCCTAGAACATATCAATCGAACATTCATCAAAACATGAAATTGAAATTTCTAAATGGAAAATTAGGGAAAATTATAAGCATTGCAAGATGGAATTTCGCCAATAGGTTAAGAAAATTTTAAAAATTTTAGGGCAAATTAGGCTATTTTACTTACATAGTTACGGCATGACAGGAATCTTCTTCCAGGATTAAGATACGTCCATGAGGTTTTGAGTATCATACGATCACCACATAAGCAGAAATCATGGGCACCTTGATCTCTTGAACAGCTCCGGCGACTGGAGGATGAAGATGACATGTTCGTATGACTGTGGTGATGCTCTTGCAAGAAGGTTTGTTACAAAGGTAACCTGATACACACTTTAACTTGCCGGTTACAAAGGTAATTTGACACACACAAAAAAAATTTAATGATTAATACACTAAATAAATTTTTTTGTAGGTTGATACATACAATAGATTATTGGGTATACTTAAATATATTTTGGGGAACTAAACTATATAATTAATTATATTAGATTAAATGCTCACTAATCTTAACACTTATCTCGGTTGCTTTTACATAGACTTTCATATGTAGATGCATGCGAGGGTCAGGCTCCAATTTAATGTGTTTGGTGCTAGGGGTAGAGTCAAAAAATTTAGTTGAAGAGGGCTATCCAAGTAACAAAAGATAAATAGTAAATTTATCATCTATCTATCCATAGTTTGTATTATTTTATTTTTTTTAACATGATCAGATTTAGCACAACATAAATACTCTTTTTAATGAAACAATAATAAATTATTACTACTTGTGATATGAGGGAGTTTTGTTATAAAGAAAATTGTGTTTTTTAGAATTTAAGTTTTATACGCTTTCGTTTAATATATAAAAGTTACGTGTTTTTATTGTATTATGTTTTATAATAAAAAATTTATTGTAAACAATAATAACCAAGACAAATTTAATTATATTTTCTTACAAATAGTTTATGATTAAATTACAAAAGTTACTCTATATTATGATAACTAAGACAAATTTGATTGTTTTAAGTAAGGCTGGCAATTTGGGTCGGGTTCGTGTTAACGGGTTCGTGTCGTTCGGGTTCGGGTCGACCCAATTCCGACCCACTTATTTTTGTGTCAGGTTCGAGTCGTGTCACTTTTTTTCGTGTCGGGTTCGGGTCGTGTTTCGTGTCGACCCATTTCGGTCAAACGTATTTGACGGGTATATTTTAAATAAGATTTTCGAATACGGTTTTTGGTTACGGGTTTCGAATACCGTTTTCAATTACGGTTTTTGATACCGTTTTCGATTAAGGGTTTCAAATACTGTTTTCAATTACGGGTTTCGAATACCGTTTTCAATTACGGGTTTCGAATACCATTTTCAATTACGGTTTTCGATTACGGTATTCAAATTCGGTTTTTGAGTACGGTATTCAAATTCGGTTTTCGTTATAAAATTTTCGAATTCCTTGTCTGTTTCCAAATTTCTCTACTAACCAGTGAATAGACCACTGATTGAAATATCGAATACCAATACATTTAGTAGCTTTAATACAAAAGAACTAACTATGGAATAAAATAACCTAAAGGAAATTATCCAAATTCAAAAGACAGGTCTTTTTTTCCTCTTTTCCGTTGTATTCTCGGATTTAAACCATGACGTTATATTAATTAGGTTTAAATATTTTATTGTTTATTTAAGTTTTTAGATTTTAAAGGTTTTGTACTTTTGTTTATCGGATTTTATTGCCTAAAATGTCACTTCCTTATTTAAATTCACAATCTCTGTTTTGAAATTAAAATTTTAAGTATTAAAGAAAATTTTATAATCTTTAGTTTTACCCTTATTCGGGTCAATTTCGGATTGTCGGGTTGACCCTAACCCGACACATTTATTTTCGTGTCGACCTTCTTTTCATCCATTTCGGGTTCGTGTCACTTTTTTCGTGTCGGGTTCGGATCGTGTTTCGGGTTGGGTCCGGAATTGCCGCCCTTAGTTTTAAGCCAATTTATGTTTATGATGATATTATTATGTGTTTAACTTGGCGGTATTTTGGGTGTAATTAATCAAGTAACGTGTTTTTTAATCAAGTGATTCTGGATTTAAATTAATCATTTCAAAAAGAAAATGTATATATAGAGTAGAATGTGTGTCTGCTATATAAAAAAAGGTTTATAATCATAATATTATTATAGATTTCAGGGTTGTCACAAAGATAGTTTACACAAAGATGCATAAGCTTAGTTTTTATTGGTTAGAACATAATTTATCTTCATCATCATGCATGTGTTCAAACAGTACATGATTAATTAACTAAACCAGAGAGAGAGAGAGAGAGAGAGAGAGAGAGAGAGAGAGAGAGAGAGATCACGCGAGAAACAGAGAGGACAAGAAGAGGAGAAATTCTACATTCGCAATTGAGAGTTGACTTTGCCTTGAAGTTGTAGCAGGTGCCAGCCTTTTTTTCCTTAAAACTTGGGGAACCACATCACATGGAGATATATATAGAGAGAGAGAGGAGGGGCGGGGGGAGAGTAATAAACAAAAAACAATTTATAAGTTGCTAAGATTAAACTTTTGAAGTAAGTTGTAGGTGTTCACAATAAGGTAACCGGCCAGCACATTTTTTTTTGGGAAGCAATATATATATTTAGAGTTATAAGCCGTCATCCCCTTTATCGTCATGTCAGTTTTCTACTTTTATTACTTAATTTGCCATACAACTTCATAAAATCACTAGTTATTATACCAAATTTTAGGATCTACATATTACCTTCTTTTTTATCAGCGGAATAAGAGAACTCTAAGACGAAAAGTTTAGGCATGACAATCACTCCGTCAATGATAAAGTATTTGTTTACATATTACTTACTAACCAATTAGAAATTAAAAAAAAAACAATGAGAGTTGCAGCTAGGTCCAACTCTTCTCCACATAACACCCACTAAACCGTGTTATCCACCAAATTGTTGCTTCACCAGACCTTCATGGTGTGGTACCACATCACACCACTCAAGAGGTTACAATACACTCATTGCAATACTCTAAGGGGGTGTTTTGTTAGCAGATTTGTTTATACGAGTTATAATTCTGTCAAAAGATTTGTATTTTACAGGATTATGAATCATGTTTAGTGTGTGGTTGATATATTCTTCAAATCAGTTGTATTTCTAAAATTTGGTTTACAAACGACTGAAAAAATGTGAAATATATTGGTGATAGATGATAGAATTGTCCTTTAACATAAATCTAACAAAAATAAAAACGTAATTGGAATCTACGAAGCAAATTTTTTGAAGCAAATGTAAGATATCCAAATCAGCACACATTTTGTGAAATATGAGTTCAACAGTAAAATTTGAGTTTCTTTTAATTGATTGTTCACATATCGAGACACAAGTAGACTTCAATAGCAAAAAAAAATTACACATAAAAGTCAATTCCATAAGCAAAACAAGAAATGTTATGCATAGCAAGAAAGAAACCGGCCAGTGATTTCTTTGTCATTGCTGAGAGTTGCGATCGGAGTGGGAACAAAGAAGAACAACAGGGAATTCGGAGATGGAGATGTTGCGGACTTGCGGTGGTGAAAGAAAGAAGAACAAGGAAGCTCATGTTGGTTGCTGCGTGAACAAAGAGGCAGGAGAAGGATTTTGTTAAGATAAAAGGTATAATGGTAACAAGGAAACTCACATTGGGCCATTTACATATAATTTGTCAACATTCATATCTTATGCTTATTTTACAACCAAACATAAGATTTCCATGAAGCCAAATGGGGCCTAAGGGTTTATCTTTTTGAGTATGTTAATTACAATAAGTGATCTATTACGTGTTAAACTGGTATAACTATTTTTAATTTTGTAATTAATCTTTTTAATACGTATAAAATTCTTTTCAACTTTTTTCGATTTTGTGTAACATTTGATTTTTATAACCGAATAGTTTTATTATTAATAGTATACTATTATACTAATGACAATAACTATTATTATCGTTATTATTATTAGTAGTATTATTTATCACAAAGTTAAGTTCACAAAATATATGCAATTCTACAAATTTTGCTATTGTTATAACTAATTATCGATCTTAGACATATAAAATTACATTTACCTTTAAAAAATTGGTAATTTTTTATCTTTCGATATATTTAAATTTGCCAACTACAACAAAATTTATGTTTTTTTAAAGGTAAAAAAATATAGTAAACACAAATCATATAAGTTGTGGACCTAACAAAAGTTTGATAAATCCGTTTTCAGTATTTTAACCTCAAGTAGCCTTTTTGATTTATAAGAAAAAAGGGCTAGAATAACATCAAGTTTCTGCTTGTGCGAGGGTCATAGGAGTATCATTCAGTATTTCTTTGTCAGCCATATCTGTAACAATCACATTATTTCACAACTTATTAGATCAATCGTTAGTACATAACATACTAACCATAGCACAAAACAAACTCCAATCACTCTAATTCCCTCACACAAGGAATGTTTGACCCAACTCGAGCCAGGATTTGGGAATTTAACACTCTAACCGTGCGCGCATCCCAAACCAGGACTCTGATACAAAACTTGTAACACTGCAAATCTCAAGCCTTTTTTTAAACACGGTGGAAACGTTGTAAATAAATACCAAACTTGATACCACTAATGTGATTCTATGTCACGTTTGCCCCTTTAACATTTGTGAACAAGCAAAAAATATTGAACCCAAATTATTTTTTATATTAACTTAGATTAATATTTTTATCCGTAACATAATATTAAGAGAAATATTATTTTCTGCTAGATTACGGAAAATTTTATTTATCTCGGATTATACCTTTTTATTTCTATTTTTCTTGAATATTTTAATGTCTAATCTTTCTATAAAGAACAATAATAAAAATTTCAAGTTAAATAAAAGATAAAACATTCATCAACATAAGTTAAACCAATTTTTTATTTATGCTTAAAATGACGATAATAATAATAATAATAATAATAATAATAATAATAATAATAATAATAATAATAATAATAATAATAATAATAATAATATTATTATTATTATTATTATTATTATTATTATTATTATTATATTAGTTATCATTACTAGTTTTATTATATTAATACTAATATTATCAATACACATCTTACTCAGTAAAAAAAGGAAAAAAATTATACATAAATTTAAAAGTTTAGTTACAAAAATATCAAATGTAACACAAATTGAGTTAAGTTGAAAATAAAGTTACACAAATATAAAGAATTACTTGCAAAATTGAAGATGTTTCCGGTTTAGTAATGCATCGGGTTACATTAATTTATAAAAATGATTAGTTTAATGACTTGGTTAGAAAAAATTGGAAAATGTAATATAAATTGGAAAAAATATAAATATAATTACATATTTTTATTATTTTTCTAATATAAAGAACCATTAAGAACAACCCCATATTCTGTTTCATTAATAACTAAGTAATCGTTTTAATTCATAAACATATAATTTTATGCTAAGATATTTTAAAATTCATATGAAAGTTTTATGTCATAAATAAATAGCTTTATATTCTGTTCCATTAGGCATTAGCCCATTGCCACTACGGCTCTACGTAGAGGTGCACATCTTCGGATTTTAATCCGATCCGGATAGGATAAAATCCGGACCGGATTTTTTCGGTTTTTTGGGACCGGATTTTCGGATTGTAACCGGATTTCCTCGAACAAAAGTGTAACCGGTTTCGTACGGATTAAAACCGGATTTTCTCGGACAAAAGTGTAACCGGTTTAACCGGTTTCGGATCGGATTAAAACCAAATCAGATCGGATAAAACCGGTTAAATCCGCTCCGGTTTAAAAAAAATCCGGTTTTATAAAAAATCGGTTTGGATAGTTTTTGCACAAAATCGGATATTCGGATTTTTTGTGCACCTCTAGCTCTACGTAATAAGAAAAAAGAACAAAGAAGATTTTTAATGACGCGGGCCAAGTATTTATTACTCTGTTCATATAATTAGGCCCAGAAACAATTTTATTATTTATAATATCAGGAGACCGTTTGATTTAAAAAATTATGAGAAAATGGGAGGAATTAGAATTGAAAATTTCTAAATTATAAGAGGTGATTGTTTTAAGAAATTGATGGAATGAAATTTTACTATTTCAATAAATTTCTTAAATTAAGAAATTGGAAATTCCTTTCCAAAATGAATGGAATTTCTTCAAATTCATAAGAAATCTCTAAACATAATTGTTGTCTCCTACCTCATCCCCAATCTACCCCACCACGACCATACCCTTGTAGGAGTTTGTCAGGTTTTTCAAAGTATATTTTAGCAACAGATGCATAAACAACAATTTTAAACTTTATAAAACTCCCCACCAATGATCCTTATACAATCTTTACGAAAACAAAACAACCATAGGATGTTTAGACTTACAACCTTTGTATCGTGAGTAACCATTGATGAAGTGGTGATCAATGAGAAGCCAAGTAGAGACCTCCTTCAAGATATCCACTATCCAATGAGTCCCATTTCTCCAAGATGCTAGTCTCTCCAACTCTTGTAATTCACAAGCAAGCAAGACAACAACCTTATCTTCTTCTTTGAACTAACTATATATTTATGATGCACCAATAAAACAATGTAAGGATGTATTCAAGACTTTTCAACAACACTTGAACATGCAAAGGAAAGGTGGTAGTATTCTCTAAGCACCAAAAGGGACATACATCAACACTTAAATGAACCAAGAAGAAAAGCAAGGAGGGGAGGCCCCTCCCACACATTCTTGGCCGAAAATAAGACAGGGGAAAGATCCCTCTTGCAAGGAGGGGAGGCCCCTTACCCTACCTTACCCCCACCCTACTCCAGCCTTTATTGACCCTACCCCCATCTTATCCTACCTACTTCACCCTACCCTACTCTATGGCATCTTACTTCCCCTATCCCTACCCACCCCATCATACCTACTTCACCCTATCATATAACATCTTTACCTTCCCCTACCCCACCGTATCCTATTCACTATAAAGTAGACATGGGCTATAAAAGGTATAGAAGGTGGGGCAGATGTGGATTGTGGGTAGTAAGGTAAAGTATGGTGGGTGGGATAGATTGTGGATAAGATGGAGTAGCTAGGGCAGGGTAGATTGTGGGTAAGTTGGGGTAGTCGGTGGGTGGGATACGTAGGGTAGGGTAGATGGTCGATAAGTTAGGTAGGGTAGGGTAAGTAGGGAAAGGGGTAAGAAGTAGTAGGCTGGGTGTGTGCTGGGATAAGGTGGAGTAGATTAGGGTTGGACAGGGTGGGGATGGAATGGTGTAGGTATGGTAAGTAAGAGGTAGGGTGAGTAAGATGGAGTAGGGTGACTTGAGGTGGGGTGGAGTAGTGTAGGTGATGAGGGTGGGGGTAGGGTGAGTAACACTACAACAAATCTGGCGATTTCCGACGGCCAAATCCGTCTGAAATCCGTCGGAAATCGGCATTTCAGACGGATTTCAGACGGAATTAGTCCCTTGAAAAAAGGGGCCTCGTAAAACGGTTTCCGACGGAATTTTCCGACGGATTTCCGAGGGAGCCGTTTTCAGACAGATTTCAGACGGACACGGTTTCAGACGGATTTCCGACGGAATATTTGCGACGGATTTCAGACAGAATATTTGAGACGGATTTCAGACGAAATCCATTTTCAGAAGGATTTCCGACAGTGTTTTATGGCTGATGGCTGAATTTCGACGGAATTTTTAGACGGATTTCCTACGGACCCGTCGCAAATCCGTCGGAAATTATATATTTATAAAAAAAAATTAGACAAATATTGCTTTTATCCATTTTTTTCCAGTATCAAAACACAATGCAAGAACTAAAATAGTGATGTTACAAGCTTCATCCAAAACATTACATTGCTACAAGCTTCGTTCGAAATATATATTGCTACAAGCTTCGTCCGAAATGTATATTGCTACAAGCTTCGTAAACAAATATTCAAGATACATCAAAGTTTCAAAATAGTTGTGAGCTTGACAAGTGATTACACAAAACATCCAAAATAAAAAGTATAAGAAGATGTCGATGTTTATATATAAACTTTATCGTACTAGCAATTTTTCATTCTTTCAGTCCTTACCCATTCGGCCTTTTCTTACTTTCTTGTTTGAGTCTCTTCTCAGTTCCCTCATCTCCACTCTTTCTCTCTCCATTTCTTGTTGCATCTCCTCTTTCTCTCTCTCTCTCTCTCTCTCTCATTCTTCTATCTCCGCCAACTTTTGTGTAAATTTTTTGATCTACAAAAACGAACATATAAATAAATATACGTAAGTGGTTGATTTAAATGTCACTAAAAACAGTTACAACATAGGTGTGGTAATAGCTTAGTTTTCGGATTCAACGCGTTGGGAATTTTATGTATGTGTATAGTGTATACAAATGTCTGACCCTTAAGACCCATGAAATTGAAAGCACCAAGCATTATAAAATTCCAGTTTTGGGAAGAAAATCCCACTTCTGATTTATAAATTTAGGTTTGACAATAGAGAACAAATGCCCTAAAAATGAATATCAAAAAAAGAAACTCACAATAAAGCCTAGCCAGGGAAGCTTTCCTCTAAGAAGAAATATTAATGTATACGCCAAAGACTTGAGATCATCTCTTCTGCTTCCTGTCCTCCCTAAATGCGTGCACACTTGCATAACTTACTGTTCCCCTGCCAGATGAGAAAAAAATGTATAAACATTACTTAAACAAAATCAAGAAGAAAAAATTACCTAAAAACATCATGTATCATCCAAAACATGCTAAAGAAGGCACAAAATTACCTAAAAACATCAGGGTTTTGGTCATAATCAACATGATTAACAGATGATGAAGCCCTCCATTTTGAAGCTAAAATTACAAATATATCAATCCGTCACAATCTTTCTCTGTAATACTTTAAAAATATGACATCATAAAAGGAGAAAAATTGTACCTAAACCAAGATCAACCAAATACAACTTTTTCTCATTAGGTGTCCCAGGCTGACCAAGCAAAAAGTTTTCAGGCTTTACATCTCCTTGGCGGCCTTTGTGATGAACCATTGGAACTCCATAACACCCATTGAGTGTACTTTAAGCAAGAAAGTTAGAATTAAAAGAGAAATTAGCATCTAGGAATTAAGTTTATGCTTTTCAATAAGAAAAAATTAAAACACTGCTCAAGTGTATACTTGCCACTCATAAGGAGGACCGTAACTACACCCTTTACCATTCCAATGCTCCAATTTCGAAGGTAGTTACTAGAAAGCAATATATGGTGGATGGGAGCCATATGATTTGTATTTCTTTGGTGCATAAGTTAGATATAAGTTATATTAGTGATAATAATCTTTGCCTACTATCTTGTAGTTAGTATATCCTCTAGCAGTTCCACAGATTTCGTTTGTTATACTGGCTGTTTTTCTTACCCTTTAGAATGCCTAGAGTTTCAGGCCTTAAAGTAATTCCATGCTTACAGAAGAGTGCCACAATTACTGCATTTTAGTTGGTACCAATAAAGACAAAAACAAATAACAAGAGAACCATAGTTATTTGAACAAAACAGTGGTTGTTGGGTATTAGACTCGTGAAAGACAAGAACAGTTAATCAATAACAAGATAACTTACATGATACATACTACTACTTCGACAGATTTGAAGCCTCATATACATGATACATACTACTTCGACAGATTCCTATGGTTCGCTTCCTCAGATTGTAAGTTAATAAAAATAGAGCAGGTGAAATAACAATAAACAAAGTTGAAATAACAGCAAAGAAAATCGAGCGGGTGACCCGGTACAACATAGTTGAAATCAGAAATTCATAATCCAAAACGAACTAACAACACTCACCTGACATCAATCGAGCAACATTCACGGTACTTACGTTGGTCTGTAACCGTCGTTGATGAAGCAATCGGGAAATGGAGGCGGTTGCAACGAAAGGGGCAAAACTGCGCAGCAAGGGGTGACCACGGACAGAGGACGGAGGACGGCGGTCTACATACGGCAGACTATGGACGGCGAACGGCGGACTACATACGGCAGACTATGGACGGTGAACGGTGGAGGGCAGCTGATTCACAGCCGACGGAGACTTTGGAGTGGGAGACTGGGCGGGGGAGCTTGGGAGGGAAAATGAAAATTGGAGTGAAATCGAAATGAGCAGCTAGGGCATCAGATTTGATTTGAGGCTTAAATAAATGTTTTTTTTTTCATATTTTAACAGAAGTTAGTAACCACCGTCTGAAATCCGTCGGAAATTTCCGACAGATTTCCGACGACCAATTCAAATTATTGTTTATTTAAATAGTTTTCCATGCATTTTCACACAAATTAACATACATATACGCATTCATATGTTTTACCCTTAAAATATACTCTCTCCGTCCCAAAATTATTGTCCACTTTTGACTTTATAAAGTCTTTCTTTTTCAACTTTGATCTTAAATATTTTTGTTTGTGTTATATAATACTTGATACAAAATATATGAATGCATTGTGTTTTAAATGTATTTTTATTGATATAGTTTTCATCAAGTATTATATAACACAGATAAAAATATTTAAAGTCAAAATTTAAAAAGAAAAACTTTATAAAGTCAAAAGTGGACAATAATTTTGGGACGGAGTGAGTATAATATATTTCTTCGTTACGTACACTCGTAAATTTACGTACCTATTTATACACCGTTATACTTAAAAACTTTTATACACAACTATACATGGATACGTATACGAGTACATTTTTGAGTCATGTAAATGGATATTTATATACAAACATTATTATTTTGAGGTTATATATAATTATATAGAAAATTATGGTGAGAAATGGGTAAAATATGCAAAAAATAGAATTCACCGTCGGAAATTTCCGACGGATTTCCGACGGCCTTTTCATAATATTGTTTATTTTAATAGTTTCCGAAGCATTCTCTCACACGTTAACATACATATACGCATTTATGTGTATTACCCTTAATATATATAATAAATTCGTTCGTTACGTACACTCGTACATATACGTCTATACTAATACGTCGATGTATCTAAACACTTTTATACGCAACTATACAAGGATACGTATACGAGTACATTTTCGAGTCATGTAAATGGATATTTATAAACATAAACATTATTATTTTGAGGTTATGTATAATTATATAGAAAATTATGGTGAGAAATGGGTAAAATATGCAAAAAATAGAATTCACCGTCGGAAATCCGTCGGAAATTTCCGACGGATTTCCGACGGCCTTTTCATAATATTGTTTATTTTAATAGTTTCGGAAGCATTCTCTCACACGTTAACATACATATACGCATTTATGTGTATTACCCTTAATATATATAATAAATTTGTTCGTTACGTACACTCGTACATATACGTCTCTACTAATACGTCGATGTATCTAAACACTTTTATACGCAACTATACAAGGATACGTATACGAGTACATTTTCGAGTCATGTAAATGGATATTTATAAACATAAACATTATTATTTTGAGGTTATGTATAATTATATAGAAAATTATGGTGAGAAATGGGTAAAATATGCAAAAAATAGAATTCACCGTCGGAAATCCGTCGGAAAAATTTCCGACGGATTTCCGACGGCCTTTTCATAATATTGTTTATTTTAATAGTTTCGGAAGCATTCTCTCACACGTTAACATACATATACGCATTTATGTGTATTTCCCTTAATATATATAATAAATTTGTTCGTTACGTACACTCGTACATATACGTCTCTACTAATACGTCGATGTATCTAAACACTTTTATACGCAACTATACAAGGATACGTATACGAGTACATTTTCGAGTCATGTAAATGGATATTTATAACATAAACATTATTATTTTGAGGTTATGTATAATTATATAGAAAATTATGGTGAGAAATGGGTAAAATATGCAAAAAATAGAATTCACCGTCGGAAGTCGCAAATTCCGTCTGAAATCCGTCGCTAATTCGCTGGAGGTCTGTTCCGTCCCAAATCCATCTATAATCGGTCGGAATTTTTATGACGGATTTAGTCCGTCTGAAAATTCCGTCGGAAATAGGAGTTTTTCTAGTAGTTATAAGACGGAGTAAGGTGAGATGAGGATAGAGATAGGGAAAGGTGGCAGGGGTGGGGTAGGGTGGTGGAGGAGGTGTGGTGGGGGCGGAGGGGGTAGGGGTGGTGGGCGGTTGATAGTATAATTTTTTTGTTTAATTTATTTATTTTGGTTAGATTCTAATTCGATTATTTTCTAACCAAACAAGATATAGTTTTTCATGAATTTAATTCCAATGAATTCTAATTTCTTGGTCAGATTTTAATTCTTTCATATTTATTTCGTAAACCAAACAAACCCTTAATGTTTATTATTCATTTAATAGTTTGTCAACAAAGTTTAAAACTTAACCAGAACACATAAAGAAAGTGATATTCGAAAAAACTAAGAAACCATATGATTCATGGATTATATAGTTTCCGAGTTTTGGAAGACACCTGCTTAAACATAGGTGCCATTTTTTGGATAGCAAAGTTCGTTAGTATTATTTCAAAAAATGGTGTTTCCGATTGAATGTGGTTACCTGAAAGGCTCTTGCTAAACTATTTCTGTTTTTTTCAACAGAAATTTGTGACTTCTAGAAATTTTACGACAGATTCCCGAGGGACGTAATTTGCGACTGGTTTCATACTAACGTAATTTGAGACGGATTTCCATTGGACTATTTTGCGACGGAATAGTACATCGAATTTATGACGGAATTATGCGATAGATTTTTGACGGGTGTGTATAGTTCCCTCGCTAAGCCGTCTGGAAAGTTTTCTCAATAAAATAATATCAATAAATATTGCTTTTTTAATTTTATTTTACTTTATAAATCACTATAAAAATTAAAGAGGATTAAATTTTTAGTCAACAAAGTCAAACGGAGCCTAAGGGTTTTTTTAGTATGTTAATTTTAAAAGCAAAGTTATTTCATTGAGAGTTAACTGAAAGCTCGGAACTACAACATTCTAAGGAAAAGAGTAATTACTAAAATGGTTCATGTGGTTTGTTTAAATTTTTTGTTTAGTCTTTTAAACGTAAAAATTACTTCAGGAGTTCATATGGTTAACATTTTGTTATTGAAATGATCATTTGTACTAACAAACGTCAAAAAAGGTTGTTAGTTTTCTTTTAATACAGGGACATTTTTGTCTTTTCACACTCATTATTTTTTCAGGTTTGGTCCTCTTACATATTTAGTTTTTATTTTCATAATACATACACATGAGCTTCAACTACTTGTACATATGCTTTAATTAAGAGCTTATACAAAAACCTATGAGACAAAGAGAACATGCATGTGTACATCGTAACTCCACCACCAACCTCCCTGTGACCCGCCACCCCCAAATTAGAGATCAGATCTTCTTGTTGACATTTATGAACAACTTCGCAACTCAGGATCATCATAATTAGTTAATCACCATAACAACTGTGGGACTTCAGCTTCCGCTATGATGTTTGAAGACAATAACAACAATAGTAGCATTATTACTATAAATCCAAGATCACATCTCATCCTCATTACACTCGTCTCTTATCTGCTTATCTAAATTGTCAAAAGGTAAATTTCTTGAAAACCCTAATTAAATTAGCCATAAGTCACTTTCTGTTCAAAGTTGCATTTATGATACTCCTTTGAAGACACTCTTACAAGTAGAAATCAACCAAAAAAAAATTTTACTCTTAAGTTTTTGTCTTATTCATGTGTGTGATTGTTTCTTCTCTTGGTATTTTAAAAGACCCTCATGAGTAGAGAACATTTGTTGGAGAAATCTGGAAGTGGGTTTTTTTATACTTGTGTGTATTTAGTCATTTCTTCATATGGTATTAAAGGCATCATTTCTTGAATAATAGAAAAACCTCTTCATTTCCACAAAAGAATTCAACTTTTTTTTCAAGATTGTAATGGCAAGTTTTATTCTTTATGAATAAAAACAGATAGGAGCACCACCAGAAGTAGTTGAACGACTAGAAGAAGTCTGCCGATCGTCGGTGATGACTGCGATGGCCGGTCGGTCTAAATCCAGTAACGGTGGTGCCGGCAGCAGTGCTGGTGGTGGGACGGGTATGATCGGACAATATCCGGCTCTTGATCGAGATGCTTATTAAATATGAACAAGAACTCTCAAAACCCTTCAAGGAAGCCATGTTTTTTCTCTCAAGGATTGAGTCTCAGTTTAAGCCATCTCTTTTTCAACCTCAGATTCGGGTGCAAAAATAATCTCCCTTGAAACATATAAATGAGAATAAGCTCAATTCAAATTGCAATATTTTTAAAACCAATTGGCAATGAATATAAAGATGAAGAATCCATTGATGAAATCAATTTAGGAAGTGTTAGTAATTATATATACTAACAATTATCAGGGGAATTAACAGTAACTCCACTGGTAAATATTATATATCTGGCGGAAAGAGATATTTCTTAAAGATTGATTTGGCGGGCTGGTTAGAGCATTGTTTTACAACTCCTACGCCACATGTTCGATCCATGCTGCTTCCGTTTTTTTTTTTTATGTAATGGACATTCAATGGCCACGCGTATGTGTGCCAATCTTCCATTTCAGTCCTCGGCCACGATTATGTGTGCCAACGAGTTGAATTATACCCGCGCTTTGCGACGGGATCTTAGGACGAATAAAATATAAAAATTAAATCTAAACATAAGTATTTAAATTAAAGCATGAAAAAACATAGGCATTTACACTTGTAATGCTTTATTTGGTTCAAATTGAAATCCTTTCATTTTTTATATTATGCCAGATATAATCGTTTAATATTTATTAATCCTTACAATTGAAAGTTTTATGTTTAACAATTTATCTCTTATAAATGTGACCAAAGAAAAGCTAAACATTTAAGATGTTCAAATTTATATTGGTTCTAGTTTTACTTTTCCTATTGCGAATAACATGTTTTCTCTTATACGTTTTGAAGTATAATGTATGTTAAGAAGCAAAAAATTACCGTCAACCTCGAATGATAACGTAATATGCTAACTACGTTCAAATATACTTTATTTGAATAATATATATTTAAAATAAATATCGTATTACGACAAAATATATATCAAAATATAGATAAAAATAAGACGGTTACAAATATATATTTATATTTACATCATTTGTTATATATTAAAAGTTATAAAAGAAAAACAAAAGCTATATAAAATTAATTGTTTGAATATAATAATAAATTTTAAAACCTTAATACACAATGAATATGAATAGAAAAAAGAAAAAAAGAACGTAAAAGTTAATAAAGAAAACAAAACGCAGTAAATAAAAAAAAAGGCATGAATTAAAAAAGGTTCGAACAATTGACGTAGGCTTATTTGACAAAGGAGATAGCCAACCGGGCTACATAGCATCTGTTAAGAAAATCCTTTCCCAACAATTTATTATATATTGTTTTCCTTTTCCTGCAAATTGTATGGGTATATAATCTGCCATTTAATTCATTCTTTATTATTATTATTATATGAAACATTGTATCAAAACCATTTTTATTTTTTTATAAGATTTAAATAACGTGATACGTGGTGTAGTCGTATAGTCAAGCCTTAAGTCTTAAAAGTATGATGACGCCCAGACATTTCATATGGCATGACTTAAAACGATAATTTTGTTTAGTAATACGGTTATACAAACCAAAATAAAAAAGCACATAATTGTATATTTATAACATAATTTATCAATCTTTTTTTCGTTTTTGGTATATTCAACCATCTTTATATCTGAATAACTACACGTATTCGGCTCATATGGCTAAGTACTTTTAACACGTCTAAAAAACACAAGTTTAAACATCTATGCAATAAGTTGGGTTACCCAAGTTTAACTTTATACCATTCTCAACATATTCTATATTTTATATTTCGTATTTATGATGAATGTATGTGATATTTCATACATAAAACTTTTTTATTTTAACTTCCTTTATAACCGAACACTCTAATGTATATCGATAAAATTAGTGTGTTCGTTCTATTATAATCTCGGGTGTCACAATATATGCTAAAAGTGCAGAAGTAAAATTATCTTATATATATCCATTTTTATAAGAAAGGATAAATTGTAAAGAAAAATTACAATTAACTTTGTTTTAATAGTATTCTATACAGTGAACTTTTATTTTAAAAATAATACAATCAATTAAACCAATGATATAAACGCACTATGAACATTATTAAAATTACAATAAAAATATGAATCATGTTTACTATATATAACACAATAGTTAGTTTTTACAATAGCAGAATATATGCTATGATTCAAACCCCGCTGCAACGCGCGGGGTACCAAATACCAAGTTGAGAATAAAGATGAAGATGAGTAGGTAAGTGCGTATGGGTAAAGTAGCAGGAGAGGGAGAGATAGCTAATTGGAAAGGGAATTTAGAGAGGATTAATAATTATATATTAAGATCGGTAGGGGTAATGACATAAATACTCTTATAGAAAAAGAAAAACTAATTGAAAATTTAACGTCTGTTAGCTTAAATGACCATGAAAGTAATAAAATGTTAACCATAAGAACTTCTAGAGTAATTTAAGTTTTTAAAGGAGTAAACTAGCAAATTTGAGCAAGCCAAGAAAAATTAAGACACGAGCATCAAACCCAAAATGAGTATATGTAGAATAAAAAGGAAAATTATAAATATCATGCAACTATTTGCTAATTTATGTAACATGTTTTAACCTTTTTAATCAGGTTATGCAATTACGTATTTTTATTCAATTAATATAATGAATGACTTGTTACGTACTAAACTGGTAACTATTTTTTATTTTGTGACTTATCTTTTCTATACGCGCGTATAACATTAATTCTTTTCAACTTTTTCCGATTTATGTAACATTTTATATCTATAACTGAATAATTTTATTATTAGTACTATTAATATAATTAATACTAATAACAATGGCTACTATTATTATTAATAAAGTATTATTATTTATTTATTATTATTGATCATACAGTTAAGTTTTACAAAAACAATGTAACTTTACAAGTTTTGTTATTATTATAATTAATATTTTTAGGCATAAAAAGTTACTTTGATTTATAGAAATATATTTTTGGTAATTTTTTTTTATCTTTACCATTTTCAAACTACAACAAATTTATATTTTTTAAAGGTAAAAAAATTTAGTGAACACAAATCATATAGGCTGTGGACCAAACAAATATTTAATAAATCAGTTTTCTACATTTTTACCTGAAGTAGCCTTTTTCATTTGTAACATAACTAGTGTAATATGACCGTACTTCGTTGTGGAAACTTAAAATAAAATATGTAAATAGAATAATAATAATGTCTAAATGTAATAGTTTATTCATAATTAAAGATTAGATAAAGAAAGAAATATAAGGCAAAAGAAAAAAGGTTAATAGGTATCAAGTAAGAAGACAAAAATGACAGTATTACGTTGCCTAATTAAAACATAACACAATATTTTATATATAGAATAATAATAATAGAGTTTAAATGTTATAATATAATTAGTAAGAAATTGATAAATAGGTGGAATAGAAAACATTATTCGATGGGAATTGGACGGGGATAAGAAATGCAGTTAAATAATATGAGATGGGAAAACATTGTTAATGGTCTTCAATGCAAAAAATAATATGATTTGATGCAGTTAAAGCGGTAGCTTATGTTATTTGGGAGAATCGTAATGAGTTCGTGTTCAAAGGTAGTTATAAAAGAGTGGATGATATAATATAGTCCTCTGTCTGTGCATGGTACTGGGCTACTCTCTATCTCTTTTAGAGAGTACTTGCCTCTTTCTATAATATAGTTTTAGTTGCTTATCAAAATAAATGGAGAAGAATAATAACATCCTCATAGAACATAAGAAAGTGTGTCATGTGATCTTATATATGTATATTGAACGGTTGAACATATATCTCTAATCTAGTTTTAAATCTACATTATTTTTAATTATAACAGAACTTAAACATATAATATTATAAGAAATCTGAACATCAAGGTTTGTTATGCTACATGTGGTATGTGATGTTTTATAAGCATATGAGTGCAGTGTAATATAAGTCGGGAATTGTATTACGTGAGAAAACGAGTGCCTTTTATCCGATCGTTGCGGCGGAGTTTTAGCATAAACAAAATATAAAAATAATATTCAAACACAAATTTTAAATTAGAATTGGAAAATATTTTAAACATCGAATCCAACGTATTTATCTCTTTGTTACGTTTTAATATATAATGTTTGGTGCATGTTTAAATTACATATATGTAACCGAGTAAATTTCATATATATTTCATGTAAATAATAACATGATACAACAGTTATTGAATAAAATATATTTTCTTAGTTTCACAGAAAATACAAATAATTATATATGGTAAAACTTATATCAAAATATAGATAAAAATAATAGGATGACAAACATATATTTATATTTACACTGAATGTTATATTTTAAGTTATAACACAAAAACAAAAAGACATAAAATTGACTCTTTGAAAAAAGATAATAATTTTTTTTTCTTTGTTTGTAATGAAGATGTTTATTTCTTGTTTGTTTTTGCGGTAGAAAATTTGCAGTGCAAGCAAAATTATAACATGATACTTAGTGTTTTGTAGGCCAAAAATATTACACTCTATTGGGAGGAGTCGAACCTGGGACGTTGGGTTTGCAAAATGGGGACCTCACCAACCCGCCAATCTACCAATATATATGTTTACTGTTGGCTATTTATAATATATAACATTTAATTGTTATATATTTATATATATATATGTTTATTGTTGGCTATTTATAATATATAACATTTAATTGGAAAAGTTACTTGTTCATTGAACAATAACTTTTCCTGATAAATGTTATATATTTATAATTTGAGAAGACATCAAATGCCATTAGTAACGCCGCATATTAGTTCGACCAACAAGCTACCTTCAGGATTATAGACCTAAAGGGTGGCCGGTCTCTAGCTAGCTTGTTAATTTCTTGTTATTAAGCTTTAAATATATTGATCACTAATTAAGATTAAAGGGTTTTTTATTAAAACAAAATAATTAAACATCGAATGATATTGTGTTCTCAATAATTCTAGGCTCTAAATTAATATGTCTTTGAATATGACATGTTTTTTTATTAAGATTCTGAATAAACAATCTGAATGATGCAAATCACCATTTTTACTTTAATAGTGATATATTATTTTTAAGATATGATTTTATAACAAGGCAACGTGTGAAACGAGTATTAGAGTAAATATTTTGTGCTTAATGATTCATAGTGTGTTTTAAGGTATAATGATTCAACAAAGTTCTTCAGTTTCATTCAGTACAATCTTCATTTAAAGGCAACAATCAAACATATTGAATGCTAAACGATATAACATTTAACGCTGAATAATTCCATTAAACAATAAGCAAACAGCCCCTAAGATGCATAAGGAAAAACTGATGCTCCAAGGCCTAGACAGCTTGATGGTGAGATGATAACCTCTTGGTTAACGACTTAACGTAAATTATTGAATCATTTTACATTAACTAAAAGAATTTGGGTCGAATATGCTTTGCTAGTTGCTAAATTAAAATATTTGTCAAATGTATCATGTTGATGTTTAAAGTATCATTGAATTTGTCGCGTTCAGCCTGTGGTTTTCACTGTGTAATTTGGTCGTTTATTGACTTAATTAATAACTTAAAGCCTACATTCACGAAAATGAAAAACATGATTGATCGATATCGTACATGTTGCAAGGTTCGGACGAAAATTCCAAGACTGTTTATGGTGTTGTTAATAGAGTTGTAAAGAAACAGATAGATAAGAGGATTATTTATATTCATTTATTTATTGAATAAATTAATGAACATGAAGAAAAGCTTTTGTTGGCCGGTTAAGAATACGAACAACGATCTAGTTTATTTGTTTATGTTCCTACGTTTGTGATTAATTTTCGTGTGTGTATATATTATATAGGATGGTTTAAGTGAGAGTCTTTATTATTTTACGATAATTGCAAGAGCCATTTTAGACCTTTAAATAAGTTTATCAATAACTAACTCCATCAATATACTTAGAATCATATTTCAAGTGTGCTTTAACCACTTGTAACATCCTCAATTAATATAATTAAACTTACCGATAATTAAACAACTATTAATCCAACATTCTTTCTCATAAACACTGATCAACTTTAAGAATTTTGAGTTACACAACTTACAACCTCAAACCGGATGTTACATTCTTGAAATAACCAAAACAAGAGCACGAATCTAAGCGTGCACATGAAGAAAATGAGTATAAATGCATTAGGTTTGTCAAACACCACAATATGTCTTAAGGGCAGACGGGGCTCGTTGGCCGGCCTCAGTGTAGTAAAACTGAAGGAACTCAACATGATCAAATGGTTTGAAGATTAAAGGGTGTTCTTCATCCACAACCTCCGTGGGCGCTTTAATCACATATCCAGCCTTTGGTATCGAAAATAGTCCAAGAGAATACCTTGCCTTCTCTCCGCTCATCATCACCCGATGATAAGGTGAATGCAATCGTCCATTCGTCCATGCCTGCAGTTGTATACATCCTAAGATCAGTATACTAAATAAACTAATAAATGAATCAAGGGTGTTCTTTGTTCAGGTTATCCCAAGGTTTCGAGCTTTTGACTCAGATTTACATGGTGTGGCCATTTCCAAATCATACTCCTGGTTTAAACCCCACAAAACTAAAACTTTGACCTCTCTTATGAGAGACAAGCATGGGCGGACTCATATAGAGTCTGGTGGTGGCACGGGCCATCAGCCAATTTGGCAAACGAAGTGGAAAATTTAAAACATTTTCAAGACGCTGCAACCAGTCAAATGTTGGGGTGTCACCAGTGATTTTTTAGCGCCACCAAAATCTAATAAAAAATTAAATGTATTTTAAAAAATGATAGGATATAGCTCTATCTTCTATTTATACCTTTAAAATACTTTAATTTACCTTTAAAATTACAATTAAATTAACATATCTTCATATAAATTGTATTTTGTTTTAAATTTTGGCCATAGTATGCCAGAACAACTGAAACTTCGTTAAACCGACCCGATTTACTTTAAACCCGAACAACAGTTTTAATAAGTATAATTTATATCATTATATGATGCCACCAGTCAACAAAATTCCTGAATCCCTTTCTAGAGACAAGTGTTCTACCCGGCAAACATTCAGGTGGTGATGGTTGCGGGTATAATCAATAAATCAATTGATAAAAGACAATTTTGAGAAGGATTTACAAGTAAATTAACTAACTTACATAGAGAGAATCACCAATCATAACAGTGAAAGAGTTTGGTGAAGGTTGAAGCTTGATCCAATCTCCAGATTTAGTTTGCACCTCCAACCCATCAACTTGATTTTGATGTAAGATGGTGACTATGTTCTTGTCTGTATGAGAATTAAGTCCGAGTTTCGGGTCATTTGTTTCGGGTCCTTTGTATTTCATGACCCGAAGCAGATAATTTGTGGAATTTATGTGTTCCTCCATATATCTTTCCAATCCTAAACTCTCCAACACCATCATTCTCACCATTTCATCCAATTTCGATAGTTTCGCCGAAAACTCCTCTATAGTTTTGCTGCAAACATCATATATAATAAAAAAATTGTATTTTCAAGATTTTTAGATATATCATTATCATGTGATAAAGCATATTTTGGTCAAATTAAGTAGTAAAAGAAGATACCTAAATGTGGTGTTGCCTTCTGGCCAGAATATCTTGGCGAAGCTTTCGACCTTCTCGGGAATAGTGGCGTCGTCAATGCCCATGCTCTCGTAGAGAGGCACCATCGGGTACTGACCTACATATCCATGAAAGGGTTTGGTGGAACGGTTTTTGAGTTTGGTTTGCAAAGGGAGATCGAAAAGTTGCTGCAGTGAATCATACATGGATGTTTGGAGCTCAGCTGGGACGCTGTCAAAAGTAGCTTCAAAGCAACCGAATTCTACAAGGGCTTGGTGAACTTGGGATTTGGTTGAATCCCAATCAAGATTCTTGTTGTTTTGGTCCAAATTAGAGAAATTGATTAGAGGGAGTTTAAGTGGACTATCTGAACCCATAATTACTTAAGCTTAATGAAACTCTTAACAAGTCTTATGCCCAACACACACACACATATTCATATATATAGAGACAACTAATATATACTTTGTTTCTTTACATATTAAATTCTATATCTAAACTCAAAAGTTTTAGAGGTTAATAATGGTTATTAATTATTTTTATTAAATGCGGAACACATGCATGTCGTAAATCAATACGTTTTGTCTATAGCGTGCAGAACTAGAATCAATAATCATAAGAAAAACACATTTTTAGCATCTTAGTAGTTAGTACCGTAATGGTACAAGCCTGTGATAATATTGGTTCTTTTTTAACTTATTTTTTGGAAGATTGATTTTGACATGTTTAATTTATTTTTGACATTAAAAAACGACATTTAATTATTTTTTATAAGATAATACTAATTTAGTATATAACAGCTGCAACTTTTTGGCCGGATCGATCTTGAATACAGAAGATATATATTTTGATCTAAAACTGACTCGATACCATATTTGATTCCATCTCATTCAAATAATGCACTGTTTCCATTTTTTTTCCCTTCTTATTTTGTCAGTTTTCATCTACACTTATATGTAATATTTAATTTAGCTTAATTATCATAGGGGCATTAAGTATTATCTAATGATCCCAAATAACCATATTAAGTATTAATTATAGATGTAAATATGTAATTTGCATTTGACAATGTCTTAATAACTAAGAGCTGTAACACAAAGGTATATAAGTTGGCCGGCAGAAATTTTCAAGAAAACAGTAAAAAAATGTGTCACTAATTCGCTAAATTTTGGAGTTCTAATCATATTATAAAACACAAGTGAACTTCAACAACTTCAATCTTGAAAAAAAAAAAAGTTGCATATGCAATAGTTAATGAAATTGTTAACAACGCTCTATATGTACTATTGTTGCATCATAAATTATATGATTGTGATGCATATTAATTGCTGATTTCCTATGTATTTGTCAGTATAAGAATTAGAATAGAATATATATTTTCCTTTCAGAGTTTAGAGGCGATCACGGAGATTCAAGGAGTTGGCATCTCACCTAGCCTTCTCTGAATCTCTCTCTTCTATCTTTCTAATTATTAAATGTACATAACGAAGGTGATTGCCGCGCTACGCTGTGAATTAAAAATGTTAAACCTTTTTAAATATAATGTTTACACCTAAACGATTTAAATCAAATAATTATGTTAACAAAAATGATTATAAATATAAGACGGTGCTCACACTGAAAATTGAAAGGCTATGATTAAGAATTTAAAAAGAGAGAAATGGTTACAAAAAAAAATCTATTGAAATACTTAACTAAATGCGAGAGACAAAAAAGTAAAATAATTTATAGAAGACGAATGTAATTCAGGCGATCAAAACTTTATAAAGTATATAAATAAAGATATATATTATGTTGTTTGCTATTAACGAAGCCAAAGTAGCTTCCACCTCCTGCTAAATGACCTTACCTAATTTTCTTCCCCCTCCTACTTCATTATTCATGTACTTGCTTCTACCTGTTATTTACCCTCCACGTGCACCTTTTTCCTCATGATTTTCCATATGGTAATTTGATGATAAGAATTGAAAAAAGGTGGGTGTAAAAAGGTTGTAGATGATTGGTGAATAATAACCAATAATATCATAGTGAACAGTAACATTTGTGAAGAATGTATATATGAAGAATATAAAAATAAAATAAAAAGAGATAAGTTTGGATTAAGCTAACGAACTGTTGAGTTGGAAAATGAAGGAAAGAGAAATATGATATTACGTTGATGTGGCTTTTGGGTTGGGAAACCCAAAGAGTATGTCATACAGATGGCTAATAGAGTAATTGTGATCCGGGGTTATCCTACTTGGTTTCCTAGGCGTGGATGTTGGGAGAGAACATCACATTATATCTGCTGTCGGCATAAAGGACCAGTGCCCACTTGCCAATCATCGTCGTATTCATGTGTGTTTTTGTCTTTTTTTCTCTCATGATGGTATTTTCGGTGAGTCCGAAGTCATAATAAAACACAAGGTATTTTTGGTGTGACATTTGAAACTTGAGTTATTGAGATATCTCTCATGGCAGAGCCGAATTGAGAGAATTGTGTTGGTAGCGACGAACAATACGTCGAATAAAGTGTTATCGATATTCTGATTATGTAAGAATCGACCTCTTTAGTTATTGAGATTTTGAAGGAAATCCAGCGATGGTGTCATTTCGGGGACGAAATCATTACAAGTGAGGGAGAGTTGTAACATCTCAGATTTATAAAGTTATTAAAATAAGTGATGAAATAAAAGTTGAGAACCATTTGTAGAAGTTATAAGTTATTTGATGGTTCTAAATATATCCTCGTTGGGATTTACAGATATTGTATGGATGAGTTGTGAGTTGGAAAAGGGAGCGGGATACCCGCCAAAGAGACCACCACCTAGTAGAGGCGGCAGCCTCTTTTCTTCCTCATCCTATCTTATTCTTTCTTCTTTCTTCTCTCTTCTTTTCTTCCTTGTTTCTTCTTTGCCAACACATACAAGGCATCATGTGTTTTAATCTTCTGAATTTGGGTTTGAGATTGATTGGAAGCTTATAATGAGGTTTAACTAGCATCAATTGAAGGAGGGATCAAACAAAGATTGTAAGTATTTCTTGTTTTTATATCTTGACAAGTTTAATTGATTCAATTGGTTTAAATGGTGTTTTAATGATCAAAGGGTGTTGTTTTGATGTCAATTAGAATTAGCAAACGTTCCTTGATTTAACAAGTTCTGAAATGTCATAAGATTAATTTAAAGGGGTTTTGGTTGGAAAACAACGACTTTCCAGCGAGTTGTTGATGAAATTTGCAGAACACGGACGTGTAGCTTTGGGATAGCCGTGTGGGAGACCGTGTAGGGTCTACACAAGCCGTGTAGCTATTGATATGGGTCGCGTAATGCCCTAAGGGGAACAAGCCATGTAGAGGTATCCTTAGACGTGTAGTAGTGACCTACATGGGCCGTGTAGGGATGCAGTTTGACGCTTCGAAATACATGACTACTGTAGTCGGGTGGGTGGACCGTGTATGGATACATGGGCCGTGTTTGAGGCCTTGTAGGCCACTGTTGTTTGTTAGAAATTGAAATAATTTTGGTTTCAATTGTTCATAGGTATTACCAAGTGATTTGTACTTGTCAGATCGAACGGATTACTGAATCGGTACAGATTAGCTAAGGTGCGTACCTCAACTTGATACTTAAATATACTAATTACTTATAATTTTACTAGTCAACATAATATAGAAAGTGTTACAAGATTATATTGATCTATGGATATAGAGTAAACTATGGTCAGTTGATGATTAATGACTGTGTAGAGGAATACATGAGTAATGGAATAGAGTCTAAATAGTATGAAATTAGTAACTGAGATATATGTTATGCTATAGTTGAATGTTCCGGGTTATATCGAATCCTGGGAATGTGTATAAATGAATAGATGATGAATAGTCACCATTAGACTGAATTACGAGAAAGAGGCGGGATTGATAATCAACAGCATAGTCATATATTGTGTATGTTAATGAACACTAATATGTGAATTACATATATACATAACACTTGCTAGTTTAATGAAAACTACAGACATGTGATTCCGCATGATTAAAGAGTATGTGTTTCCTACGGAGATGTATGTATTGATTGCATGCTTATACATGCTGCGAATTCTAAACTTTGATTCATATGTGGAATATATGTTGTATCTTGAATTGTGGTGTGCTAAGTGATTGAAAGGGGTCACAAATGCGGGGATCACAAGTGCCATGATAGTACGGGGTCATACATATGGGGGGTAGCGTACTACTTCATGCGATATTAGGCTACCTACATCAATTAGCCTTGTGGGACATTGTCGAGACTGTGTCCATGGATGATGATGCCTAAATGGCATGTGTGACACCGCGGTGGAAATCAAGTAACTTGTGTGATAGTATGGTTGAGGGAGCCTTATGTGACTGATACATGATGCATTGTGACACAGTACTTTTGTTTGTTAATTATTATCGTTTGAGTATTTTGTAGAGTT
Source organism: Pulicaria dysenterica (assembly GCA_947179395.2). NCBI lineage: Eukaryota > Viridiplantae > Streptophyta > Magnoliopsida > Asterales > Asteraceae > Pulicaria > Pulicaria dysenterica. The sequence goes on along the minus strand of OX359294.1, from coordinate 65,614,449 downwards.
TCTCGTTGGGCTTCTACCTCATACTCTCCATTGTTTATCTTATTCTAGTTTGTGGCATACAAGGCTTCCACATGAACATGCTATGTGTTTTGTGCAACATCAAAGAAAAACTATTTTTATTTCACCTGTGCCGTTTGTTGTCCTGATTTTATAAATTATATTATATACTTGTTGCACACTTTTAAGAAGAAAAACGGGTGTTACACATCCGATCAGATAAAATCAAATCAATGATCATAATTAAGTCTCCTATTTTTATCTAAATATATATTCTAATTTGAAATTCCCACTATAAATATCTATATCCTATATATCTTAGGGTTGAATATATCCCATGTGTCAATGCTTCTTGATATCTAATTTTTGAAAGCAGCCTAATTAAGCATGGTAAAAAAAGTGACGTGTCATCCAAATTGAAAACTGGACTTTTAAACACATCCCAAATAGGCTCTTGCAAACTCATGGGCTACAATCTCTTCAGACTTCAAGTATTTGAAACGGCTCATTAATGGATAGTTTCTCCATCCTCATGCGTTTAGGGCTTTTTATTTATGTTACTTTACGTTACTCGTAGCCATTGAATAACCATATGTTTCCTCTTAATGGCGATAGCATCCCTTCGGTGCACTCTGCCGTTTCCCCACGTTAGCACCTGATGCCGTGAAACTCGAAATCGAGAGCAATATAGAGGCTAGAAGGGACGATTGACAGTAGGCTCAGCAGCGAGGCAGAAATTGAAGCACCAAATCGGGAATTAAGGTTACTTTGATTCCAATGTTTCCAAGGTCTCGATTGGCGAATTGAATTTTGCAATCTTCTTATTGTTCTTGCTTTGTTCGATTTCACGCTGTTAGTTCTGTATGAATTTTGATTATTGTGTTTGATTTCAGTTTTGATAGTTCAACATTACTAACCATATTCATCATTGACTTTCACGTAATCTAACTTCACACTATTAACAGGCATCATCTTCTGTAAAACCCACTTTGGAGTCTGTCAATTTGGATGTTTAACTCTGCTCCAGGTAACCGATCTTCTAATATATGTTGTTTATATAGACCTGATGTAACACCCCAAAATAAGGCCTAGTTGTAGGTAGTTGTACTATGTGCTGATATGGTTGTACTTTGATTTCAATTAGTGTTTGTTAATAATATGTGTTATCTGTGATTGAAAAGGTGTTACGAGAAAATGTTATATTAATATGTAAAATTAGTAAGATAGTAATTGGTTTTTGATAAGGATTACAAATATATCCTCGTTAGGTGAAACGGGTAAACGAGGGATAAGTTGTAAGTTGAAAAGAGGAACAAAATACCGCGTTTTAAATATTAAAACACCAAGGTCGGTCTTCTTTCTTTCTTATCCCCTGGAACACCACAACACCCACACAAAACACACACAAACTCACGAACACACACACACACCTCTCAAACTCTTTCAAAAATTCAAAGGAGAAATCAAGAAGAAGCTTTGATTTCGAGTTGTTCGCTAGATTCTTTGCTAAAATCAGTACCTACAGCTGATAATCATCTTGAGTTTGTAACTCTTCTTGATTTAAAAACCTAGTTTTAAGTTCATGAAGGTGATTTACCATTTTAATGGTTTAAGTTGTGTTCTTGTGGTTTCTTTTTGTGTCAAATGTGTTAAGTAACATGTAGAAGCATTTGAATCTGAGTTATGGTGGAGTTTTGGTGTTAAAAACGCAAATTACAGGACTGTTTCACGAACAGGGACGAACACTGCTGTAACATATGTTCTTGCAGTCGCAAGGGGGTCAAATGGTTCTTACGGCCGTAGGAGGTTATCCTTGCGACCGTAAGATATAAGATGGGCCTTGCGGACGCAGGCATGGGTCCTTGTGACTGTAAAGGTTGGTTTTGTATGGTTTACCGTCTACGGACGAAGGAACAAGGTCTACGGGTGTAGGTACATAACTTACGGCCGTAGGTCCCATAAAGTAGCTCCTACGGGCGTAGGGATGAGTTCCTACGGCCGTAGGGCTTGGGTTATGGAAAATGACCTTTGCGGTCTAAAGGTATTCCCTTGCGGTCGTAAAGATGTTGTTAAAGAGTCCTTGCGATTGCAAGGATAGTACATGAGGTCGCAAGGGGGTGTTTCAGTTTGACAGATTGTGTAACGTCTCTTTAAAGCTACGTGCGTTGTGTATTTGGTGTTGATGCGCTTGTATATGATGTGTTAGGCACTTCTGAGGAACCAGAAGATACTGAACACTATATTTGCCTACTGTAGTTGTTAAGGTGAGTACTGGTTAACCCTGGGTTTCATGATAAACGTGTTATGCCAAGATTAAGGTAAGTTGTTATCTATGTGTTGTTAATTTGCTGTGGTATATGCTGCTATGCACTTATGTTAGGCTTGAGTAGGCCAATCATGTTATAAACTTGGTATATGCTGGTATTATGGCTTTTTGTAGGCCAATATGTTATGTTATGGCTTGAGTAGGCCAATTATGTTATGATGCGGCCAGAGTCGGTCAATTTTATGTTCGTGCTAGCACTTTGTTGCTGTTGAGGTACGGTGATTCGCGGCCGCGGATCGGGTTCTTGCAAAACCCCGTGCCTCAACCAGGGGCTCTCATAGACTTTCCCGCTCGTTATTTAAATAGGGGTTCTCCTAAACTTCCCCGCTCGTTAGTGCAAAGGTGGGCTGCTACCCGCTTCCCCCATCGGCGCCATATGATAGATGTATTCGGTTTTCCCCAGATAGGATCATTGAGCCGGGCTTACAACCCTGCAAAATGTGACTCCTCCTAGCAACCGGAACATCGCTAGTTGTTTGGATAGACTTGTTTGCTATTTTGTGATATGTGTTAAGCATGCTATAACACTTTTCTTATGATACCTATGTTTAATCGTTACTCACTAGCTATTTATAGTTAACCCCTCCATGTATATATCCTATGTGCAGGTAATTAGTTTATGGTGAGAACGGGTGCCATGTTTTGGCTTATACTGCCGAAGTTTTTTGGGGAACACTACTTTTTTGGTTGTTTTTGTTTAACTCTAATTCACGGGTTGATGGTCGTCAGATATTTGGTAACTCCGTTGGGTTGTTTTGTTTAAACACTGATACAGTTTGTGTAAATAACTAACTTTTAGCTTCCGCTGTGTTTAGTAAATATATCTTTTGATTAAACGGCTAAGGTCTTACTTAATATTTTTATAAATTAAGCTTCTGAAACCTAGGCGTTACACCTGATGCATCAATATAATTGGGTAAAAACCATAGCTTCTACCTCTCTCAAAGTTCAACATTCCATGAGTCAAAATGCTCGGAGTTTATTGAATTACAACCAAATCTATTTAGCAAGAAGTGGTGAAAAGGGCTGAATTGTTTTAGCTTGATGAAAATTTTGAATCTTGCATTCTTCTTATTGTTCTTGCTTCATTCGATTTACTGTTGTTAGTTTTGTGTGAATTTTGATTATTGTGATTTGTTTCCGTTTTCATAGTCGAAGAGAAAGGTTAGGGAGCCTAAGGAAGGAAACGTCACCCTTGGACCTGCTACGGAATCTTATAATCCATAAGGTATGTATGTACGTATATTGTTTGATGTGTATGTATGTCTGTGATTGACACTTTATAATAGGTTAATTTTCGTGATTTGGTTATAGAAATAGTAGATCTATGTATTGATTAAAGTTGGATTCATAACAATTTAATCATATTCTGAAATTAATAACCACTCACACGTAACTTTATTTGCTTTTGGTTGTTGTTTTATTGCATTGGATGCAAATGTCAAGACGGCACTGGAAGTTCTTATGCACAAAAAATTATTGAACATGGCACATGATCCGGCTACTAGACCAGCATTCGAAACACGCCTTTTCCATGTATAAAAGAAGAGTATGAATTTATGATTTGCTTTCTACATCTGTAACACTGTACTTTTAAATCATATAATTAAATTGCATGCGGAAGCTAAATACATATACTTAGATTAAACTAAAAAGTAAATACAACTTTTACTGGTTAATATTTACAAAATAGTCACTACATTGTTAATAACAAAACAGGCTCTCTCAAAAAAACTTGACATCAGAGTAAGGTCTGTCCATATTCCCAGTCCAAAACTTCAAAGCTCACCGAGGTTAATCTGCAAAACAGTCTAGTGGGGAATTAGCACAAAGCTAAGTGAGGGAACCAATATCTAATCATAAACAAGGCAAACATGCCTAAACCCAAATAGCTCATGAATCCCAGGAGAACTGGCGGTGTTGCAACCACCTACAACCAAAATCAGCCAAAACTAAGGTTTACCGATAGCCCTGCTACAGTGATAACAATACCAGCCTTCTTGTGTACAACAAATGCATCACAAGATCTGATACGGTGCACCCCCAAGAAACAGGCCCAGCATCATGCTGATCTCCAAATAACATGTATATACAATCCAAACAAGAGCATTCCAAATAGGATATCATATCTTGTATATCAAAAGATATAGATCCACTCACCACAGTCTGCACTGTCGGATCCCACTCAGGTGACTAAATTCACTGAGTCTTCTCAGTTCCTGAGATTAAGATAACCAAGTCAGTATTCAATTCATAATATTGATCCAAAAATAAATAGCATATGCACATATACTTATATATTCATCAACCTTAATACAACATCCCAAAATATATACAAATTCATGTTTATCTTCAAATCACCAAATCCGACTAAGTTATATTCCGATTGAAGTCAGATTCCGAGTAAAGGGCTAAATTCCGATAATACCCAAATCCGATTTAATCCAATTTCTAGGGTATCCAAATCCGAGCAATGGCACAATCCGAGCATAGGCTAATTCCGATAGATTGTACTATCCGATAATTGTCATAATCCGAGAAAAGGTATAATTCGATAAAATGAATTCCGAGATAATTTAGGATTCCGATATTAAACGTTAAGGCAATTATCAATTCCGAGAAATAGGAAATCCCGATAGAATCAAATTCCGATATATATTCAAATCCGATAACAAGAATCCCGAGTAATCCCAAATGGTAATTCCGATAAAAGAGTTCGGGCAAATCCGCAGATAAAGTATCGGATTCTTATCCAATTCCGATAAAAACTATCGGTTTCTCACTAATTCCGATCAAAACTGTCGGAATTCACCAATTCCGACTGTTTCATACTCAATTCCGACAGATTCATAAGTTCTTCCCCAAATTCAATTTCTAACACCAATTCTTACTTTTTTTATGTATACAAGTTATTCATGTTTTCCAGAATCATTCTAATCACTTAAAGAACATATAATGATCATAAAATCTATCATGCATTCATCCTAATTCATAATTTATCAAGATCAATCGGGATTCATCATAAATACTCAAAACCAAATACCAATAACAATTAACAATTACATTTCAGTTATCTAACCTTGATGATGCTATGAATTCAGTAATCTAATCGCATGCAAGCTTAGAGATCAAATTGGTTTAATTCCTTCTTCTTTCTTGTCTTACAGTCGAGAGGAATTCAACACACACACACACTTAATTGTTGTTTGCATGTAATTGTGAGAGTAAAAGAGGTTGAGGTGGTGACTAATCACCATTCTCGGTTACCTCAAAACCCACTCACAAACTAATTAAACAATTTTATTTAAATTAATCATTCAAATAATAACAATTATTTAATTACCACAATTATTTATCATAATAACAAATAATTCAAAATTTAAATTTAAATTCCAAACTTAATTCGATTAATTACCTTATTTAATCTAGGCCGGGAAAGTGGGTGTTACAACATCACCTTTACTCTAAAAGGTAGAGGTTGTAGGCTGGATGTCCTTCAGTAAAATGTATGAAAATATGGAATTAAACAATTTATCATCTTACCAAAATTTGACCGGTGTGGTACTACATTGCCCTGTTTCAATTTTGTCTTAATTTGCATATAAGATGGTTGCATATAATTTCGGTATCTCGCTTGCATTTTGACGTCATTGTAAACAGAATGATAAGCTACATGCATATATTCTATTTTTTTCTTTGGTCTTTTCAATATATACATAAGGTTTTTTGTACAATGACAAGTTAATGCACATGGGTTAGTCTTACTCACATTGCATCTGAAATTTGTGCTCTCCTAATTTTGAACTCAGGAGGACACAATTAGATCTTCTAAACATCATTATGATTGTCTTAACCCTAATATCAACATATCAAATACCCGTATGATCATCACCTATATATTTCTAACATAGGTCTCTATTTATTTTTATTATAAATATTTTCACCACTTTGAACCATTTTAGAGGTACCACAAACTACAAAAAGGAGTGTTAGAAATTCAGTCATATTCATTATTCATTTTGAATTCGAGAAGTCTGTGTTTGAGTGTTTGACATTGAAAACTTGTATGGAATTACCAGTGAATTAGGCTCTTTGATGCCTTTTATCACATATTAGCATAAAGGTCCACCTGGACCTAATATTTTGTTTTTTAATTAGGTCAGCTGATGTTCTCTAGACTATTGGGAACATCCCTCAGGGTTTGGCTTTGGTTGCTAAGGTCTTCACATTTCCTACATTTTCCAAATTAAATCTTGACACTTGAATCACATTTATAGAATTCATACTACTCAAGTGTTGTTGTGGTAGAACATAACTTCTTTTAGCATTTATATGAGATCCACATATCAACAATCATGCATGTTTAGTCTAATGTTGATGAAAATGGTGTTGACTCTACTTCAAGCAATAGCAAGATGAAATATGCCCAAATTTCTATCCATCCATGTAAGTTGAGGTATGATTTTGAATAATGGATACCTAGGCCTTGCTTTTGATACAAAAGTGTCATTATTTAATATGTTATTTCTTGTGCTTTGCAGCAATCATCCACCACCTGTATTTGGGTTGTCATCAAATCATAAATTTGCTTTTGAGGCCAGTATATCAACTCTGCAAGATGGAGACACAGTTATGAGTGCCAACCAGCATTTATTTCGGTAATATTTTTGAATGGTTTGATTCTATTTGAGCCTTCATTTTTTTATGTATGGTATAATATGTAGCAGAGGTAGCCATGGCAACCCATTTACTTATGAATAGGTTGTTTTGGGTTACATCTTATCTCTAACAGGTTAAATAGAAAATAGCTTTAAAAAGAGTTGGGTCGAAATGGGTAGACAAGTGAAATAGGTCGGAATGGGTAGACAAGTCAAATAGAAAAATAGCTTTAAAATTGATTTATTAGACAAAAAGTGTTTCAGGTCATCCCAACCTGATTCGTTTCAACCTGTACCAAAATTACGAGTTTTGGGCTGAACCGTTACTCAACCTGCCTGACCCCAATAATTTGACGCCTTTAATATACAAACAGTTTCTTATCCTCCTAAGTAAGTTCACTATCCCCTTTAAAATAAGTTAATTGGAATTGTATGAGTGTTGTATTCTCAGATTTGAAGCAAGCTAAGAGCCAAATTGTTCCACTTGTGATCTGGGCAATTGTATCTAATTTTTAACAAACTTTAATTATATACCATGGCAATTGTATCTAATTTTTAACAAACTTTGATTACATACCTTCTCCTTATTTTGTTAATATTTAACAGGGGAATCATGTGTATGTACGGAAAGGTTTGCCTAAGAACTTCACATAATGGTTGGCCTCCATATAAGTTGTTTAGTGAGTCACTGAAAAGTTCATAAATATTTACATTAGAAGTTGAAATTTTATATAAATTCAAAACAAAAAGAAATGACATATTTAACATGATTTACATTTTAGTCTATTGTATTTCTATTATTAGAGCAACTAAATTGAATAGTAACTAATTTGTTTAGTCAAATGGGTCGGAAGCTTTGTTGCGAGCCATCTAAATTGTATAGCAACCATACATTACACAATTTTCTTGCTGCTTGAATGCATTATTTTGTTAATTCTTACTAATTATCTTTTCTACTAACGTGTTTAAACATCTTTTCTCTCTCTTTTTGCTTATAGTTGGATGAACAAGTAACTCTCATCAGTTACCTACATTTTATTAAAGATTCATGGATTATTAGATTCTGTGTTATTCATTTTTGGAGACTACCTAATTTTAAAAATCCAACATAGACCTACTGTCTTGAACTCGTATTGATAGGCGAGATTACGAGAATGTATGTATTTTTAACACGTGGTATTTCGTTTTTTCAATTTTTGTTTGATTCTTTCAGCTAGATATGTAAGAATTAAGATCCTTAAACTTTCTTGATTTAATAATAGTTTTAAATTTGTTTATTATTTCTAATAAGAATCCATTATTGATGACACTTTGTATGTCATTGTGATATCTGGTGCTTATTTTTTTAGGCCGTATTTTTTATGTGCCTATATACTATCCACACCAAAGATATATGGTATCACTATTGTTTAACAAACTATATTTTTGCACCTCTCTTGTGTTACCGAAGAGAAGTCATTTGAAAATTGTTGTTGATCAACTTAAGCAGTTGAATAATTGTTGTTTGAAGTCGTTGATGTTCCATTAAATACTACTTATAGTTCTACCTAAATTTTTTTACTCATCTTCATAGTAGACTAATGTGTTATGATTACACAAACAAATATCAATTCAATAATAGTTTAAATGTTCGAATACACACTAAGTTAGGCTTTGGGTGACTTTTAACATGTGTGACCATGTGTGTTGCTTTGAGCACTACAAATTAATCCGTGTATAACAACTAATGTTCCATAGGTGATGCTTTTAAAATGTGTGACCATAGTCTTTTCACAATTGTGACTAACATATTTTTGTAACTCTCTTATGTTGTATTTGGAACATGATCTATGGATATATTTTTCTTAATTTTTAATATATTTATTTTCGAGATCGTATAATAAATGTTGACTTGTAATTCTAATACTCACAATTATTTGTATGTTTTCACAAGTACCTGGAGAGTTGGAGGTGCCTTGGCAATGTCTCGGACTTTTGAAAGGTCAAACGTGAAATCAAGGTATTTAATTAACCATTTTACGGTCATGTCTATGACCGGAATTGAGGTCCAATTTTTGTTCATAAACACTTTAACTTTTAATATTTCTTAAATTACCTTGCACGTTGTATATATTCTATCATTTTCACTTTTAGGTGCTAAGTAATTTGACAGTAGCTATAATAGCTACTACTTTTGTTACTCTGTCCTTTATTGTTATTTAATTTAATATAAGTGTTTTAATCTAAAAAGGTGTTTGTGATTGCATATATTAAGTTGTTTACTTTTGGCTTTTTAAAGCTTATCTAATTAAAAGAATAATTTTGTAAACCTATATGTTAACATTCGATTAGCATTATGTCACCCAAAACATAGAGATATAAAATCATATGTCGAAGATCTTATATGTTGGCCCGTATTTACACGGGCTTGAAACCTAGTGTACGTACTAATCTCATAGATTTAATTAACAACGACCGTGTCATGAATATTCAATCTTCGCTGAACAAGTCCATGGTACCTTATGGTACCTGATCTCATATTTGCCAAAGGAAACAGTCGGCGAAATTGCCTAATTCTGGATTTATGGAAACTTAATTGCCTAGTTAGTTTTTTATCCTTTATTACAAATAAAAGTTGAACAATTCAATCTATCTATATCTCTGATCGTGTATAATATATAAAAAATGAAAACTTTAAAAGTATATAAAAATAATTATAATAATAAAATAAAACAAGAACCTATAATTAATAAATTTGATAAAAGCGTCCTGTATAATATATAAAAAAAAGTTATAAGAATGTTAAAAAAAGTAAACAGTTTTTGAGGCCAAACCTAACCAAATCATTTTGACCCATACTAAAATATAAGCCATCTCAAGATAAACCAGTTTTATCCACTTACCCAACTAGTTTATAAAACCACTTCTATTAAGAAATCAACTTATTCTCAATGACTTCCCATTGTGTGAAATCAATGGGAAATTCCTTACCTTGATGTTTGGTTTACAGATTTAGTTTCTGTGGAATTCCCAATTTCTTACAAATCCTAAATCCATGGAATTCACCAATCCTTCCATTTAGCTAAAGTTTTCACAAATCCTTCAAAATCGGAATTGTTCACTTTTCTATGATCAACTGCTACAAGTCCACGGGTCACTTGAATCCACTGACGACTTCTTCCTATACGTCTCCGGCAAACCTACTTACTCTAACTACCCTATCAAGAAGATATTTTTTAGACATTCTACCCAGTCAGGATGCATTTTTCACTTGTTCAAATTTTTAAGCATGTCTTGCATATGAAGTGATGCCCCTTTCTAGAGGTTGTGGGTTCAAGTTCTGTTATGGATAGTGGAGTAGTATAGTAGATTCAGGAGTAGGCTTCTTGAATGTGTGTATTTGCCGTTAAAAAGAACTAAATAAAGCACTGTAAGTAAGAGGAATTAAAATCTGAGAACCCTTCAATGGTTCATCTAAATATTAAAGCAGTAAATTGATAAGCAAACGTCGAATTTAATTAAAATTAAAGGAAACTTATACATGCTAGGCAAAAGTTTAAACGAGAACTGTTTTTCGTACTTGAACCGCGAGAACCAATCTGAGTCGTCTAATAACACCTCCTTTAATGTTATTGTCCACCCATGAATTCATCACATGCACCCTGCCACACTCAATCCCCCCACTTTCTCCATCCATGAGTTCCACTTTATCAAATCAACGGCTAAGATTGGTTCTCGCAGTTCTCGTTTGAACCGTCCCCATACATGCTAAATGTGTCACTATCTTAATAGGATCATCTAAAAGTTATAAATGACTAAATTCATAAGCAAACCGTAATTCAACTAATATGAGGAAACTTAAACATACGTAGTATGCCACTAATGTAGCATACTTAAAATACTACTAAGTAATAGTTCTCAGTACAAATTTTTGGTGAAGGCTTGCTTAATAAATAAAGGACCGTCATTCACAAAGCACATGAAAGTATTTGTGCAATTGACAAAATAGCAAAAAACAGTAGTAGGAAAGACCATATACTAGTGTGTTTTAGGTCTAAAAAGCTTGCGCTTGGAAATATAACGGGGTGTTTGATTTATGGACTTGAAATCCTAAGAAATCCAAATCCAAAGTGATTTCAAATCCAATCATATCTCATGTTTGGTTCATGTAAAAGACAATGAGATTTCTAGGGCAAAGATGGTTAAGGTCGACTCACCTTCATAACTTGACTGGCTCAGAGATGAGGAAAGCGGAGACGGTGAAGGGCGATGACGGCGATGGAGGCAGAGACGAAGAAGGGCATCAGCGGAAGGGCGACGGCGGAGACTTGGAAGGGCTATGGTGGAGACAGGGAAAGGCTATAGGGTGACGGTCGAGGAGGCAGGGAAGGGTAACAACGACGGAGACGTTGAATGGTGACGGTGGAGATGGAAAAGGACAACGGCGTCGGGGAAGGGCGATGAGAAAGGGTGACCTACAAATAATATTTGCGGGTTTAACCCTCACAACGGATTGGTATCACAGGTTGCGGGTTTTCTCTTTCCAATTGTAGTGATGGAAATTCAAAATTACCATGCACTTGAACCAATTAGAGTCATAGGAGTATTGATCACTTTACACCGTATCAAATTGTGAGACTCGGCTAATACCTATTATTTAATCAATTAAAAACAATAATAAGAAGAAGTAAAGAACAAAAAGAGAAAGCAGAAAACCAAAACCTACATGCAAGTTTCATCCATGGTGGATCTCGGTATCTCACCAGATACATCCTTCACTTCTCACCATTTTCTCGAGAGAACTCACCAATATCAACCATTTTTTAGCAATGAGGTTGTACAAAAACCTCACCAGCAAAAAACCCCCAATTATTTTCTAAACACTAAGTGGGTTTCTGATCTTAGTTCCAATCTTTTTTTTCTCTAGGCCGGTTTTCTTCGTCACAGCCACCGAAGCTTCCTCCGTTTTTATACTCAGTTAACGCAAGAAAAAGAAAAAAGAACATTGAATAATCGGTCCTCACAGGAATCGCGCCAGCAGTGCTGTCTACGCCACCATGGTGTGGCAGCACCTCCCACCATGGTGCGGTGGAACTTCATCCACACCATTTCGGCCGCCCACTCCGTCCTCTCTTAACAACAATACAGATGCACCATCGGTCTTTTTTCCAATAAATGGAGACTATCCTTTGTAAAATTGACTACAAATCAGATCATTAAATTGCCCGTAAGAATGGTACAATAGTACAAGGTTACAGTCTTAAAGATGCAGAAAATAAATGCACCGACAACAATCAAGAATTTTCACACTTTAAGATATGTAGAACGTGAGAAAAAGGAGAAACAAAAAAGGCGGCTCACAAATCCCCGTTATGCAGATCCGAATTCAGCAAACCACTTCTCGTGCCGTTCAATGTCAGCAGCTGAGACACTAGGCTGAACCTTTGAGATAGCTTCTTCAAAGTCACACATGGCAATAGGATCTTTTGAAATATCTTCTTTAGACATATTTTTAATTTCTTCACGGGTTTTCCCTGCTATTTTACGCCTCATCCCGTTCAATGAAGCATCACGGCATACGTTTGTCAAATCATCACCACTATACCCCTCTGTTCGACGAGATACCTCATCAATGTCCACGTCATCTGCTACCTGATAAACATGAAAGGAAATTTTAGACTTGAGCAAATTTATGGAAATTTCAAAATGTTAGAAATTTGTGATTTTATTACCTCAACAGTTCTCAGATTGATCTTTATTAACTCTCTTCTACTCTCAAAATTAGGTAGAGGAATATATATTCTCTTTTCCAGGCGCCGCCTGCACATAGTAACAATAACCATCAAGAAACAAACATTAAGGAAAGATGTTTAATAAAGAGAAAAGCATACCTTAATGCTTCATCAATATCCCATGGGAAATTTGTCGCTGCTAAAACCATCACTATTTTGCGACTGCCATCTTCGTTTGTGCCTGTGTTGTTTACACCATCTACCTGAACCAAAACTTCAGATTTAACCCTCCTGGAAGACTCGTGTTCTCCCGAGGCCCTGAACAAATGAAACCAACCCATAAGAAAAAGGCTACATATCCTACACCGATACATATAAGTGCACAATCAAATGTAAAGTGGGACATGAGGAAATGAATGAAAAGAAAAAAACTCTAACCCACGGGAAGTGCAAAGAGAGTCAATCTCATCGATGAATATTGTGCTTGGTGCATAGGATCTAGCAAGATCAAACAAGCATCGAACCATGCGCTCACTCTCTCCACGCCATTTGGAAGCCAAGCTGGCAGAAGAAACATTAAAAAATGTGGTGCCACATTCAGTAGCAACTGCCTTAGCCAGTAGTGTCTTCCCAGTGCCGGGTGGACCAAACATAAGAACACCTTTCCACGGTCTCCTGATTCCCTGTAATATGTATAGAGATTAAGCTTATTAAATTCATGGCAAAACATACACACACACACATAAACAAGGTTCTGCACATATAGAAACGACAACTATGCTTCTTGACGCAGAGATGCTACTAGTAAGCTAGAAACTGACAAATAGAGGGAAAAAGATATTTCATCGCCCTTGGATATGAATTTTCAATAAATATCATGCCAAGCCATGAATAACAATTTTACTGAAAATTATGACATAAACGAAATGCAAAATCGGGTTGCTTTTGAGAGAGCAGCCGTGTCTCCAAAATGACCTACTTTTCAGAGGTAGGTTCTCTCCAATAATGCTTGACCTAATTCTAAACAATGATCAAATAAAGAAAAATGAAATGGTATCTTCTACCGATATTTGTAGAGTCCCTTAATTTGGGAAAAACCAAAAATGTCTTATTCAAAGTTGATGGCTAAGGAATCATAAAAATTGCTTTGTTCTTAAAAAAAGCCAATGATCAGGGGTGACATTGAAATCCCAGATAAAGATAGTTATATTTAATCTTTCTCCATTTTCATTCTCAAAGGAGTTTTCCCGGTTAGGGCTCCTCCCAGGGCGCCGAGCCTTTTTGACTTAGATGTACGCGGTCTAACCGGTTTTACCCGTGGCCGTTTCCGAAGCAACCCCGTGGCCATCCCTAATTGAAACCTAGTGGGACTTGAACCCTTGACCTCCCCTATGGGGAGCAAGTGCCTTACCCACTAGGCCATTAGGAGATGGTTTTAATCTTTCTCCATGAATAACAAAATTAGTTGTAGCTAACATGAGTTTAACAAAATTCCCAATACCTGGAAATAATCAGGCATCAATAGTGGAAGAACCACAGCTTCCTCTAGAAGTCTTTTGGCTTCACTTAGTCCTGCAACATCATCAAATCTCACTCCAGGGGCAGCATCTAGCACATCCCTTTCAAGCGTTGCAGCCAAGTCTGCATCAGGCCCTTCATACTGTCCACGTTTTGACTTCCCCTCTTCAGGCTCACTAGACTGATTTCCATAATGAATGAGCAATAAGAATCGAAGTCCTCAGATCAAACTCAATCGGATGTAATATGTGTACACACAATTTTATAAACATGGGATGCACATTACCCAGAGAGCTAAAATAGTAAAATACTACAATAGCGTAAGACCTCCCAACCTAGAATGACTAGTTCACTATCTAATTTGCTGCTTGATTAAACTTTTGTACCAAGAAGAAATACCTATAACGCTTTATAGCAACTTTATTAAATAAAGTGTAAATTTGGGAAGCACAAGGAGCTCAAGTTACATTTGTATAAAGTTTTCAGCAAGACTGGTTTCTTCATAGTTCGTAACTTATCTACTGATGGAAATCACAGCTTAATAAATGAGAACCATAACAGTTTGTTCATCACAGAAACACTACTATGCTTCTCTTTGAAAATTAAATTTGATATTTGAAGTAAAACATTTCATCTAGTTCACTTTCCACTTCTGTCATATGAAAAATAAGTGGTCAAGCAGAAAATAAAAAACAAGTTAATTATCAAACAAGGCCACCAACTCGTTGGAATTTGTACATAAAACATAACGGCTACATTCATCAAGATGATTTGAAGGACAAAAGGAAGAAGTATAACCCAAAATAAAAGCATCAAATCTACTTACTAAACGTTAGGTAAACTAAACATTGAGAATGTGAAAAACAGATTTTCAATTTTGCAATGTAATTGTACAAAGATATAGTATTTGGAGAAGTTCTTCTAGTGATGCTAATGGCTAAAGCAAACACAAAGAGGATATTCATAACTAAAGAATAGCAAGTTCCATGGAAGCCTTTATCTAGCAAAATACTGATGAATCCTCTATACAGGGCTAAATTATTCTAACATAAGAAATCTTTGAACACGCATAAACAAATAGATATTAATAATCCAACATGATGAAGTATATGACAAAATTTAGTGATGAAACAATTCAGGTCAGCAAAACTTACCACAGCATCATCCTTTCCTGAGTTTGACTTTCCTGAACCAGTTCCCTTTTTCCCAGTAGTTGATGCTCTAACTCCTGAGGCAGGTTTGCTAGAAGCACCAGCCTTCCCTCCTCGAGCAGTTGCACCACCTCTAGTAGAGGGGGCCCGAGCCCAAACTCCATCTTGTGATGTCTTTCTTGAACCCCCTGAACCAGCTCTTGCAGATCTTCTATTTGTAGTGTCACGACTTGGTGGTCTCCACACATCAGGATCGTCCATGGGAGGAGCACCAGAAGAAGTTGGGTACTCATCCAATGGTTGAAACACAAATGATGATTTCTTGGCAGAAATTGGAGGAGAAGAAGGCCTTCTCCCCATTAGGGTCTCCTTTAAAGACCTCCTCTCAGCATCCAGTTGCTTTACAACCTCTGTCTCCTCTAATAAATTTTTCTTTATATTTGTCCACTTTGAACGAACCATAGGATCATCGAGAGAGCTCAAATGCCTTACAGAAAACAAAAGTTTGTGTCTAAATTCTAAAACACTATCTATATAATCATGTTTCTACGAAAAGACAGCAGAGAAAGGTAAAAATCTTGATCCGATGCTAGCTGAATTTCAACAAGACCAAGTAATAAAATGGCAGAAACCTGAACTACTTACAGTATTTCTTCAGAATTATATTTATATACATATAGTGAAGCAACAGACATCATTTTGGAGAGCAAACTACAGTTCATAACAGAACTCCTCTAAGATATGATGAAACAGACTTGAAGGGTTTGAGTATGAAGCAACAAAGCAAAGTTTTGATTACAAAGCATTGAAGGGTTCGATTCTAGTGGGTAACCATCTTTGTCTCGGTGTTTGTAGATTTTTGGAGTGGGTAAAAAGTTATGCCTTTTACTCATCTTGATTATTAAAGTGCTTTTAGGTTCTTGAAGTTGTATATTTTAGAAAGATTTCAAGTAAAAGTAGAAATACCAATGGTTCCAGGTACATAATTTTGCACATTACAGGGGCTGTTACTGTTTTAGTATTCTTCTGCATGATCTTCTATCAGTCGCCTTTATATGGGCATGGAAGTGGAGCGTTCTTGAGTATCAATTTGATAGGGGTGTTAGTGAATATTAATTGGCACCCATCAGTAAGTATATGCGCATTCTTTATATCCATTGTGCTGGTTCTAAATGGTTGTGGCAATGTTTTGATGTTTAAGTATATGGTTATAGACATGGGATGCAGTATTTGTTGAAGACAATATTCGGTTTATCTGAAAAAATACTTGAACTTTAACTCTTATTTCCATATATGCATACACACAATCAGCTATTCAGCTCTAATAGTAGAACCAAGTGTTAGTTGAGCGCTCTGCAGCACAGCGAAGCACAAGGTTAACCTCAGTTGCAAGAACTACACAACTACACATGTAGCTAAAAGCAACAGATCCAATACTTGGTGCGAATAATGTCAGCTCTAGCACTTCTTTTCCTTCTAATTCATCTAATCTACCGACAGATCTTCAATACTTAGGTCAAAATATAATCTCCTCCGTTTTACATTTCTCTACAATCGTAATAATAAATACAGTAATGTATGTCAAACAAATCCGACAGTTAACTAGCTTTTTTAACATAGATGTGTTGTAAGAACTCAATTGCACGAAGAAAGTATAATGCGAAGGTTTCAAATTTTCAAAGTGTGTGGAACTATGATGAGACAGAGAGAGAGAGAGAGAGAGATTACTTGTTGATCTGAGCGACGGCGCCATCGAAGAAGATGACGGAAGTATCATAGAGCCCTTCGAGTGCATATTCTCTCGCCAATTTCAAATGATCCTGTAATCCGGCAAGGGATGTGCCCGCCATGTGTGATCAATGGTGCTACCTCCAGGATGCCTCGACCCTAGGGTTGGATTGTTCAGTTTCAGCAGTTTCTCTGGTCTGTATGAAGGCGACGTAGAAAGACTTTGGGGGAGGTTGCTTGGAGCAGAGAAGACAATGGCGACTTTTGAACGATGGGGAAGATAAACGTGCAATCCACGTGCCTGTATATTTTAGATTTGGCGTTTTGGACGTTTTCACTTTTTTTCAAATCAATTCTAATTAGAATTTCGATTACTATTAAGCGAAAATCTTTAGCATTTTCTCATATATTTGTCATTGATTATTTAATTATTAGTCATTGATTATTTAGTATCTAGTGTTATTAAGTTATGTATTCTTCTATAAGATCGTGAATTTAAGTTTTAATATGAATAATGGGGTAGATTTTAACGAAAGACATAGTGTATATGTGTATTTGTCGCTCAAAAAAAATTTGTCATGATGTGTGTGAGATAGCTAGATGTTTTGATTGTGTAAGTCTAATTAAAAGCTTAGATTATTAGTGTTAGATCGTTAATTATTAATTATTTATATCTTAATAGTATATATACCTTAATCTATTTCTAATGTTATATGAACAATAAACTTAACCAAAATGTAATAACACAATAAATAGGAATCTAACAATTTAGTTGTATAATTATTCAAAAATTTTAACTTGTGTTCTTAAGTTTTAAGCGATAGGAAAGCACCACATTTTTTTATATTCTTATAAATTATTTCATTTCTTTTTCTTATAAAACTCGAAACGCAACGTTAGTATTATACTATTTTTCGTTTTAAGGCAACACATCGATAGTTGTACGGAGGATGTTCAACAAAATGTTTAAAAGAAATCAATTCTCGATCATCACATTAACGTAACCATGGCCAAGATTTTAGTATCCGACCTTCTTGTCACTCGTCTCGTTGGTGTTCGTACATGATTTGTGCTTACTACAACATTTTTCCAAAGTCTTGAATTTTAACTAAAAAACTAGTTATTTTTGTTGTTTTATGGGCAAATAGATTAGCATCAAGGATGCCCACAAGGCCATTTCAAGTTTGATTACTTATTCAAGATAAACTCTTATTATCCTTATTTAACTCCATATACAAGCATACGTATCTTTCATGGTATAAGGTTAAGATGTTTATCTTTATATTAAAGTGGTGTATGAGTTGTTTAAGTAAGTTTAGTTGCATGAGTAAGTTGATTCACTTTACACTACTAAAAGCTTCAAAACGTGTTTATGTTGAGAGGTTTATTTATGTTGCTTCAAAACTGTTTATATAAACTCTCCTTTTTTAGAAACTCTACAACTTGCTTGATTAAATGTCCTGGTGCTATGAACTAATTTGTCTCCAGTTGGTGTGATTAACTAACAAAGGTGGTTCTTTTGTCATCTAAGAATCAAGAATCCTCTAATTCTCTTGTTGCTTTCTCATAAATCATACTTCTACCCAAATCAGTGTACATTTTCTTGGTTTTCTTTCAAAGGGGCATAGAAGATTATCTTGAATTCTTGATCATGCATCCAAGGTTACCGGGGCTTTTAGAGCACCGAGGACAGAAGTCTTTTTAGGCGATATTTTTCTTGAATTTTAGCAACTTAAACTAACGACATTCGAGACGATTACACACATTAAATATTGTTGATTTCCGACATACTCAGTCGTAATCTAGGTTACATAATGACAATAAAAAACACAGTAACAAAAAGTGCCAAACTTATCACTTATCACTTGTCACTTACAAACAAAGGAAGCTAGTGTTCCCTACAAGAATTACACACAAACAAATGCTCAATACACACAAATCCCTACAAGAATTACACCCAAACAAATGCTTAATATACCTAAATCCCTACAAGAACTTATCATGCCTTAAATCAACCATTTATTGTGGTGCCTAATTCACCCCCAATTACAGGAACAATGAAGAATAACCGTTAGAGGCATATTATCAAACACTTAATGTGCAACATATAAAGAAGCCATCTTCATTGTGTTCTCCTTCTCTTTCACCTTCTGATACTCTTCCAATTCCTTCAACCACAAATCCCCAAATTCACAATCTTTCCAAGCTTCAAACCATGGCCCTCCTTGTGTATAATGTACAGCTTTAGGGTAGGTAATCGGATCGCCATCAACGACCCGGTTATGACCCACAAGAAAGTTCCAAACAAAAGGAACAGACCCGATTTCCTCATCTTCTAGCCATTGAAACCTGTGAAGATACGCACCTGATTCTTTATTCACAACCTCCGGCGTCAGAATCTTATTCTTCGGGTGGCCGCAGTTATACAGCACCATCGACGACCAGTTTTTTCGCGGGTAAGCCGTCTGAATTACACCGTCCATTTTTGTAGTCGCTGTCGGAGTGTAATCGTGTTGTACGCACATCAATGCGTACTTTTCGTCAATCAGATCGTGAAGTTCTTTGACGTCGCCCAGATACAGGAAATCGCAATCGACGAACACCGCCCAGCCTTCGTAGTTTGCCAAAAATGGCGTCAAGAAGCGTGTGAACGAGAATTCAGTACTCTCGAGTTTATTACGTTCGCGCCAATAATAATTGTACTCTCGTAATTCAGATTGTTTGATTGGGATAACTTCGACGGGGATCGAAGATCGTTTCAGGATGGAGTATCGGCACACCTCGTACGCCACGTCTTCACGAGTATCGTAACCTACGAAGATCCTAAACGGTTTCTTCGTACCGCCATTGATGAACACAGAACCACCATTGACATTGTTGGAAATGGCAGATACCACCGACATTTCAATCGAAGAACGGATTTCACAGCTGTAAACATGGAAATTTTCATTTAAACACATATATAACAACAATGTAATCAAAACTGAAATTGGGGATTGCGTAAACTTAGGAAATTGAAGAACATGAAAATGAGTTAGAAATAATCAGGGGAAAATGGAGAATTGTTGTACCGTTAGAAGAAGGCGAAGATCGTAGATCTAGATTGTAGGGATTGTAAGGAACCGATTGTTTTGGGATTGAGCGATCCAGAAAAGCTTCAAGACTGAGGTGGCGATCTTGCTTTGATTTCTTGATCCATTCATAGATTTACAAATGTAAGACAGCAATAATAAACATTTATTATAAAATATATGCTTTTATTATCATTTCCGTAAATGAATCATAAATGTATGTCAATCATTTTACCATAACATGCTATGTTATATATTTTGACTATGGCGCTTATATCCTACTCAATTATACTGGAATCTATGAATAGTGTTCTTTTTAAAATTTAATTTTACACACAAAAATTGGTGTATTTGTAGTCACAATACGAGCCTCATAGATTACTTGAGGTGTGAATTGTGAAATACCGCCGCTAAGAGTATGAGACATTTATATACACTTGGTCATAGTAATGGCATATCAGTGATCATTTATCACTTATCATTTTGAAAAAATGTGTGTAGTCCAGTCGTATCTAGTGTTGTAAGATGGTGTCCCCTCTCAAGAGTTTGTGAGTTCAGTCTCGACGTAGACAGTATAGTAGACTTAAAAGTAGGTTTAGAGTGTGTGTGTGTTTGTTGTTTAAGAAAAACTTATCACTTTGGTTCATCTTTCTTAATTTATCAATACAAAAGACAAATATCTTTCAACCTCCTTATCTTTATCTTATTTTGTTATATTAAAAACATTTTCGTTTGTGCGAGAGAGATGAGGGAATAGTTCAAATTAGGGGTGAGATCGGTTCAAAAACCAGATCAGACCGAAAAAAACCGGACCGGACCGATACCTGAAATGTATAGAAAACTAGTACCGAAGACCGGACCAACTAGTCCCGGTCACGGTCCTGTCCGATTTGGTTTGTCGGTTTTTTCGGTCTTTTAGTTGTTTATAAATTGTATCAAACAAAACCGGCCCTGACCGGACCGAAACCCGGAATCTATAAAAAAACAAGGACCAAAGACCGGACCGACCAGGCCCGGTCCAGACCGGTCTCGGTCCGGTTTGTCGTTTTTTTCAATCTACCGGGTCCCATGCTCACCCCTAGTTCAAATTATAAAACCAAAAACTTCATAATTCATAATTACAAATGGTTACTAATTTTGGATAGTTGGATATTTTTTGGTCTTTGTAGATACCGACACACGATGTTGAATCTATTTGAGCATTAAAATCTTTCTTATCATTTTTCACCTTTTTGAGTAAGACATATTTGTTTGATAGTTATATGATGATATAAATACTTTAATAGCTAAATTGATAAAATCATAAAAGTTTGTTATTTTTTTCAATATTTACCCTTAAATATATGAAGATAATCAAAATAATAAGATTTATGAAAGAAGGTTGGTAAAAAAAATTCTTATTAATGCTGAACAAATCTAAGACTTGTCACTTTTAATTTTTATTTGTTGAATAAACGATAAAAAATATTTTACAAGTTTATTTGAGTAAAAATAACATTATTATTATATATAACAAATTCTATATAAATACAAATTATCTCCCTAATCATAATCCTTCACTGTCCAGGTATATAGTTTTCTGTTAGTTCCATATTATTTATGTTTTGGTCCCTTGTATATATTTTTCTATAGTTTTCAGTTTAATAAACAATAACATTCCTCTTACATATTATGTATTTTATGGCTAATAATATACCAAGTAGTTTTCTGTTAGTTCATATAGTTTTTTTCTACTTTTTATCTTGAATTCACATTTAAGTTTAGAATTTTTATAGCATATTTAATTCTATCGGTTTCAGTTTTAGTTTTATTTAAAAAAAAACCTTTTATTATAAATAAAACCATTTTTTTTATAACTTTAATTCATATAAAACATGGCAACATATTTTTTCTTTGTTATATGTTGTTTTTCGTCCGTTTGATGTTTTTCTTTTCGTTTTGCTATTTCATTCGATCTTTTTTATTGCTTTTTTACCTTACTTAAGTTCTTAAATAACATAGCTTTTCTTTTTATGTTTATTATTAAGAATCATCAACTTTACAGGATTTTCTTATACTAAACGTTATAAACTTTTAGTATAGAGTTAATTACACAAATGCTTACTATGGTTTATTAAATTTTTCACAAATCATCCATAAACTTCAAAAATTACACCCACAGTCCCCGTGATTGTTAATTTATTTCAATGTTGGTCCAATTTTAACACCTCCGTCTAAATTGACGTTATACATGTGGGGGTATTATTGTCTTTTTACCCCTAAATTAATTAAAAATTAATAAACCCCCCACCCCTACCTGCCACACCGTCCCACCCTTTCTTCAACAGTCACCGGCCACCCCCTACCCTTTTCTTCAACTTCCTTGACTAAATCGAGTACTAGTTGTATGATGGTTGCATTCTTGGAATAAATATCGCACTACAAAATAGTTGAAGAGAGAGAGAGATACAGTTATCTCCATCATCCATCGCCACCACAATCCGTCGACCACCTCCATCATCCGTTGCCCACCAAAAACCGCCACACAAGTGCACAGCCACCGCCTGTTCCTTCAACGCCGCCGCCGTCGTCGTCTGTTCCTTCAACACCGCAGTCGTCTGTTCCTTCAACGCCGCCGTCGTCTGTTCCTAACCCTAAATCGGAAACCACCATCGTCGTTTCCACCCTAAATTTGTTCCTATCACCGTAGTGCCTTCAACGCCGCCGCCACTTCTATCATCATCGATTTCAGATTTGGACACCATCATAACCACCATGTAAGTACAACCGTAAATCAGATATCTCTTTATCAGATTAGGGTTTTCTTCTTTTGGTGTTCTTCATCCGATTAGGGTTTTCTTCTTTTGGTGTTCTTCATCATATTAGAGTGTTGTGATGTGCTCAGATCTTGGTGGTTACGGAGGAGGAGGTGGTACAGTGGCAGTGGTGCAAAAGGGACAACAGAGGTGGTGGTTTCATGGTGGTTGAGATAGAGGCTTCATCTGTGGTTGAAATGAAGGAGGTTTCACAGTGGTTGAGACCTGAGAGAGACATAGATGAGAGTAAGAGTGAGAGTGAGAGTGAGAGAGAGAAAGAGAAAGAGCAAAGAGATGAGAGAGAGAGTTGATTGAGATATTTTAAATTATTTAAAAATTAAAAAGAGGGTAAAAAGACAATAATACCCCCATAAATAAAGGGGTTAATGTCAATTTAGATGGAGATGTTAAAATTGCACCAACACTGAAACAAATTGACAACGACGGGGACTGTGGGTGTAATTTTTGAAGTTTAGGGACCATTTGTAGGAAATTTGGTAAACCACATGGACCATTTATTTAATTAACTCTTTAGTATATTAAGTGTTACTTTAATTACTTTTTATTTCTATATGCTATGCATATTTCCTCATATCAATACCTCAAATAATGACATATGTTAGTGATAAAAAAATTAGAAACGGTTACTGTTTAATGAACAGCAAATTCCTCTTATATATTATGTTGGGAAAATATGAATATAATTTATATCCTCTTTTGTTAATTCAAAAATATACAGTATGTTTATATAATTGTATACACTAACATTAACATATGCGCACATATACATCTATATAATCAAGCAAATAAATATTTATATTTATTTGTTACAAATTAAATCGTATAAATCGTCAAAATCCAAATCGTCCAAGATAAAGCGCCATCAACGTTCAAGATGAAGCCTTCGACGAAGATTCCTACAAGAATAAATTCAAATAATATGAGCTTACAAATAAAATAATTAAATAAGTTTAAGTTTTTATAAAATTATTTTTATAAAAACTTTTAAAAAAATGACAAAGATTTTATAAAACTTATTTGTGTTGGTTGATTAAATCTAAGACTTCTCATTTTAAGCAAATAACAAACACAATCCTACTTTGAAACAATACACCACCATAATTAGCAAATGAATCTCCCAAAGGGGTAAAATTCCAACATGCTTTGTGTATTGGTTTCCAAACTTCCATTTTTATGTTTAAATTTAAACATTAGAAGTATGGGATCAACCAACCTTTTGAATATCTACTTTTCAGTTGATTTTTATGGTAAAAATGAGTTGAGTGTGGTTTTAAATAAAGTCCAACGTCTATATTGCAAAGAACAAGAAATGTCAGATGACTGACGGTCGAAGCCTCGGTCGACCGTGGTTCGACCGTGGTAAGTTTGGACAGTTTTGAGACTTGGACATTTTTCCTTATTTAAACCAACTCAATCCTCATTCATTACTCACCTCTTGCAAACACAAAACTTCCAGAATACTCTCTAACACTTGAGCTCATATCTTTGAATATTAATTCATCTTTCAAGTTCAAGATTAAAGCAAGAGTCAAAGCCATCAAAGCTTAAACACTACTTCTACATTTTATATCATTTGTAATAGTGTAAGGATCAACTCTAGCCTTTCAAATTAGAGTGAAGTAAGGATCAACTCTAGCCTATAGAATTAGAGTGAAGTAAGGTTATCTTTACCTCATTTGCAAGTTTGAAGATTAATTCTTGCAAGTGTAAAAAGAGAAGTGTAAAAGGTTTATATCTACCTTCAAAGAGAGAAGCTAGTGGATCAAACTCTTGGTGGGTGAGGCCAAGGAGTGGATGTAGTGCAAGTTTGTTAACACTTGCATGAACCACTATAAATCGTTGTGTTCAAACTTGTGATTGGTGATATCTCTCTAACTCTATCTCTTTTATTTTCTTGCAAAAACTCTTAAGAACTTCAAAAATTAGACATATAACCTATTCACCCCCCCTCTAGGTTCCAACAATTGGTATCAGAGCAAGTTGCTCTTGATAATTTTTCAAAACTTGCTTTGAGTGTTCTAAAACATTTTTCAAAAATTCTTTGAGTTGAAAACGGGACAAAATTTTGTAGAGGGGAATTCTATGGTTAGACATCCACTTCTTGAAGAAGAAGGTTTTTGTTTTTTGGAAACAAAGGTTTATGACTTATGTTAAAGCCAAAGATGTTGATCTTTGGGAAATCATAGAGAATGGTGATCATGTGCCAAAAACCTTTGATTCCAAAATTGATGCATATGTACAAACTCCTAAGGACAAATGGGATCAAGATGACAAGAAGATGATTTCTAAAAATTTTGAAGCAAAACTCTTTTTATACAATGCACTACCTAGAAAAGAGTATGAAAGAGTTTATATGCTAGATAGTGCAAATGAAATTTGGAAATCTCTTGTCACCACTCATCAAGGAAATGCTCAAGTCCTAGACAACAAGATTGAGTTGCTTGTACAACAATATGAGCAATTTAATATTCTTGATGAAATGAGCATTGATGAAGCTTTCTCTAAGTTTAATACTATTGTCACTAGTCTCAAGTCACCTGGGACTAGTTATTCTAACAAGAAAATTGTGAGAAAGTTTCTTAGGGCTCTTTCACCAAAATGGAGAGCTAAGGTGACGGCTATTGAGGAGTCAAAGGACTTAAATCTACTCCAAATGGATGAGCTTATTGGAAACTTCAAGGAGTATGAGGTTATCATGCAAAAAGATGATGAAATAGCCAAATTAAAGAAGGAGAAGTCCAAATCTATTGCTCTCAAAGCCAAGCATGTTAAAGAATCCTCAAGTGATGAGGAAGATGATGGCAATAGTGATGATGATGAAGAATATGCTATGATGGTGAGAAATTTCAAGAAATTCTTCAAGAGAAAGGGTAAGCATGTAAAGGCTCCCTTTGACCCAAAGAAGTACAAGCAAAGCATTGATGCAAAGAAAGACAAGAAACCATCAAGAGAATGCTATGGGTGTGGTGACTCTTCACACCTCATTGGTGATTGTCCAAAAGTTGCATCAAAGAAGAAAGAAAACCACAAAGCATTCCTAGGAGGAGCATGGAGTGATAGTGGTGATGAAAATAAAGATGACATCAAGGAGGAAACATGTCTCATGGCATTTGAGACAAGTGAGGTACAATCCGATTCAAGTTATTATAGTGATAATGACCAATATGATCAATTGTGTGACTTTAGCTCAAAAATTCTTGCAAAAAATGAGGAACTAAAGATTGAAAACAAAAGTTTAAAAAGAGAGATTGAAAAGTTAAACTTGACTATTAAAGATTTACAAAGTCAAGGTGTTCCTCATCCATGTCCAAGCTTGACAAGTTTGGAGACCAAGCTAAAGACAAACTTTGACAACTCCACCTTGTCAAAATTTGAAAAGAGCACACATAAGTTGGATGAAATGCTAAAAGTCCAAAAATCATCAAATGATAAGGGTGAGCTTGGTTTCTCAAGTTTTTCAAACAACATGCCTAAGATCCATGTAACACAAATCCAATTTGTGAAAGAAAAAGGGAAGGAAAAAATCCAGGAGCCTCACGGTCGAACCACGGTCGATGTCGTGAGTCGACCGTCAACCCACTGGAAATTTTTGAATTTTCAAAACTTGTCCCTTGGCTCTAGTTCTTCCACTTGTAGACCAAAAGTTGCAAGTGGTGAATAAGTAAAAATATTTTACACTCCAACCATAAGGCATGGACCTGGATTCAAGAAACCTAAGTCAAATGGGGTTCAAAGACCAAAGCATTTCATTAAACCTACTAACTCTTTGAACACATGGTATCATAAAGGTTTCAAGATTACTCAAAGGTGGATTAGAGTAGGAGTTTTTGATGCTAACCATCCTGGACCCATGAAACATTGGGTACCAAAAGTTTGAATGATTATTCCATGTGTGTAGGTTTGCAACAAAAATGAGATTATGTCTCATGAATGGATACTTGATAGTGGTTGCTCAAAACACATGACCGGAAATAGAGAACTCTTCACATCATACAAAGAGTATGATGGAGGACATGTGGTGTTTGAAAGCAACCTAAGAGGAAAGGTGGTTGGTAGAGGTAATGTAACACCCGTGTTTAGGGCCTGGTCGTTTCGTGGCAGTGGTAAGTTATTTAATTGTTTATATTAGTATATTTGATTGTTTATAATTATTTGCTATTTATTTATATATTTATTTGATGCTTACTTGGTATTTAAATTGGACCGCGAGATAAGAGATAAAAATATTAGTTTAATATTTTTATATGATATTGGTACCATATGATTCGTTTTTATACGATGATCCGAATAATACCTCGTTGCTTGTTAATGACTTGAGTAGGACCGTTTTAATTAGGTTCCTGTATGCTAGATAACAGTATTTGACACTGTGTGTTGTTTTAATTAAATCCCAGCCTACCTAGATATGTTTTATTTGACTTTACGGAGTCCATTATTGGGTATTGTGTTCCTAGCTTGTTCTTTGCTTCGTGGGAGAGAAAACCCACCAAAGAACTCACATATTCCATCCTTTGATTCTTCATTTTGTGTGTGGGATTTGTTGATTAAAGGTATGTTTTATTGATTTGATTAGTTCTTGATAGTTCTTGATGGGGTTTTGAAGAAAACATGCTACTTGATTTTCTAGGGTTCAAGATTCATGTGGGTTTATACCCAATCCGAATTTGATACATGTTCTTATATGTTCTATGGATCTTGCTTACTGATTTAGTATTAAATTGTAAGTGATTTCTGGATATTTGGTGAGAAGCTTGAAGAACACCATTAATGGAAGTATTGGGTTGGATTTGAGAATCTAAAAGCATGATTTGATGATTAGAAATGTGTTTTGTTGTTCCTTATATGTTAGTTGATGTTGTTTGAATGTTGGAAGTGTTATTATTCGATTTAGCTGCTTGGAAATCGAGTTTTATGTGGGTTTTTGGCTGCTGGTGCGAGAAAACAGAAACAGCAGGTCTGCTGTGCGTGAAATTCCGCGGCGCGTAATGGACCAGGGTCCGCGGCGCGACATTTCCAGCACAGCCCTGCTTTGTTGTTTGTTTTCGATCTGTTTTGCTTCGTGCCTGCTCATATGTGTTGTTTATTATTAGTAATTGTTATATATATATATTTATAAGATATATTTGAAGGGTTTTGTTCATGATGCATGATTAGTAAAGCTTAGATTTAATTATGATATAAGGTTACTTTAATTTTTTGAATATGGACTTTAAATGTGTTTTGTTGGTTGTTACACTTTGTTGGTAACATATATGGATATCTTAATTGGTTTTGGAAGTTTTCCATATTGATTATATGAGTTTTGTGTAATGGCTTAGTTTTGACCCATTTGTGTAGCTACTTGAATTATTGAATTAATTGAGATTAGATTCACTAATTCGGTTGTATTGTGTTCTCAGGGAATCCGAAGCCTCAGTGAAATTAGATAACTGAGTTTGGTGGGTGTCGAGGACACAGGTGAGTGGACTTTAATTCACTGGCGGTTTTAGTTGTAACCGTTATGGTTACTTGAATTTTATACAATTAATCATGCGATAGACTGTTTAGTCTGATTTGATTGTTTGACTGGTTATGTGATGATTATTGAAATTGTGTCCAAGATATGAGTATCAAGGCATGAAATTGTGCTCATGATGTTTGTGATAGAGGTCAGCTAAGCGTGGTTTTGGGTTGGGTCAGTTGCTTCTAGTTAGGCAGTTTTAGATCCTCTGTTGCATTTGTTGTAGCAGAGGGGGTTTAACTGTGCCAGTTAGCAGATGGCTATCGGTAGATCATTGCTATGGGGTCGTAGGCTCGGCAGAGCCGCCGGTCCTTTGATATTTGAGATAAACTGTTCTTGTGATCGTTGTGGTTCTGCTTTAATTGCTTGTGGCTTGATTTCCATTCACTTAGCTTTGTGCTAATTCCCTACCCTAACTCTCTGTTTCAGGTTTTGAGAGCACGGTAGGTTGCAGCTTTTGTGTACAGGGAAAGTTTGACCGTAGCTCTGATATTTTGGGTTTTAGAATGATAAGTCATACTTTATGAAATGTTTTGTAACACTAAAGGAAGTACTGTATGTTTGTACAGTGTTGGTTTTAACTTTTGATGTTATTTCCTTTTTAGTTTTATGACGTATTACTTCCGCTGTGATTTAAAATATATATATATATATATATATATATATATATATATATATATATATATATGGCTTGTATTTTTGCGGTGTTACAGGTAACATCCTTCATGACAATATTAAATTTACAAATGTTGAGCATGTTAATGGTCTAGCTTATAACTTGATAAGTGTTGGTCAATTATGTGATAAAGATTTAAATGTTAGATTTTCCAAGCATGAAAGTGTTATATGCAAAGATAATCATGTGCTAGTAAAAGGTGTTAGGAGGAATGGACTCTATACATGTAGACTTGGTGACAATCCTAACACTCAAGTATGTCTTGCATCTATTGTTGATAACTCAACTTTGTGGCATAGAAGACTAGGACATGCTAACATGAGATTATTGCATAAATTGTCTAGTAGTGAACTTGTTAGAGACATGCCTATTGTGAAATTTGATAATCATTTTTGTGCTGCATGTAAGATAGGTAAGCAAGTGCATTCATCTCATAAGTCTAAAAATGTCATATCTTCTAAGAGATGTCTTGAGCTTTTGCATATGGATCTTTTTGGACCTTCATCAATTCAAAGTTATGGAGGAAACTTCAACACACTAGTTGTTGTAGATGATTTTTCAAGATATACATAGACATCCTTTTTTAAAACAATAAATGAAGCTTTTGACAAGTTTAAAATGCTTGGAAAGAAAATTCAAAACCAATTTGGTTGTACGATTATTTCAATTCGTACCGACCATGGTAGAGAATTTGACAATGAAGCGCAATTTGGAGCATTTTGTGATAAACATGGAGTTTCTCGTAACTTTTCGGCTCCTCGCACTCCTCAATCAAATGGGGTTGTTGAGAGGGAAAATATGACCTTACAAGAAATGAGTAGGACTATGCTTAATGAACAATCCATACCCCAAAAGTTTTGGTGTGATGCGGTCTCAACGGCCACATACATACTCAATAGAGTTTTGATTAGACCTATGCTAGGTAAAACACCCTATGAGATTATCAAAGGTAGGAAACCATCCTTAGGTCACCTTAGAGTATTTGGAAGTAAGTGTTTTATCCTTAACACCAAAGACTATTTTACCAAGTTTGACCCAAAAGCCTATGAGGGTATCTTCTTAGGATACTCTCTAAATAGCAAAGCCTATAGGGTACTAAACAAATCCACTATGGTTGTGGAGGAATCCCTTAATGTCACATTTGATGAATCTCCACCACCTAAGACTCGACCTCTAGTAGATGATGACAAACTAGAAGAAGAAGCCATTGAAACACAACTCTCTAGACTTGACTTAGATAAACCTAGTGACCAAAATCCTATATTAAATGATAAGATCACTAGTGAACAAAATGAGGTTAGGGAAAATAGGTACCATCCAATAACCCAAGTTATAGGAGCCCTAAACCAAAGACTCACTAGATCCCAAGCACAAAACCTTAGTACATCCTTTGCCTTTGTGTCCCACATAAAACCCAAGAATATTAAAGAAGCACTTAAGGATGAAAGTTGGGTTATGGCAATGCAAGAAGAGTTAAACCAATTCACTAGAAGCCAAGTGTGGGACTTAGTACCTTTGCCTAGTGGTCATACCATAATAGGAACCAAATGGGTGTTTAGAAACAAAGTGGATGAAAATGGAGTCATTACTAGGAATAAGGCTAGATTAGTTGCTCAAGGATATAATCAACAAGAAGGGATAGATTATGATGAAATATTTGCTCCGATTGCTAGATTGGAATCCATTAGGATTCTACTTGCTTATGCATGTGCCGATGATTTTAAACTATATAAAATGGATGTCAAAAGTGCTTTTCTAAATGGTTTTATAAAAGAGGAAGTCTATATATGTCAACCTCCCGGATTTGAAGATCCAATTAATCCATCACATGTATACAAACTTAGAAAAGCATTGTATGGTCTTAATCAAACACCTAGAGCATGGTATGATAGATTAAAATCATTCTTGTTGAAAAATGGCTATATCATGGGAAGAGTTGATAATACCTTGTTTACAAAGAAGAGGAAAAATGATATATTGATTGTGCAAATTTATGTGGATGATATTATCTTTGAATCTACATGTAAAGATTTATGTGATGAATTCTCAACTCTTATACATAATGAATTTGAAATGAGCATGATGGGTGAATTGAATTACTTTCTTGGACTTCAAATAAAACAATATGAAGATGGTACATTCATTAGCCAATCTAAATACATCAAGGATATGCTTAAGAAGTTTGATTTTGAAAATGTGAAACCTATGAGTACTCCTATGGCCACAAACACACACTTGACACTTGATGAAGAAGGTGAAATATTTGATAGTACAAAATATCGTGGTTTAATCGGGAGCTTGTTTTATCTAACGGTAAGTCGTCCCGATATTATGTATAGTGTTTGTGTTTGTGCTCTTTTTCAGGAGAATCCCAAGAAATCACACTATGAGGCCGTTAAACGAATATTTCGGTATATAAAGGGAACAATCAACTTAGGATTGTGGTATCCAAAGATGTGTGGACTTGACATCATGTGCTATGCGGATTCGGATCTTGGAAGATGTTACTTGGATAGAAAAAGCACAAGTGGAGTATGTGCATTCATTGGAAATTCACTTACTTCATGGTTTTCAAAGAAGCAAACATCCGTAGCTCTATCAACAACCGAGGCCGAATACATAGCCGCCGGAAAAGCATGTGCACAATCACTATGGATGCAACAATCCTTATTGGATTATGAGGTACATTTAAGTGATATTCCTATTATGTGTGATAACAAAAGTGCTATAGACTTAAGTAAAAATCCTGTTTTGCATTCTAGAACTAAGCATATTGATATTAGACATCATTTCTTACGTGACAATGTGCAAAAAGGTAACATTAGCTTAGAAAAGGTTGATTCATGTGAAAATATTGCGGACATATTCACTAAACCACTTAAGAGAGAAACATTTGATCTATTGAGACTTGGTTTAGGAATGATGGAGCATGTGCCTTAGAAAAATATGTATGATTATGTGAAAATGTTCAAAAATTTGGGCCCAGGGAGTCCACGGTCGAAACACAGTCGATACCGTGCATCGACCGTATGCTCACTGTCCAAAAAATCAAAAATTCAGTAAAAATTTCTGGAATTTTTCAATTTTTTTATTTTTTAAAATTTTGCCTTTTAATTTAAAAATTCACTTTTATATTTACTCTAATATGCTCAATAACATTAGTATACACATGATTCATCCTTTTCAAAAATTTCTCACGTCTAGGACACACACACATTATTTATGCACACATTATGCATAGAGTTTGCTATTGCTAATTAGCATACTTTTAAATGTGTTACATATACATTAAATCATCATATGTCTTGTCATATCTTTTAAAAATATACATATTTTTTTGTGTCATGACAAGAAGAAATGAACATAGTTTGCACATTAGACACACACTAGTCCTTAATTGATCATTCATTATATATTTATACGAGTATTATCTTGTTAGATTAACATGCCTAGAGTACGTGCTTCTGCATCCAAGAAACAAGATAATCCTACACCTCGACAGAATGCCAATGCACTCAAAAAACATGGAATAAACGAGGGTCGATTGGTTGTAGTCAATCAACTTTATCAATTTCAAACTCAAGCTACCTTTGCAGCTATTGGTTGGACCACTTTTCTCACTCTCTCCAATGTCCTTTATAAATCTCGCATATATGAGTTCTATGCCTCTTTCAACTATAATGAAGATGAGGAACTCATTACCTTCGCCATTGAAGGGAAAGATTTTGTGTTCAATTTAGCTCAATTAGGCATGATTCTTCATGTTCCCTCCTCCGGTTTGAAATTTTATAGCACCGCCCATAGCTTAACCACTCTTCCCGGCTCTCTCACAATTGCCGAAATTATTGGATCGATTTGCAAATCCAATATTCCTCACACTACCACAAACCTCTACGAAAGAGATCTTCTTCCCGAATGCGCTGTGTGAAATAAGATAATTGATTCGAACATCTTTTCCAAATCCGGGAATCATTCTGAAATCAGCTCCATTCAAGCCGTTCTACGTCATGCCCTAAAATCAAGGTCGCAAGTCAACATCATGCACATTCTTGCCAAACGCATGAGTGGACTTGTCACTAGCCGTCGAGACCTTCCTTATGGACGTCTTCTTTCCTTACTTTTCACCAACCTTCCGGGGGTTCCTCGTATTGCCTCTACTCTAACTTCCTCCGTTGCCATTGACCTTGCGACACTTCGCAAGATGTCTTCCCACAAAGGGAAAAAACGTGCACACTCCTCTTCTTCCGGTGATACGGAAGCCGAAATCGATGCTTTTACTTTTAGGGATGAGAATGAGGAGATCGAGGTGGACAGCACTATTCCCCCGAACTACGGGATGGTAGAAGGCGACGTGGATCAACACATTGCGGCTCTACATCGCAATGTCAACTAATTGAGGAATGAACATCGGGCTTTTGAGAAAAAGATGACAAAGGAGGTGAAAGGCGTTAAGAAAATGTTAAAGGCCATCATGAATGCCATTTCATGTAATATCAGCATGGATGCGGGTGAACCATCTCACCCATGATGACATATCTATTTTTCATTATGCTTAAAAACAATTTAACTTTGATTTGTATGTTTGGAAACAATTTATCTTTGGGTTGTTAGTTTTGAGAACAATTAACTATGTTTTCTTAGGTTTATTGCAAACATTATTATGGATTTGGTGATGCATGAACAATTTTAGTCTTTGGTTATGTATGACCTATGCCTCTATCTATCTTTGCTTGTAATCATGTATATTTTTTTGGTGTGATATGTATGATTACATTATATGCTCATTAGCTTGACATGACTGAAAAATTGTATTGGTTTGATATGTTTGCATATATTGGATAGTTTATATATATGTACTCACCCTCCTTGGCAAGTTCTTGGTAATATCTCCATACATTTTTATAGATTTCAAGAAGTGGAGTTACACAATTAAGGGGGAGTTTTCTCTTCGAGGCACAAGTCAAGTGGGAGTCCTTTTTGTTAAAACAAAAAAGGAGGAGAAGGTATATATATGTGTATAAATGCACATGTTAACATGTTAAAGTTGTTTATACAATTTGTTCACAAATTGTAAATTTTTGTCTTTAACAAAAAGGGGGAGATTGTTGGGAAAATATGAATATAATTTATATCCTCTTTTGTTAATTCAAAAATATACAGTATGTTTATATAATTGTATACACTAACATTAACATATGCGCACATATACATCTATATAATCAAGCAAATAAATATTTATATTTATTTGTTACAAATTAAATCGTATAAATCGTCAAAATCCAAATCGTCTAAGATAAAGCGCCATCAACGTTCAAGATGAAGCCTTCGACGAAGATTCCTACAAGAATAAATTCAAATAATATGAGCTTACAAATAAAATAATTAAATAAATGTAAGTTTTTATAAAATTATTTTTATAAAAACTTTTAAAAAAATGACAAAGATTTTATAAAACTTATTTGTGTTGGTTGATTGAATCTAAGACTTCCCATTTTAAGCAAATAACAAACACAATCCTACTTTGAAACAATACACCACCATAATTAGCAAAGGAATCTCCCAAAGGGTTAAAATTTCAACATGCTTTGTGTATTGGTTTCCAAACTTCCATTTTTGTGTTTAAATTCAAACATTAGAAGTATGGGATCAACCAACCTTTTGAACATCTACTTTTCAGTTGATTTTTATGGTAAAAATGAGTTGAGTGTGGTTTTAAATAAAGTCCAACGTCTATATTGCAAAGAACAAGAAATGTCAGATGACTGACGGTCGAAGCCTCGGTCGACCGTGGTTCGGCCGTGGAAAGTCTGGACAGTTTTGAGACTTGGACCTTTTTCCTTATTTAAACCAACTCAATCCTCATTCATTACTCACCTCTTGCAAACACAAAACTTTCAGAATACTCTCTAACACTTGAGCTCGTATCTTTGAATATTAATTCATCTTTCAAGTTCAAGATTCAAGCAAGAGTCAAAGCCATCAAAGCTTAAACACTACTTCTATATTTTATATCATTTGTAATAGTGTAAGGATCAACTCTAGCCTATAGAATTAGAGTGAAGTAAGGTTATCTTTACCTCATTTGCAAGTTTGAAGATTAATTCTTGCAAGTGTAAAAATAGAAGTGTAAAAGGTTTATCTCTACCTTCAAAGAGAGAAGCTAGTAGATCAAACTCTTGGTGGGTGAGGCCATGGAGTGGATGTAGTGCAAGTTTGTTAACACTTGCATGAACCACTATAAATCATTGTGTTCAAACTTGTGATTGATGATATCTTTCTAACTCTATCTTTCTAACTCTATTCATTTATTTTAGATTAAACAAATTTTTATGAGTTAGATTATACAATAAATTTTCTATATATGTATTATGCCTTTAAGTGTTACTAACTTATTTTCGTAACAGAGCCTGAATTCATGCACTCTCGTTCATCTATAAATATGGGGCATGGAAGACCACACATAACGCTACTATTTCAAGTCCTTCGGTTCAACTACTTTTATCATAATTTGTAATCACTAAAAGATTTATTATACACAACAAAATGTTTATATTTAAATAATAACGCCTTTAAATATGCAGAGGTGAAAATTATATATATATATATATATATATATATATATATATATATATATATATATATATATATATATATATAGGGGAGTGTTCATGCGAGAACCGTTGTTAGCGCGAGAACCGCGAGAACCAATCTAAGTCGTCCAATTCCCCCTCCTTCAATGTCATTGCCCACCCATAAATTTCTCACATGCACCCTGCCACACCCTATCCATCCATGATACTTCCCATATCCAAGAAACGACTAAGATTGGTTCTCGCGGTTCTCGCATGAACTCTCCCATATATATATATATATATATATATATATATATATATATATATATATATATATATATATATAGGGTAAGGATCCAATAGAAACAGTGCACAATGGTAGAAACACTGCATCTAGTATAGGAACACTGCATCTTGTCTATAAACCACCGCATTCAACCTTAAATCATTACATCTTATTTAAAAAACACGGAATTCTCTTAAAACTAGTCTATAATTTATCAAATGGTCGATGGATTCTCATTTAAGAACAAATATATCTTGTCTAAAACCACTGCATCTAGAATAAAATCACTGTATCCTGTCTAAAAACACTGCATCTTATCTTATATATACATATAATTTATTTTATTATTTTTTATATAATATATACTAATGTTATCCATATTCAAAATAAAAAATCACTGCATGTCGATGATTCAATTATTTTTTCCTTATTTTTGTCATATTGACTAATATAGTAGTATTAAAAAAAAATCAAAGTTAAAACAAAAAGAAATACAAGTTATGATTCACTAGGAAAGTAGGAAAAATTACATGTGGAAACAAAATAGTCAGCCGCATATATTGACTAAATATGACAAAAGTTCATCAAAATGTTACGTTCGCAAATCGTTCGCATTTTAAGCGTTCGTATTTGATATTTATCTATATAGAGAAGGGATCTAGAGAGAATATCTCTTATATGGAGAATGATGAGAATACATCTCCACCATTCTCTCTCCTATAAAGCTTTCTACAAATAATTTTTTGTACCCCATTAATTTTAAAGTCTATATATCTTGCACAAATATAATTTTTTAATTAAAAAGATTATACCTTTAAATTCATATTAAAATCCTCTTTAATTTGATATCAGTATTGATATATTCCGGTATACGCAAATCAGATGCAACGTAGATTTAATCAGATTCGGTCGTTAGATGCGGATGCAAAGAAGATATAAACCAACTATTACAAACAATAAATCAGATGCAATTTACCGTAAAAAAGATACGAACTGAAATTTAATACAAATGTATGCCAACCACTTTATTTAAAATTTAATACAACAACCAATTACAAGATTAAAAATAAATGAATACAAATCACAACGCACTTATAAATCAAAACTATATTTCTTTTAATTGGAAATAT
Organism: Pulicaria dysenterica; assembly: GCA_947179395.2. Taxonomy (NCBI): domain Eukaryota; kingdom Viridiplantae; phylum Streptophyta; class Magnoliopsida; order Asterales; family Asteraceae; genus Pulicaria; species Pulicaria dysenterica. The sequence continues at coordinate 65,577,309 of OX359294.1, read as the reverse complement.
GAAAACGAAAAAGCAGATTGCATGAATACAAAAACAAAACAAAAGTTAACAAATTAGATTCTAGATAAAATATTCGAACCTCCTGTGTTTTTTCAACCGAAATGGATAACAACCAATTACAAGATTAAAAATAAATGAATAAAAATCAAAACCTACTTATAAATCAAAACCATATTTTTTTTTTCAATCGGAAATATGCAAACCATAAAACAGATTCCATGAATGCAAAAACAAAACAAAAGTAATTAACAAATTAGAACCTAGATAAAATATTCAAACCTACTGTGCTTTTTCAACCGAAATGGACAAAACCCACGCAGATAAGCTTCATTTGAGATGATGGGCTAATGTGGTGGCACCGTGAGAAGGAGGATGGGGTTGCCACTGCGTTTTTTTAAATCGGAAAAAGGCAAACCATAAGCTTTAACCCGGGGGATGCATCGAGAGGAATTTAATCACCGACGGCGTCTTGTAGGGGTTGCCATTTAACCCAACAACAAGGAGGGATCTGTAGCGGCGGTCACGTAGTGTTCGAGATCTGCATCTCGGTGGCGTGGGTACGATAACTGCATCTCGGTGGGATGGGGTTTAATGACTAAACTGACGGTGACAAATGAAACATGGCGGTGGTAAGGAGTGGAGACCGGCGGCGGAGACTCGGGTGGTGGCGGAGGGTAATGGAGGCGGCAGCACAAAGGTTTAATACTAGAAGAAGAAAACGTGCAGAAGAAAATTATAGGAGAGGATTGAGGGTTATTAATTAATGGAGGGAAGAGATATATTTTGTGGACTAATATACCCTTTTTAGCATCTTAAGTCATTTAAAATAAATGAAAAACTTTGAAAAATTAATAGCCGTAGATTAGGTAGATCGAATGGTTAAAAAGTGTTCTCATCAATCTCACAATTATAAGTGTTCTCATTTGATCATGTCTTTATATATATATATATATATATATATATATATATATATATATATATATATATATATATAACAAAATGCAGGAATATGGACAATACAATTTTTGTCCAGTAGTGATATATAATATTTATATAGACGTTGGAAGAGCTCATTTACTATCTTTATTGGTAGTTGAGGTGGTAAGTTCAAGACTTAAGTTCAAGTCTTACTATATACATAATTTCTTTTTTTTTCTTTTTCTTTTGTGACTAACAGTGCTAGCGCTATCAACTTTTTATTTTTTTTTACTAGCCCATAGCACTAGGATATTTTTTATTCTAGACTATTTGTTTTATGTACAATATATTTTTTTGTAACTTTTAATACATAATATTTGTTGTAAATATAAACATATATTTATAAACATTTCATATATAAGATATTTGTTTTAAAATCATAATACCAATAAATACATTTCTATAAATTAGCATATTTCATTCTCCATTTTGAATGGTTGTATGAATTTTTTTTATTAATATTGTTTCGGTTGTAAAGTTTAAAAAATGATAAATAGTATTTTTGATGTAATATGCATTACGGATTATATAAAAATGCAATTTCACCATATTGTGTATTGACGTTAGATTCTGGTATCATTTCTTTTTATTTTTTTGTTTCGGCGCGATAATATATAAGATAACCATTGAGAAAAATGCAACAATTGTGATTTGTTCATGTTGATGTCACTCTCAATATGTTAAAAAATGTTTAAAATAAACCTTCACCATGCTATATTTACTTTTTAGATTGTTTGGATGTTAGCTAAAAAATTAAATTTCTATATAATCGAATTCGAACAAAATATTATAAACACACAAGAATTTCTTAAAACAAACTTTCACTGTATTTTCAATGCTTTTTTTAGGTGTTATCCGTTTTATTTAAAATGTTTTTCCTTTTAAAGTTAGTTTTTATATTTTCTTTATTTAGTTTGTCCCGCTCCAACACGAGGATTAATGAACCTCGTTAGGTTATAAATTTGTAAAAACAAACTTTTTTGTTATATAGCGTCTAATTATAACCTTTAATCCTTTATTGTAATTTTGTGTTAGTCCCATGCCCCCATGTTCTTTATATTTTGACCCCTGCAAGATTGGCCCAACATGCCCCCCATATTTCTTACCTTCGTCACTTCGTGAATCGTGATGCTTGTCCTTCATTATTTAATGTTATTATTATCTGTATCTTTTGTTGTACGCCCATGTTATTACTTATTACTATTAAGAATTTTATATGAATCGTGTAATTGAAGTTTGTTCTTTTTAGAACAATAAATATATAATTACTAAATTTATTTTTAAATTTACTTTATTATCTATTACGGAATCCTTAACTTCTTAAAGAAAAATATTTTCATAAACATCTAGAACGGCTAGGCTACAAGCTATTAGAGTAGAGTTTGTTTGAACTATAATTTGATTTTAAGTTATGACATTTGAATTGATAATTTTATTTATGTTCATATTTTTGATTTATTTGTTTAGGTTTCTTAATTTAAATTTGCTCTTGATAGTCATTGGAATCAATTGAAAAAAAGCTAGAATGTTAGTTCCTTGTGATGAATGTAGAGCTTTATAGAATGTTAGCTTTATATTATTGTTGGATTTATTTGACTAGCAAACAAGTTTGATCTCATTATATGTTTTGATTTGTTACGTAAATCGTTATTATATACCGTAAAAACACACACCTATTTAAACCACACACATGTCCATAAAAAAGGCTTGAATTCTTAATATTAAAAAAAGAGACAACTTAACTATACCTCGTACACAAATTGTCTTGTCATCTTTACTATATGTACCTCCACATGTAAAAAATTCTTCGGTGCGCCACTACCGGAGTAAAATGATTGTATGTGTTTGATTTTTTTTTTTTATAATCAATGAAAGAACCTCTAAAGAACCTATTTAAACACACGTGTCTAATTTTAAATTTTATATAATATAATAGTGTACTTTCGAATTTTGGAGAAAATCTTTTGGCTACAAGGAAAAAGGTTGAGATGATAACCTCCACCACATATCGAAAGCCAATCATACTTAGTGGGTCTCTTCACTTACGTACGAGTGTCGAGTGTGATGTCTTGTTGATCACCTTGTGATCCTCAACCTTTGCCGACACTGGATGCTTTTAATGTGTTAGACAGGTGGGGATGCAAGGGAACATGATAGCCTCATCTCTCAAACTTAGAGTGAGGGTCTTGACTGGTGTATATTTGAGTTAAGTTTTTAGTTTTTGTTTTCTTTTTTCATTCATTCTCACAATACTCTGTCACACTTATCTTCTCACAATTCAACTTATCAAATCAATGGTTAAGATTGGTTTTTACGGTTCTCGCACTAAGAATGGTTTTCAAATGAACCCTCCCCTATATACAGGGGAGAGTTCATTTGAGAACCGTTTTTAGTGCGAGTACCGTGAGAAACAATCTCAACCGTTCCTTAGATATGGGAAGTTCATGGATCGAGAGCGTGGAGGGATAGAGCGTGGCAGGGTGCATGTAAGGAATTCATGGGTGGACAATCACATTGAAGGAGGGGAATTGGACGGTCAAGATTGGTTAGCGCGGTTCTCGCACTAACATTGGTCTCAAATTAACTTCTTCCTATAACCGCGAGAACCAATCTTAGCCGTCCAATTCCCCCTCCTTCAATGTCATTGTCCACCCATGAATTCATCACATTCACCCTACCACATTTGATCCCCACACACTCCACATCCATGAGTTCCACTTTATCAAATCAATGGCTAAGATTTGTTCTCGCAGTTCTCGTACGAAAAAAAATTCTCATTTGAACCGTCCCTTATATATATATTGAAGGTTCAAATGAGAATGATAAATTAAATGAGAATGGGAGACTCAATCTCAGGCGTTAATTTTGTAAGTGGAATTCATGGGTGGAGAGCGTGAGGGCATAGAGTATGTCAGGGTGCATGTGAGAAATTCATGGGTGGGCAATGACATTGAAAGAGGGCGGAATTGGACAGGTAAGATTGAGTCGTCCATTCTTATTTAATTTAAGGTTCTCATTTAAACCCTCCAATATATATATATATATATATATATATATATATATATATATATATATATATATATATATATATATATATATATATATATATATAGGGGAGGGATATTGTAAAAATGATTTTAGAGTACAAAGAGTAAGGAGAGATAAGGACCCTTGGATCAAGCAAAAGTCAAGATCAAAAAAGTCAAAAAAGGTAAAAAACCAACTAAAAAAACGTTCCAGATTTTAAGATTAAAGGGCAATTTTGGAAAACTTAAAAGTAACTTTTCAGTCTGTAAACAAAACTGTCGACAGTTTGTTTCCGGCAACTGAAGCCATCGACCGTGCATCAGCGGAACAGTCTTCGATTGTGCATCTAGCGAGTAGCGACACTGCATCGACGGCGGCAACTGCCGACAGTGCATCGAGGAGCGGCGACCGGCGACGGTGCATCTGGAAAACCAAAAAACGATTGTGCATCTGTCAAAAATCATCGATTGTGCGTCGGGAATGGATACGTGGGATTATTCTGTAAAACATCATCGAATGTGTGACGGTGCATCTGGAAAGAATGAGAACCGGCCATGGGTTTCGAGAACGGCGGCAGCAGACGGTGGTAATCCAGGGGGCGACGGGATCTGAATCAGATTCTAGGGTTTGCGTACCACACGTTCGCGAGGTTGCTCCGGCGACTTCATGGGCAGCGGCGACAAACGACGGGATCTGATTAGCATGACTCAACGACGGCAAACGGCGGCAAATGGCTGAGGCAGCGGAGGAGTGGGTCTGAGGCGATTAGGGTTTTTTGAAGGGAAATGAGCGGCGTATGAAGATCAGACGTGGGGACATGGGATGTAGAGAGAGAGAGAAATTTTTTATTTTTCTTAAACTTTCTTTTTTACCCTTTTGTTAGTTTTTTTTTTATCATGACACGTGTCAGACTCACGTTTTTCCTTACCATTTTTACCATAAAACTCTTTTTATTTGATCCTGATTCTCTATATATATTGGAAGGTTCAAACGAGAACTGTTTTCGTACGAGAACTGCGAGAACCAATCTTGGCCGTTGATTTGATAAGTGAAATTAATGGATGTAGAGTGTGGGGGGATCAAGTGTGGCAGGGTGCATGTGATGAATTCATGGGTGGGCGATGACATTAAAGAAGGGGAAATTGGACGGCTCAAATTGGTTCTCGTGGTTCTCGTACGAAAAACAGTTCTCGCTTGAACTTTTGCCTATATATATATACTAGCTAAGCGACCCGCGTATCAACACGGGATGATATAAGTTAATTTTAAATTAATATAGTTTTAAAGAGTATTAAGACGTATAGTAAAAATAATTACAAAACATAGATATGAATATAAAATCTCGTAAGAAATGAATAATTATTACATAATTTTGAAATTTATACATAAGATTGTCATTAGATTTTATTTAGAACCTCTTAATAAACAACATTCATAGTTTTACTAGTAGGGTTTCCTTAATCATCGCAAATTAAAAGTTTTAACCTTTCTTTACTCTTCACTCAATAAACTGTCACATATAACTGTCCATGAGTGAAAACGTGTCTTTTTAGTACCTCTTATAAATACTTTTTTTAAGAAATATAAAATTACATTACACGTCTAAAATTTTTAGTATAATATTAATGTGTTTCTCGTGATGGAGCTTTATCCCGATATTGTAAAACCATAACTATAATATTATTATTGATGTTGTTTATAAGCGACTCGTGTATCAACACGGGGATGATATAAGACAATTTTAAATTTATATAGTTTTAAAAATAGTAACACGTTAAAAATTTAGAAAACATATATATATGAATATAAAATCTCGTAAGAAATGATAAACATTACAGAAGTTTGATATACATAAGATTATCATGATACTTTCTGTAGATACTATTTATAAACAACATTCATGGTTTTATTAGTAATTTAACGCACACACAAACTAAGCTATTTAATTTGAAATGGGCTAATGGCATATCTAACTTGGGTATTTTTCATACTTTTATAATTGTTGCCCAATTCATGATTTTTTTTGAATCTACTGAATGTTATTTTTCCTTTTTTGATATCATAAGATATCAAAGATATCTTTCACAGTTGATTTGTGAACTCACTACCTCGCGTTTACTAAATGAATTGCACATAAAATCAACGAATTTTACTAAGGCAGAGTAGGAAATTAGAGATAAAAATGAAGAAAATATAAATCTTCAAACACTTATATATAATTTTTGTTTCTTAATATAGCTTTTAGGTAATTCAATCACATAATTTGATGAATCAGACAAATGAGATGTGTTAGAATAGTGGAATTAAAATAGAGCTTACGAAAGGATCTACTAATTTTTCTTTCTTTTCTGTATAGTAACATAATTGAGCATTGAAATTTTTATTTTAAAACTTAGCGCGTTATTATAATTGTATTTTTCCCTTTGGCATATGAATGATAAGATTGACGTGAATAGCTAAATGACGTAAATTCAATTTATTTATATTCTATTTAGAAATGACAAAAAGTATATATAGAATTGCATGCCAAACCAAGAACAAATGGTGTGGTTGTAAATATTGAACAAACTTATAATTTGAAATTAAATATACCATTAGATATATGATTTAGAGGAATCCGTAAACTTCTACTATCACTTTCAATTGATATTGAACTGGTATGAACAGAGTTGTCATATGTGAAATGAATCACCTTTGATTTTTTCCTTTCTTTTGAATTCCTTCCCAATGAAGGTCGTTTTGGAGCCGACGAAGAATGTTGTTTATTTTCCATAGTTAATAGCTATAAAAAAGAATAAGAATATATTAAATTAGCATATGTGAATCGTTTTCATGAAATTTAAACATAACCTTTTACCTGAAGAATAATAATGAAATGGTGCACTTTGATTGATAATGACAAATGACAAATGATTATTAAAGATCACCTATTTATATCATCATCTATTTTTTTTAAAAATTTAAAAAAATGTTTTCCCACCATTACAACATACAATTTTTAAATAATTTCTTAATCCTTTAAACATAACAAATTTACTTAATAATAGGAACATTCAAAAGGGATTAATTTTGTTATAGTTCAAACGGTTGAATTTTCAATTAAATTCAAATTCAAATGGTTGTTATATTATTCATGTATATCTCATCGCCTACTTCCTTTTTCTTTTTGTTTATATTTTCAAACTTAATCTATCAATTATTATTTCATTTAAATCACATTTTAAAATTTTTTAAATCTAATTCTAAAAGTAACTTTCTTACCTAACAAAGTGAAGTAATTTTAAACCAATTACATACACGTCAATTAGAAATATGTATTCAATTCAAATTTAATATATATATATATATATATATATATATATATATATATATATTATCTTATCCACGATTAATTTAAATATATATTATTATCTTATCCAAGATTAACAAACACATGAAGTTTGTTATAAAAAAAATTTCCTTAAGAGATTTGATGGAATGTGACGTAATAACTAATATATTTTTTATTTTCTTTAATTTTTTTTTTAAATCAAGTGCTATGATTGGTGGAGATTTTTTAGGGAAAGGGTTGATGATGTAAGTAACCATTTTCTTTTAATAGTTTTAATTTTAATAGTTGCTTATATATATGATTCTTTAATTTTTTATATTGATTGATGCGTCTTTGTCTGTTTTAAATGTTATCTATTTTTATATAAATTTATCTTAAATAAAACAAAATTTAAAAAAATCATTTTAATACTTTTTATCGAAAGACCGAGGAATCATTTATTATATCGACTATGATACGTAGATAGAATAAATATAAAAAAGATATAAATTGTTTTATGAATAATCTACCCACTACTATTAATGGACAACAAACAATTAAAAATATACTATTTTAAAAAAAGTGTCATATTACAATAAAATTTATACCAAAATGTAGATAAAAATGAGACGGTCGAAAATACATAATTATTATTTCTCTAAACAAATTATATAATAAGTTCTTAAACATATTTTATAAACAACCTATAATTAATTATATTAATATACAAGTTTTATAAAACCCCCTCACATTTTAAATCTAAAAGTAACTTCCTTACCTAACAAAGTGAAATAATTTTAAACCAATTACATACACGTCAATTAGAAATATGTATTCAGTTCTATATATATATATATATATATATATATATATATATATATATATATATATATATATATATATATATATATATATATATATATATATTATCTTATCCACGATTAATTTAAATATATATTATTATCTTATCCAAAATTAACAAACACATGAAGTTTGTTATAAATTTTTTTTTCTTAAGTGATTTGATGGAATGTGACGTAATAACTAATAACTAATATAATTTTTATTTTCTTTAAATTTTTTTTAAAATCAAGGGTTATGATTGGTGGAGATTTTTTAGGGAAATGGTTGATGATGTAAGTAACCATTTTCTTTTAATAGTTTTATTTTTAATAGTTGCTTATATATATGATTCTTTAATTTTTTATATTGATTGATACGCCTTTGTCTGTTTTAAATGTTATCTATTTTTATATAAATTTATCTTAAATAAAACAAAATTAAAAAAAATCATTTTAATACTTTTTATCGAAAGACCGAGGAATCAGTTATTATATCGATTATGATACGTAGATAGAATAAATATAAAAAAGATATAAATTGTTTTATGAATAATCTACCCACTACTATTAATGGATAATAAACAATTAAAAATATACTATTTTAAAAAAGTGTCATATTACAATAAAATTTATTCCAAAACGTAGATAAAAACAAGACGGTCGTAAATATATAATTATTATTTCTCTAAACAAATTATATAATAAGTTATTATACATATTTTATAAACAACCTATAATTAAATATATTAATATACAAGTTTTATAAAACCCCCTCACATTTTCATAAAAGCCCCTAACATATTTTATAAAATCCCCCAGAATTTTCACAATGCCCCCTTCCAATTCCTTAAAGATTTTTGGCATTTTTGACGTCAGGCAATTTTCGATTTTTTTTAATTTTTTTTTAAATCAAGAATTGTGATTGGTGGATTATTTTTTGGAAGAGGGAGAAACCCTTTTCTTTTAATTATAATATAAGATAATATATGTATGTGTATGTGTATGTGTATGTGTATGTATATAGAGAGAGGGAGAGAGGAGAATAGTGATGTGATATTAACATGAAAATAGAAACTTATGAGTTAGATACTCTTGATCTTAGTACTTTTAAGGTGAGCAATGAATGTGAAAAAAAATTATATTATTAATTCATTTTTTGCACTCGTTTACTTACATATATACATACTTTCATACATTTATACATTCATACTTACTGACTTGTATAGTCGTATGCATACTTACATACATACATGCTTACATATACATATATTTACACGCACACACAGGGACGCATAAAGGTATTTATTTTTACAACTAAATTCATTAAAAAAATGATGTTGATTTTAATAATTAAAATTATGCTTTATATAAATCTAGCAATTGTGGTCTCTTTTCTGCCCAAGTTCTTTCAAGTAGTCTATTTACCTATTGGTAGAGTTATAACTCTCTACATCAACCTCCTAATACCCTCTTTTTACAGAATTAAGTATTATTGTTATTGTTGTTGTAATGCACATGAATCATGTTTAGTGGGAGCTTAAATATTAATACAATATATATAACTATTTAAGCCTACTATTTAAAAATACATGTTTAGTATAATAGTCTGTAATTCGTTAGGTTATAAAAATACAAGGTAAACTTCTTTCTTTTTCTTTTTTTTTTGTGGTATACCAATTAATATAGCATTAATGAATTTTACTTGTACATAAAAATAATATTCTTTTATTTTAGTGGTATACCAATTAATTTTTTATATAAGAAAATTCTGCCTCGTCGCCAAGGTCTCTCGTCATGTCAATTATATCTTCAACGATCTCCAATATAACATCAATTACGCCATCTTCATAACCACCATCCTCTTCCCTTTTAGATTCTGGTATCACGCTGAAGATGTCATCATCCTCAAAATAACTATAACAACCATGATCTTTAAAGGCTTGTTACTCAGCTGTATCAGACATTGGTGAAAGGTGTCTCTTCTTAAAAGGTTAAGAGTTCAAGTCTCGTACTAGACAATATAATAGATTTATGAGTAGGTTCCGTGTGCGTGAGTGTGTGCACTTTGAATCTTCATTCGTTTTCTTTAGTGAATATCATGAAAATGCGTGCACGCGATAAACACTAGAGTATCTCTTATGATAGTGTTGATACTTCAATTGTAGAAAACATGTGCACGCACACACCCTAGTGTTGATCTTGAGATGGATCGTATCACGTATCAGCACTATCATAGACACTTAAAGATCATTATGCATACTTCTAGCCGACATCCATCGTAAATAACAAAGGTTAAAGTCACTTAGCGTAAGATTTAAATGCCAAAATTTTTGCAAATAAATGTAGCATTTATACAACATAAACGAAAAGGACCAACCAAAAACAGTAGTAGTACAACATACTCTCCAAGATTCTCAACTACAATCAAGAGGGGGATGATTCCCGGGCGAGTATTTCTCTAACCTGAAAAACGTGAAGCTCCATGTGTTCCAGAAAGAAAGTGCAACTAAACATAAACTCGAGTCGACACAAGAAACTTGAGTTGATTATACACATTTTCAAAGGAATTGTATTATCCCATGATCAAAAGAAAACGGCTTTGAGGATGAAAAAATAGTTCTTTTTTTCAAATCTTTTTCATGGGGTATGGAAACTTATCCTACAACCGCAACATGGTTAAATTCAATAAATTCTGGTTTCACTCCTTTTAAATGGCTAGATTCTTCATTGCCTCTAGCTTTTCTACTTTACCGTTTGACTCAATACCCCCGTTTTCAGCATTCTCATGTACCTGTTGGGAAGCTTTGTTTGCAGCTATGTTTGAGCAGAGGCTGCCTTCAAAGTAGGTCGAGTATGGAAACTCTTCTGCACATCGGTTTTTCCATCCTATGAAAAATTTGAAAAACAAAACATCATATACAGAATGAGAGCTGCGTGATAAGAATTTACTTAAGGAAAGACAGATAGCGAGACTGACTTAGTGCAGCATCTCGATCACCAAAACTAGCAACCAAAATCTTGTGAACTGCAACACAGTCTTTCAGCTTCCATTCTTTCACATGTCCAAGTGCTCCATTACTAATTCAATGACAAAAAAAGACATTCAAATATATATGTGAGAGGTTGAGAATTTCAGATGCAAGATATAACGCATAAACTTGAAAGTTGAAACAAATATATTGTGGATATTTCTCTAGTTAAATCATACGAACTCTAATGAAAAATCTCATCTGGGTAATGAAATCACTTAATAAAGCTGGTTTACCTCAAAACGGGGTTATTAGGTGATTCTTCGATCAATTTGATCGCCTCTGCCTTCTTGTTAGGTTCTAAACAATAGATCATCTCTGCTACTGCTGCTCTGTGCATCAAGGAATCTGCAAAATTACACACACGGTATCTTAACAGAATGTAAAGATTGTGATAGAGAACGTATCATAGTCCACCTTTATGTGTTTATTACCCTGCAACTAGAGGCCCAGTCCAATGGGCCTAAGGCCTGTTAAGGAGAAGATTATATAAATAGCTTATTAGGGGAGAAAAGGGGACATCGAGAATTATCATCTGATTTGAGTTTCAGCTTTGAGGCTTGGGCAGGAAGATACCACTGATGGTTCTTCTCTGATTTAGGGCAGGGGAGTTCTACTTGATCTCCTGATTTCTTTCATTCTTGTAATCATATATAAAATCAATATAGCTATCATACCCTACTTTTCTGTTTTGATTCTATTTCATCCATCTTGTTGATTTGATTCCTATCAATCAGATTGTAAATTCATGCACACATAATCACTAGCATAGAAAGGTGATGGATGACCTTTATGTTGCTCGAGGAAAATGCTATTTGCCTCCATTAGAGATTTATCATGCAGCTGACTACAAAAGAGAAGACAAAAAAGTTCAATAAGATATAACGTACAGAAACGAGTGAGGATGCATTATATATGTTATAGATAAGCATGAAGATAACCTGAAAGTTGGTCGTTCTGCTTCTAATACTCCCGAAATTAGTTTTTCAGCATCAGTTGTAGGAGCCGACCTTGATGCTACTTTATGGAAGAATCTTATCTGTAAAAAACGATAACTATAATTAACATTTCACCTTTTTTCGAAATTGAGATATGAATAAAATAAACAATTGAGGATACATATGTAATCATCACATGGTTATGATGGAAGGACGTAATGACATACCAAGCAGCAATGAGTGTCAGGGTTCTGATCATCTAGTTGTACCAGGTGCTTCAAAGCCTTGATAAAACAGAAAAGCAGTCAAAGGGTTAGAATTGAGAGATTTAAGTCAACCTTGTTACTGTATAGTACTAACATTACCACAAATATTACATTATATGAAGCATGTCCACTAGAGGTGGACATCTGACCCATTTAAGATAAACGGTAAATTTGGGTTATACTTCGCCTCTGAAAGGTCAAATGGGTGAACTTAAAAACATCAGCTAATATGGAACAGGTTGAACAAGACAAAAGTCGCCCTCAGTGTATTCATGATGCATGAAACCGCTTAAACGTGTTGCTTACAAAAATAAGAATATCATTAAGCTTGCAACAATTTAGTTCTTTAATCATAATTTTAACATTAGTTATTTACAAAATCCAAGAAAATAGAAGACAAAAGTGTCTGCAGGCCATCTGACAGACATGTTTTGACCAGTTACCCAACGTCTCAACCCACCCATTTTACCACCTCCAAGGATTACCAACAAAACATGCCTACACTGCAACAGAAACTGGAAAGGTCGCGGAACATAAAAAAGATGAATTGTTATAATATACTGCGACAACAAGATGGAGTGAGAAATTTACTGTTGAAGTTTTCTCACTAGAAATAAGCATACCTGCAAGGCAAGCAAGATTTTTTCCTTTCTCATATTAACTTCAAACGATAGTAAATGTGTCTCCAAGTGATCAGATGAATGCTTTTGAAGCAGTTTCAGGTACTTCCCAGCTTCCATTAGAGGATCTTCAATCTAGGTCAAAGAGAAAATATTACTTTACATACTGGTTAAGGAAAAGATAAGTCATTCTCAAAAGTGTGTATCTTTGATAAAACACAGTACACTATTTGATAAATGACACGAAGAAAACCTGCAACAACTTTGCTCCGTGTGGATCCGGATCAACTGTCTTGACATTTTTTTTCCCATACTTGGAAACACCACCTACATTAGCTTCCTCGCTCTTTACCTCTGCTTCCTAAGAAAACATCAAAGAAAAATATTTCATGCGACCAGATAAAAGCTATACATGTCAATTTCGAACCATATGAGGGTTATTTTTTAATATTTAACAGGTTAACTGGGTAAATTAAAATAAAAAATAGCGTAAAAGGAAGCGGGAAATGGGTCAAAAGTAGACCCAAAGTGCATTTTAATGCATAAAACTCCTTGATTCTTTTATTAATAGATCAAGTAAAATACAAAAACTTAATTGAGGGCAAAAGTGTTCCGGTTCAATCCATCGTTTGCAAATAATTAGCCATTTACACTTGTTACCCAACTTGTGCATAACTTGCCCAACCCAACCAAACCAATATGCCACCTCTATAAAAGCTCTTTAACTTAAAAGTGTTTAGGGTGAAACTGAGTAAACTGGCATGTACCTTTTTCGCTCGCGCTTCAGCCTTCCTCTGCTTTTGCCTCATTTTCTTCTTTTGGGAAGCAGGCAATTTTGCTAGTTCGTCATCCTCTTCTGTTGATGATTTTGAAGGAGAATCATAAAGCTTGATGTAGCATCTGCACCAGCCAAAGGGTGACAAATAAGAAAAGGAAAAAAGAAAAAGAAAAACATTTGCCAGTACAGGAAACAAAAATGTCAAAACTCAAAAGGGACAGATATATTCAATATCTCAAGAACCTACGGTTTTCCTTCTCAATCAACAAGACAAAATATGATTAAAAAATGGACTAATTACATAACAAGGTAACCAACTTTGGTCCAATTCTATTTTTCCTAACCAACTTTTAAACCTAGTAAAATCCATCACAGTTTCAAATAAGGTAAACCAGCTTTCAAAGTTCCAATTTAGAATAGTCTGATCAGGTAGACTGTTAGATTGAAGAAGTGGTAGTTTAACATTACAAGTCATGAACTTTTGACAATGTGGAATTCTTTTTGCAATGACGTCCTGAAACTTCTAAAACTTTGATGATATTATAATGGGAAAATTAAGAAAATAAGAATTTAAGAAGGGTTTAGGGTTTAGAAACTAATTTATGAAAACAAGCAAAAAAAATTCAACTTTACCACTTTGAGCACAAAAATCACCAATTTTAACTAAGAACTCGCCAAATTCATCTGGAGCGATCTGTTCAGATCATAGGCGACACGTGTCACCATATTCACGAACTTCGTCTCACGTTTTTTCACCAAATTCACAATTATCACTTTGATTTTAATATTATTATATACTAGGTTTTAAAAGGCATAAAGCGCTCCAAAGCGTTAAGGGTCCTGGAAGCCGAACGCTAAGAGCTAAGCAAAAACGCTCACTTTAATCACATGAAGCACCCAAAATTCACAAAAAAATACACAATACTTGTATATTACGTAACTTCTACATATATGTCATATGCTACCTTATAGATACTTAAGCACCAAAGTGTCAATGCATATATTCAAAGCTCACAAGTAATTTTACACCAAATATCTATACTACTATATTAAGCATACAACACTCTCCTCTTTAAAAATTAAGAGTTCTTAATTTTTCAATCAAAACTAAATCTCCACCCTTAATTTTATTTACATTAATCTCATTCATCAATTCATTAAACATTCCACCTTCTTCTCTACTTTAACAAATAAATGTTTAAATTACGATGAATTGTAATTTAATATTCTATTTTTGACTAACATTAAAACGGTATAAGTTTTAAATGGTATTCAAGTTCACCTTGTAATATTAGTAATATTTGTAACATCTCATATTGTTTTAATGTAAAAGTGCGTAAACAATATTACCACACTATTAAAAAAATTCATATAACATATATTTGATGAGTAATACTACTTAAATTATTTTAAATTTATTGTAACATTCATACTTCACTCGCAAGCATCACAGCCTCCTCCGTTCTTTTCACCACAAGTATTCACCATCATCATTCTTTGATCGTCGCCTAAGTACTTATATTTCTAAGAACTCACAACAAAATATTAGATCATATTACCTAGCTTCTACATATATGACATATGCACATACACTAATATCCAAAGCCCGTTCAAAAAGCCTAAAATAATCTGAACCTACCTAAAGCTTAAGCGCTGCTTTGCGCTTCCACTAAAGTGGAGAAAAGAGCTCATTTTTTGTCGATCACAGTAATCGTAGTGCTTAGGTGTGTACAAAGCGCTAGGTCTCATCACTTTAGCGCTTAAAGCGCGCTTTTTTAAACCAAGATTATATAATTTTTAACTAATTTCATTTATTACTTGTTTCTCTTATAACTTTTAGTACATAATGTTTTGGTGTAAATCTGAACACATCTTTGTGACCGTCTTATAGTTATTTAAGTTTCGGTCAATTTTAATTATTCAACACAATGTATTTGCAAACTCAAACTATGCATTGCGATAACAAGAAAAATTGAAAAACTGCATTACAACAAAATTGCAAAATTGGTCACTAATATATATTTACTATTTAGATTCACACCAAACATGGGAAGAGTTCATTTGAGAACCGTTCTTATTGCGAGAACCAATCTTGGCCCTTGATTAAATTAAATCAATGACTATAATGCTAATGACTCATTAATGAGCCCTCATTAATGGCTCACTAAGAGGGATATTTTAGAAAAATCAAGTCTCATTTAATAATGACTCATCCACTCCGACTCAATTCACAGTAGGGTAAATATGTAAATGACCAAAATACCCTTATTAATGAGCATTAATGGTGGTTACAAACGGTTCTCGCAGTTCTCGCATTAAAAACAGTTCTCAAATGAACTTCTCCCCACCAAACATTATACATTAAAAGTTATCAGAGAAGAGCAAATTATAAAAATATAAATTAATTAATTTAATATATGCTCTGCTAACAAAATTCGTGACTTTCATTTTTATTATTTGTTTTTCTCTTATAAATGCAAATATATAATGTTGGTGTCAATCTAAATATATCTTTTTGACCGTCTCATTAATATCTATAAACATTATTGCTGTACAATATTTATCCAACAAAATATATTTTTCCAGACCATATTAACCAAATAATACATTTTGTTAAATTAATGTCATATTATAATAAAATTTGTACCGCCGTGTAGATAAAAAGAGATGGTAATGAAATTAATTAATAAATATACTAATACTAATTTTATTATAATATAAAAACCAAAACCGAAAATGTAATGAAACGCGTGAGACGGAGTTCGCAAATTTAGTGACATGTGTCACCTATTTGTTGGTCAGATTAATTAAAGTTTATAATAATAATACAAAAATCAAAATCAAAGATGTTTCACCTTATAGCTCCAGCTGCTGCCTTGCGAAAGTAAGCATGAGCATGAAGCCGGTCTTGAAATCTTAGCATTTCGATATAGGCACGAAGAGTCATTTTTCTTAAGCAATAAGAATGGAAATCAAATTGGTCTTCGGTTATATCTGCATAATGTTTCTCAACCGCCAAGAACTTTTTCAATGCCCGTCCAAGCTCACCCTGCCGAAAATAACTGTCCCCGGAAGCAAGTTCATACCTTAAAAATGGAAAAACATTCAGCAAACTTTTCAAATATTTCAGTTTGTCACATATATTTGATATTAAGTTTTGAACAAACACTAACCACATGCACTGCATGTCATGCAGGTTATTATGTTGTTCACCGTCTTTTGTGAACAATGCAGCTGTCTTTTCTGCAACTACAACCTATCAAAATTCATATAAAAAGGATATTCAATATTAGAAAAGGTGTACACATATAAATTCAGTAAGCGGAACAAAACATATTTGGAGTTTTGGACCTGATCGGCATGCAGCATCCTTTTAACGCATTGGCTATTTACATAACGATCTGCAAGATCCATGCACCTAGCTTCATCTGCCAATGCAGCTGCGGCTGTAAAGTCCCCAGCATGTTTTAGTATCTTACTCTGTAGAAAAAATAAAGGACGGGGCACCCCGTTAAGTACTGTATACTTTGTACCAAATTTATTGAATTTGATAAGTTTTGTTGTCTATCCTTGTTATGTTACTGTATTAATAACATAAACTCCAATTATATTCACTAGAATTTTCTTACTCCCATCTAATTTGTTTAAATTATTCACAATTAACCAAATTCATACTAAGTAAATGAACCAATACCCCAGTCGAGTGTGATTGGATATGGTTGTTGTACACTTGTACTCGGACTAAAAATGTGGATACAAGGGAATACTCTTAAAATTCCTTCTCAATAAAGAATGCCAAGGACTTTAACTGTGTTATCTTTCTAGATCCCTCATGCTCTGCATTAACTAGATTCCTTTATGGTTCTTACATGACTGGATTGTTAATTGGTAGATTGCAAGTTTCTTACTTGGCTTCATTTCTAATTCATATAGGAGAATCAATTAACCACCTTATTTAAATGGATCTGAATTACAAAATGTTATGAAGAAAACAATGTTGTAAACTTTAAGAAACTTTTTTGAGGATCAACATTAATAGAACATTCAGAAAAAATACAAGTTCTTAAACAGGTAATAGATTATGGTTTACTGTAGAAGAACCAATAATATTCCATGTATAAGATTATCAGAGACAAACAAAAAGGAAAATGGATCGAATAAGCAGACCTTGACAGAGTATAAATCAATAACAGTCGGAGTATGCTGCATAGCTTCCTCGATTTTAGCTAGAGCTATATCGTACTGGGCTCGTCTGTCATAATGCTGCAGAAGCATAACAACATAGGCATGAGAATATACAAATTTATTCAAGACCAAACCACTTATGCCACATAAAACAGACCTGAGCCAGATAAAACAAAGTCCACATAAGTGTTGAAGGTGGCTCTTTTTCTGATCTGGAGTTAACATGTAACCCAACATATTACTACAATTCCACGAAAAGGGAACCAATAAATGAAGTTCATGGTCATATTTTACCTTCCAGGGAATCCACCTGTCCTTTTGAGAGATTCCTCCAGCCCAAGAACCAATTTTTCAAGAATATCAGCCTATAATAAAGGTCAAAACATGTCACATCTATGCAAACGTCTACAACATTCAACGAGCTAGCTAGAACAAACCTTCCCAGCATGATCATACAACGGAGAAAGATCAGAGAACAATGACGGGACTCCCTACATTTCCATTAATACAAGTATGAGTTTGCATATGAAAGAGACGTCACCAAAAGAATAAACACCCAAACAATGAGTACCTTTGTTAGAAGAGGTCTGACATAGTTGTCCGCCGCTTCCTGAAACTTTTCGGCATCCAAAAAATCTAGCGGAATCCTCTAAAAGATAATGTTGTGATTTTAAAACTTCCCTCAAGAATTTTAATAGAAAGTAATGAAACATAAAACATTCCAGTTCAAAATTCAGGTAGTAATTGGTATAAGTAGAGAGAAAATTAATCACCTTAACAGCAGAAGACCAGGTGTATTGCTGCGCAAGAGATTTGTACAGAGCATCCAATTTATTTATTTCATCAGAAGAATATTGACCAGTCTCCGAATGCAATCCAACACACTTCTGTAATCCTTCATAGTATCTAAAGAGTGGAAAGGCTCCGTTGTTTTTATTTTATTCTTTTAAAGTCAGAAATCTAGCAACTAATTACAGCATTTTCAACAGATTATGTTTTCATGTACCTGTAGTTGTCAGGATTCATCGTAAGCAGCACCCTGTACAGCTTTTCAGCTTCATCAAGACAATTAAGCTTCACAAGAAGAGAAACCTCCTCTTCCTTGTAGGATAATTTATCAACCTATTATGAAAACAATTAGGTTATGAAATGAATCCAATTGTCCGTGTCATCTTAATAAATTACACAAAGTAAATATGACATAAACTTACAATCTTGGACTCTTTTCTGCGCAACTCCTTGAGCGCTTTCTCAAGAAAGCCACACTCCTCCAATAAAGATATCTGCATGCCAAATGACAAACAATCATAAAACTCAGTCTCATTATGAGTTTATGACCATATAAGATTCTCTAAATAAGCTACTTTGAAAAAAGTTTCTGGGGAAAATAGCCGTATAAAAAGTTATTTATGTTAACATGATTAAAATGCAGTTGGTTTTCTAAATCCACTAATTGAGTTAATATTGACAATGGTTTCAACAAATCAACGAAAAAGTTTCATCTTGATAGCAATATTACCTATCACAACTATTACCTTGTATAACAGCATCTCCCCATGTTCACAACGTTCACTTTCTGGAGGATAATCATCCTCAAGAGTCCCCTCATATGCTTCCAGGATATCAATTGCTTTTGATGCACTTGTGAAACATCCATAAAGAAGTTACAAAAAGCAAAAGAAAATAATGAAACTCCTATCATAACCGATAATTTGCAGAAACCTACCTTTTCTCTCATCGAGACTTAAAGATAGTTCATTGATCAGGAAAGTAACATATGGAGAAAAAATCTACAGGTAACTTCCACGAAATAAACAGAGAGCTGCTAACCAAGTACTTACCAAAAAACATGAATACTAATAACCAAAAGACAGTTCCATTTTGTTTTCTAAAGGGCAGTGTTGATACAATAGCTTTTCATATGATTGCGCACATCCTTAACAATGGTGATGTATCATAGAAGCTAAAAGTACGGCAAATTAACATTCTCAAGTCTCAACATTCAACGATCTTGTATATAATATGGATGACAAAAGGAACACTTAAAAGACTTTAATTATAATGAGGAAAGAAGATCACAACTTACTTTGAGTTTAAATGATGAGAAACCGCAAAACCAATCCAATTCATCCGATGATTAGGTTTTAAAGTCAGCAATCGTTGTCTAGTTTCAACAAAACCAGACAAGTCACGCATTTGTGCCTATATTTGGATGACAAAAGCACCATCAGTTACCCAAAACAAAGAAAATAAGGGATGACAGAAAAGACCAGACATAACACATAAAATTCAGAGTCATTGCTGCTAATAATTATCATATGCTAAATAAACATTAACGTAAATCGTCGCTTTGCATCCATGCTACAGTTATAGATCAGCTTTGTCTCTTTGACCAAAATTAAGGGTCCTTTTCTCACAAAGATTTCAAATAATTGTTTATGTGCAGTTCTTATATAATTTATAATTGCTCACAGTGGTATGGTAAGTAACAAGTAGAAAGAAAACTGAATTGGTGACCATAGTAAGGATATATACCTGTAAGAGAGATAGGTCCCTAAGTATTTCAATGTTGTCAGGATCTATCCTCAGAGCATTCCTGTAGCATTTTATTGCCTCTCTATATTCTCTGTCCGATCGGTAAAGAAGACCATAAACGTGCCAACAAACATGGCTTTTAAGGTCATTCTACAATAGTACAATTTATTAAGTGAAATGAATATGTGACAATGTACTAATATAGAAAGTAATCTGAAGTAACTATACTTCCAACAAACATGGCTTTTAAGGTCATTCGACAATAGTACAATTTATTAAGTGAACTGAATATGTGACATTGTACTAATATAAAAGTCATCTGAAAAAACTTTACTTCAATGTATGGTTTAAAAGTTACCCAACCTTCAATCCCAGCCGTACAAGCTCATATGCTTCTTGCTTACGGTCCATGCAGTTCAATGTTAATCCTTTCATCGAGAGAGTTTCTAGTGACAAGAAACGTAAAACGTATGAGAAAATTATATAATTTCCCGCTGTATCATGCAACCAGCGCCACAATTTAACAAAAATAAAAGTATGTTAATTAAATTGGTACAAAAGAACAACTGTGTTTTTTTTCCATTTCATTTCTACCAGAAGCATGTGTACCAATATCTGCATAGAAAGACCAACATGCATATTTTAAGTCTAGAAATTTTCTTAACAGAAGAATGTCAACTATTGCATCTCCTCTGAAGTCTGAACAGCCAAATAGAACTTCTACTCTTGGTTTCAAAAATGCACTAATGCGTTTGATGCGTGATACAGTCCGATGCAATCCGCCTCAAACGGGTCGCACATCAGTGCATTCTGTATGTTTTGAATTTTGGGCTGTTTTATCGTTTAGATTTTAGGGATTTTAAATTATGCCTTTATAAAAGTTATAGTGGCTTTACTTTTGTCTATTTGAGCCAACCCAAACCTCAACAATCACCTAAATTAGTGTCGACCTAATACTCCCAAACCAAGTCGCATTACTGATCGAAATAGGAGAAGTAGAAACCGCATCTTAACAATGACATAGAGAAGAAGCAGAAACTGCATTGCAATTGAAGTGAAGTAGTACTTTGTGTGTTCTATTATTCTGATTCACTAACTTATGATTCTAATGACACTTTTTGAACTACTTTTGGTTATAAGTGAAGTATTTTGGCACTTAAGTATTTACAAGTAAAAATTGTTGTGTAGAATTAATGTTCAAGTATTTTGTCAATAATGGGCGCAATAAGTGCCTGCATCGGACATCGGCTTTCGAGATCCTTAGCACCTTGAAGCGCATCACACTTTTTAGTTTTTAAACCAAGCTTCTACTAATAGACAGTAAGCATTTCCTAATACTAGCCAAGCTTTCTGTTAATCAAGGTTATGAGAAAGTTGCAGTAGATTATAAAATCTTCACAAACCTCCATGATCTGGAAACTTCTTCAATATAGCATCTGCAGCCTTAAGCCCCTTTTTATACTGTTTTGTTTCATAAGATTTCTGCCAATGAACAAACAAGATAACATGTATCATTTTAATTGTCACACTAAACATTTCAAAAATAGTTCATGTTTCAAAAGAAGAAGTAGCAACATAACAAAAAAATTATAATATATGGTTAACTCTTGTGGTAAGAACAGAGATTATCCTGGAAAATCCAATACTGAAATATATTTGCATATAGTAGAATGCAGGAGCTAGTTATTGAGCATAAGTTAAGGGTTGAGACTGAGGCGTACAGAAAGTAGTTTGGTTCTATGCTACAGAGATCAATAAACTTTCGTTTTTAAAATTTAAAACTAAAAGAAGAGACAAGGGGGGACATAACTATGATTTGAAGCATCTAGAGAAGAAACAAGATAGTATCCAATTATCCATTCAGGCTTCATTTTCTTCTTTTCTTAACATATATTTTCAATGTAACAATAAATAGGTTTAGAAGATAATCAAGATAGGGTAAGGGTTCATCCAAAAACCAGAAGCTACTTAGTCTCTCTATTGTCCTAAAGGGAAGAGACGTGGCAGATTTTTAAAAGGAAGCTCCTACAATGCATGTTGAATATGATGAAATATGTATGATCATGAACCTGTGAAGATAAGTAAAGAATCTTCCCTACTGCTACAGAGAACCATTGATGTCCAGGTATACTATATATAAATGTGGGGGGCATACAAGATGAAATACAAAATAGTATGCCTTTCAACTATGATATCATTTTACATGACACTGACCAGATATTGAGGTGTCAATATATCAGAAAGATTGTAAAGTGGCATCTAATAAGAAGTTCGGGACCCATTTAAGATAGTTTAGTCCAGTACGGAAAGGCGTGTGCTCGTTGCCTCGTATATAAACACCCCTGTTTCATGTACTATGAATCCATTTGGATTCCATGATTAACTGCTGCTTGCTTAGACCGCTCTTTAAACTATAATCTTAGTCTAACTAGTTGTTACAACAGCAATTAAATGATAGTCTTTAACAATCCATGCTAGCATGATTACAACAGCATAATAAACCATCACTGTGTAGCATCTTGGTCCCCAAGTTAGTTCTATTTCAATGGAGTTGCAAGTGACGTGAATCTCAAATTTGTCCACAGTTCAATAAATGTGATAAACCAAAAATGCATTACTGATTAAATAACAACATGCCTCCAATTTCCCGATGGATAATAACATGAAAAATAGCATGTTGACGTTAATTAAAGACATAAACTATAGAATTACGAATGACGATCTTTAATCATTACAATACAGGACTAAGAGTCAAGATTAAGTTTCATTTCATGCACACAAAAATAACTAGGGTTTTAAATACAGTTGTGGAAAATATCAAGAATTGGCAAAGTGATAAAAGTGATGAGGTTGAAGAGCTTACGACGATGAGCTTGAAGAGGTTAGCCTCTTTAGGTGGAAGCGAAGCGCCCATTGTTTGTGTTTGCAGGATAGTCGATTTGTAGAGAGAGAGAGAGAGATAGAGAGAGAGAGAAGTATTTGTAGAAAAAGAAAGATTTAGGAGAGAAAGATTTGATAGTATTTGAGGGTTTATAAGGCGACGTGTGATGTGAAAGAGAAGGGGATGAAAGTGGTGACTGGTGGCGTTTATCTTCTGCAACCCTACTCGCTAATTAAAATAGCTGCGAGGACTAAAACTTAATTTTTAAGAAAATGAGGGGTCTGTTTATAACATTCGCTTCTTGAGGGTCTTTTTATAATATTTGCCCTAACATTATTTTTTTTTCCTTTTTGAAAAGCATTATTCTCCTAAAGAATTATAGGAAATAAGTTATTAACAGCACTAATTTTTCATACATTTTAAAAAATGTTTATCTAAATCATAATATGTAAAAAAATTAGTTCTGTATATAAATCACATCTAAAAGATTGTTGAATAGAAATATAAGCATATAACACCCTTGTAACATATGTTTTATAAGATTACATAAGTATTAACTCAGATCAGATTGTAAATCATAACTTAATAAAAATGTGAATTTGATAGCATCAGTCATCAAGCCTTTGAGTCTTTTGATTTCACTGTTACAATATAAAAAACAATATATACTAGAATTAGTGTCGTTATATATATCACAAACAAATCAGTTAAAAAACCATATCTTGCTTATAGAAAATATATATATATATATATATATATATATATATATATATATATATATATATATATATGTGTGTGTGTGTGTGTGTGTGTGTGTTATTAGAGACAAAAGAACATTAAGTTGAACATGAAAACAAAACATGAGCAAGAAATAACCAACAGGAAACTATGGTTCTGTTGTGATGATAATCATACAACCAAACAATATAATGATGATCTATATGGATAATGACTGATGAAAAATACCAAAGAATGTGATAACAACGAGGGTTTAATTAAACACTAGAAATGTGGAGGCACTATGAAATACCCTGAAAAAGGGCCTTGTTGTACTTAATGTTTGAACGTTTGTACCTTAGTATTAATGAAAAATGCTTTAGTTGCTAACTTGTATTGTGAGTTGGTTAAAGTGAATATATATAAAGTAACGATGAAAACGAATATAATTAATAAACGATTAAATGGTTTTAGATCATGATTCCAAAGATATCCCCGTTAGTTGAACGGGTAAACTAGTGTTGAGTTGTAAGTTGAACAGGAGAACCAAATACCCACTCTATGTTTATAAACCACCAGAGGCGACTCTTTTCTTCTTTCTTCTTGTTTCACCAGAAAACACAAACACACACATACATATGTAAGTTATGGGGTCAAAGTTGTTCTCCTGACACATATTCATCTTCTTTGTAAGTGTTCTTGTAAGAAAAACATAAGTTTGAGCTTTTAGAAGAAATGAGCTATTTTGGAGGTTTGGATTGGATAATAGTTGTTGCTTTGGATCAATCACATGCTAATAAGCTTGTAGTAGTATAAAATAATGTATTTAAACGTTACAATCTGAATTTCAGTCGATTGGAAGTGATTAAAATCAGAGTTACAGTGTTGTGCAAAGATCAGGGCATTGCAGTATAGGAAAGCCAATTGTGCTTGCGGGCGCAAGAAATACGGCTTGCGGGAGCAAGCAAGCACAGTGGGATTTATATATTGTGTCGGCGCAAGTGATGGTGCTTGCGGCCACAAGATAGAGTTAAAGGTTTACCATCTGCGGATGAAAGAAGGATTCATACTAGTGCAAGCACATAGCTTGCGAACATATGCAACAAAGAAAAGAATGCTTGCGGGCGCAAGGTATACGCTTGTGGTCGTAAGCCATGGTTGATTGGAAATAACTCTTGCGGGGGCAAGTCAGATCCTAGCGGGCATAAGCAGGGTTAATTAAGTTTTTTTGTGGACGCAAGCAAGTGGTTAGACTACAAATGAACTAACTGCTTATGTGAACTTAAATTAGCACAGAAAGTAGTGATTGTAAAGTGTTAACTAAACCCAAACCTATTGTGTTAGGTACTTTTGAGGAACCGGAAGACACCAAACATTATATTTGTCTTCTCTGAGTTCGAGGTGTGTAACACCGTGTTTCACGAGCTTAAAATTAGCGCCAATTTCAAACTTTTACAACGTATTTATCAAAAGCTGGCAGCGGATAAAACCACCATTTACAAAATAACAGGTGTTACCACAACTAACAACCGACCATCGGATCACATGCATACAAATAACAATTTGTGTTCCATAACATAAATACTACAATTACCCACGAGTAACCCCAGCTCGCCAGGCCATCAGTCACTAACCTGCGAAAAAGAAAATCTTGCACCGTTAGCTACAACTATCTAGTGAGCACCAATTTACACATAAGCATCAATAAGCATGCTATCACATCACAATAAGACACACAGAGCTAAGATATCACATAGCGGTGTGACGACATGTCAGCGGGATCATATCTTGCGAGGTAGCTAGCCTGGCTCAACGATCCAAGCGAGGGAATCAGTCACAACCATCCGCATCGGTGGGGGAGCGAAAAGCAGCCCACCATCACGTTTGAGCCACTAGGACTCCGTTTGGATCTGATCATAGACCAAGATCCTCACTGTATGTCGAGGAACGGCGGCCTACAGAACCTTTACCCCAGAAAAATCACTCGTGGGAACCGCTAATCCCTGAATAACACTCAAGGGACCCAGCCGCATCGGCGACTGACCTCAACCACTGCATCTGTCCGGACAGGAATCATAAACACGTTTGACCCATAGGGTCCACAGTACGCATGCGTATCACATATCACATTTTATATCACATGGCATCACATATATCACTGTATCACAATATCACTGTATCACAATATCAATGTATCACAATATCACTGTATCACTATATCACATTAGCTTCTGCTCATTCTTGATGAGCATAATACAAATTACACTTAAAAACATCGCATACAGTTGTCACATAAGTCATAACCCTACTTGGGTCTATCTCGTATCACTTCACTTATCTACCGTCACTACCATAATCACATTACACGTGTTATATCACAACACGTCACTATCACTTATCTATCGTCACTATCATAAACACGTTACACGTGTTATATCACAACACGTCACTATCACTTATCTATCGTCACTATCATAATCATATTACACGTGTTATATCACAACACGTCACTATTACAATAGCACGTTTCCACACACTACAGATAGCCCTACTTATTGAGTCTCATGGGAAAACCGGTACTCACCTAGAGTCTTTGCTAAACAAATACGCCACTCGTGTCTTCCGGTTCCTCAGGTACACTTAACACATCAGGTTTAAGCTTGGTTATCACATACACATAGCACACATAGGGTAAAACACAAGTTACACAAGCTGTCAAGTTGGATCCCCTGCTTGCGGTCGCAAGGACCTGCCTTGCGGTCGTAAGGGACCCCTACCGAACAGCCATGCGATCACAAGGATACCCCATGCGATCGCAAAGATTCTTCTTTTCCCAACTCATGCTTCCGATCACAAGGAACATCACCTTTTGACCGCAAACATGATTCTAGGGTTGGTTACGATCTCAAGTTACATACTCATGATCGTAAACCTTATTTCCTTCGCTAGTAAGCGGTAAACACCACAAAACAGACCCATACGATCGCATGGACCTACCATGCGATCGCAAACAGTTACGCGACGCGACCTCAAAAACCTTACGCGACGCGGAATTCACAAACAACCCTTACGATCGCAAGTACATGCTATGCGACCGTATGGATACCAGAAACCCCATGCGACCGCATGCACATGACATGCGACCGCATGTACCCCCATGCGACCGCATGCACATGACATGCGACCGCATGGACCCCAATTACAGTGTTCTTCGACTCTGTTCGCGTACAGTTGCTGTAAATCACCATTTTTTACCTTTAATCGACCAAATACTGAGTTTCAATCACTTATACACTTTACTCGACATCCATAGACACTTATAAACTTACTTTTGACACAAACCAACACTTAGAACTCATTAAACACCATTAAATTGGTGTTTCTCTTTCAAGAACACAATTCTAGGTTTTATAGTGAAGAACACTTACAAGGATGAGCAAACACAGCAGATTTGTAACTCCAATTTGCTACTGAAATCCCTTGCAACAACTTGATTCTTGATTTCTCTTCAAAATCTCCAAAGTGTGTGTGTATTTGGTTTGTACGTATGTTTGCATATTTGTGTGAGTGCTTGAAATATCCCTGAGGATAAGGGTGTAACAAACCGACCCTGGGGTCTTTAATTAAGACACGGGGTATTTTGTTCCCCTTTCCAACTTACAACTTAACACACGTTATCCCGTTTCAACTAACGGGGATATCTACGGAATCATAACGCGAAACCGTTTAACACTTTATCACTTTTAAACACGTTTGACACTTTTCACATAATCACTCTAATTAACGCATAACACGCGTTATCAACTTAAAACACACTAATTTTAAATCACTTAAATCCACCGTACAACTATTTAAGCACGAGGTACAAACCTACACAACTAGGCCCAATTTCAGGATGTTACAAATCTACCCCTCTTAAAAGGATTCCGTCCTCGGAATCTAACCACGATCACTTACACGATCACACATTAACACAATCATCCTGCGTTAGGCCACAATCACAATTTAACACGAAAAGCAACTTAACACAAACTCTATTTATTTC
Source organism: Pulicaria dysenterica (assembly GCA_947179395.2). Taxonomy (NCBI): domain Eukaryota; kingdom Viridiplantae; phylum Streptophyta; class Magnoliopsida; order Asterales; family Asteraceae; genus Pulicaria; species Pulicaria dysenterica. Next base: position 65,549,158 of record OX359294.1, on the reverse strand, counting down.
GACTAACTGCAACATTAAACTTTGTACACAAACACACTACATTTACACAGACTTCACTTAACTACATTAAGCCACACTACTATCTTCTCAAAGTTTTACACAACACTTTCAACTAGTTAGGGCACTCCAAATAGTTATGCCCATACTGATTACACTTATCACAAAATTTACCCAAACATTCTCTAGAATAATGCCCTGGGAGTCCACACGAATAACACACTCTATCTTTGTACTTACACTCCCCGGCATGATTCTTTCTGCAAACTTCACACGTAACTCAACGTCTAGACCCTCCGGCCTCAGCCTGAGTCTTCGTCTTTTGGACATCTTCATTTCGTTCCTCTTTCATTGTACGAAACTCTTCTCGTACCGCGTCTCTCATCTCGTCCTTCATTTCCTCTCTTACCTCATTTCTTATGCCCGCTATAATGGGCGGCATATTTTTCTTAAAACACTTATCGAATTGATCAGTCATCACTTCTCGAAGGTGACGCGTAGGCACAGCCCCGCGTTTACTTCCATAAACGGAGATATAGTCCTGGACCTCTCCTATGGTAGTCAAATCCAAAATCTCTTCACGATTCTCGCTTCCCACTTGTTTACCCACGTCTCTATCCATCTCACTGCAATCAAAGAACTCTTTATTAGTATAATCACAAAACAATATTAAAATCTTTCTACTATTCACCAATTCAATCTAATCACATTATTTATCTTATCGCATTCGCGTTCATTTAACACAATTGTCACTTATTCTTAACTAACTTTCTTAAGTTAAATTCTTACACCTTATCACTACTCAATATCATATGTTTCCATTGTCTATCTCGAGCTAAAAACACTTGTCTCATGAAACAATAAAACCTCTATCACATTTACTGAATTGGATTTCCTTGACAACATCATTGCCGAATCAACCCACTCCAGTTATAACATCAAAATCTCATAAGAAACACAATCACAATAGAAACAAGAAACAATCTCACTATAGCCAACAACAACTCACAAAACACAAAATCACCAAAACTATACATTTCATCTCTTTAGCTCCACTTGTTATCATCTACAAAGCTCACCTTTTTAGCACAGGAAGAGCCCTCTTTCTCTTGCCCTGACGTAAATTCTCCAGTTCCTACATTCTATCTCATCAGGCAATCACTAACTCGGTGTCCCAACTTATGGCACCTAAAACACACATTTCATCTGATCTCACATTCCGCAATTGTGCGACTAATTTGTCTGTACATCAAACACCTGGTATTAGCTTGGGAGCAAGAACCAGTGTGATATGCACGACACTAAGAACGCCAGGAACCTTCAAACTTTGGCTTCTTACACGATCTCGGCTTTCTGCCTACACAAGGCTGTTCTTTCACATGACCAGATTTAGAAGATTTCCGCGATTTCCTCTTCTGACCCTTAACTATCTTGTCTCCCTTGCACTGGAGACGATTTCCCTCAACTTGTCGAGCTATTTCAAAAGCCCGATCCAAACTAAACACAACTCTAACATGCACTTTATACTCTACGGGTAGCATTCCCACAAAGTTGAGAATCTTCGCACTTTCATCTGCTACTAAGTAAGGAATAAATCTCACCTTATCAGTAAAAACATGGATCAAATTTTCCACTGGCTTATCTCCTTTCTGGAGATCATTAAACTCTTGTTCCATCTGTTCTAAATCATAGTCGGTGCAGTATTTCCTTATCATACGTTCAGAAAACTGCTCCCACGTCATTGCAACAATCACGTCTCGACTCATTGAATCTTTTGCAGAGTCCCACCAAAACACGGCATCACCCTTCAACAAACGTACCGCATACGTGACACGGTACTCAGGTTCACAATCACAAGACTCGAAAACTCGATCCGTCTCTCGAAGCCATCGTGTGGTATTCGAAGGATTATCACTATCCTCGAACTCCTTGGGTCCACAAGAAAGGAACTTCTTGTAGGAACAGCGCTCCGGACTCTTGCGTTTGACGGACTCTAACAATATCTCTCTCGTCACTCGAAGCTCTTCTTCAAGGTGCAGAACACACGCCTGCCACTCTGGAGTCGGCCTCGAGCCTTGAGTACCACGTAGAGAAGATTCCTTATCAGCTTCAACATGAGTACGAGATACCTCGTCCTCCACTTGCTTACGAGCACTTTCACTATCAGCTCGCTGCTCAGACATTCTCACTTACTCACCATACACACGAAAACCACACGTAGCACATCACTTACACAACATCTACTAACACGGGGCGCTAGTACACAACATATCACAATCACTTACAAGTGCCCGATTCTCTCAAACTTAGGCTCTGATACCTAATTGTAACACCGTGTTTCACGAGCTTAAAATTAGCGGCAATTTCAAACTTTTACAACTTATTTATCATACACTGGCAGCGGATAAAACCACCATTTACAAAATAACAGGTGTTACCACAACTAAGAACCGACCATCGGATCACATGCATACAAATAACAATTTGTGTTCCATAACATAAATACTACAATTACCCACGAGTAACCCCAGCTCGCCAGGCCATCAGTCACTAACCTGCGAAAAAGGAAATCTTGCACCGTTAGCTACAACTAGCTAGTGAGCACCAATTTACACATAAGCATCAATAAGCATGGTATCACACCACAATAAGACACATAGATCTAAGATATCACATAGCGGTGTGCCGACATGTCAGCGGGATCATATCTTGCGAGGTAGCTAGCCTGGCTCAACCATCCAAGCTGGGGAATCAGTCACAACCATCCGCATCGGTGGGGGAGCGAAAAGCAGCCCACCATCACGTTTGAGCCACTAGGACTCCGTTTGGATATGATCATAGACCAAGATCCTCACTGTATGTCGAGGAACGGCGGCCTGCAGAACCTTTACCCCAGAAAAATCACTCGTGGGAACCGCTAATCCCTGAATAACACTCAAGGGACCCAGCCGCATCGGCGACTGACCTCAACCACTGCATCTGTCCGGACAGGAATCATAAACACGTTTGACCCATAGGGTCCACAGTACGCATGCGTATCACATATCACATTTTATATCACATGGCATCACATATATCACTGTATCACAATATCAATGTATCACAATATCACTGTATCACTATATAACATTAGCTTCTGCTCATTCTTGATGAGCATAATACAAATTACACTTAAAAACATCGCATACAGTTGTCACATAAGTCATAACCCTACTTGGGTCTATCTCGTATCACTTCACTTATCTACCGTCACTACCATAATCACATTACACGTGTTATATCACAACACGTCACTATCACTTATCTATCGTCACTATCATAAACACGTTACACGTGTTATATCACAACACGTCACTATCACTTATCTATCGTCACTATCATAATCATATTACACGTGTTATATCACAACACGTCACTATTACAATAGCACGTTTCCACACACTACAGATAGCCCTACTTATTGAGTCTCATGGGAAAACCGGTACTCACCTAGAGTCTTTGCTAAACAAATACGCCACTCGTGTCTTCCGGTTCCTCAGGTACACCTAACACATCAGGTTTAAGCTTGGTTATCACATACACATAGCACACATAGGGTAAAACACAAGTTACACAAGCTGTCAAGTTGGATCCCCTGCTTGCGGTCGCAAGGACCTGCCTTGCGGTCGTAAGGGACCCCTACCGAACAGCCATGCGATCACAAGGATACCCCATGCGATCGCAAAGATTCTTCTTTTCCCAACTCATGCTTCCGATCACAAGGAACATCACCTTTTGACCGCAAACATGATTCTAGGGTTGGTTACGATCTCAAGTTACATACTCATGATCGTAAACCTTATTTCCTTCGCTAGTAAGCGGTAAACACCACAAAACAGACCCATACGATCGCATGGACCTACCATGCGATCGCAAACAGTTACGCGACGCGACCTCAAAAACCTTACGCGACGCGGAATTCACAAACAACCCTTACGATCGCAAGTACATGCTATGCGACCGTATGGATACCAGAAACCCCATGCGACCGCATGCACATGACATGCGACCGCATGTACCCCCATGCGACCGCATGCACATGACATGCGACCGCATGGACCCCAATTACAGTGTTCTTCGACTCTGTTCGCGTACAGTTGCTGTAAATCACCATTTTTGACCTTTAATCGACCAAATACTGAGTTTCAATCACTTATACACTTTACTCGACATCCATAGACACTTATAAACTTACTTTTGACACAAACCAACACTTAGAACTCATTAAACACCATTAAATTGGTGTTTCTCTTTCAAGAACACAATTCTAGGTTTTATAGTGAAGAACACTTACAAGGATGAGCAAACACAGCAGATTTGTAACTCCAATTTGCTACTGAAATCCCTTGCAACAACTTGATTCTTGATTTCTCTTCCAAATCTCCAAAGTGTGTGTGTATTTGGTTTGTACGTATGTTTGCATATTTGTGTGAGTGCTTGAAATATCCCTGAGGATAAGGGTGTAACAAACCGACCCTGGGGTCTTTAATTAAGACACGGGGTATTTTGTTCCCCTTTCCAACTTACAACTTAACACACGTTATCCCGTTTCAACTAACGGGGATATCTACGGAATCATAACGCGAAACCGTTTAACACTTTATCACTTTTAAACACGTTTGACACTTTTCACATAATCACTCTAATTAACGCATAACACGCGTTATCAACTTAAAACACACTAATTTTAAATCACTTAAATCCACCGTACAACTATTTAAGCACGAGGTACAAACCTACACAACTAGGCCCAATTTCAGGATGTTACAAATCTACCCCTCTTAAAAGGATTCCGTCCTCGGAATCTAACCACGATCACTTACACGATCACACATTAACACAATCATCCTGCGTTAGGCCACAATCACAATTTAACACGAAAAGCAACTTAACACAAACTCTATTTATTTCGACTAACTGCAACATTAAACTTTGTACACAAACACACTACATTTACACAGACTTCACTTAACTACATTAAGCCACACTACTATCTTCTCAAAGTTTTACACAACACTTTCAACTAGTTAGGGCACTCCAAATAGTTATGCCCATACTGATTACACTTATCACAAAATTTACCCAAACATTCTCTAGAATAATGCCCTGGGAGTCCACACGAATAACACACTCTATCTTTGTACTTACACTCCCCGGCATGATTCTTTCTGCAAACTTCACACGTAACTCAACGTCTAGACCCTCCGGCCTCAGCCTGAGTCTTCGTCTTTTGGACATCTTCATTTCGTTCCTCTTTCATTGTACGAAACTCTTCTCGTACCGCGTCTCTCATCTCGTCCTTCATTTCCTCTCTTACCTCATTTCTTATGCCCGCTATAATGGGAGGCATATTTTTCTTAAAACACTTATCGAATTGATCAGTCATCACTTCTCGAAGGTGACGCGTAGGCACAGCCCCGCGTTTACTTCCATAAACGGAGATATAGTCCTGGACCTCTCCTATGGTAGTCAAATCCAAAATCTCTTCACGATTCTCGCTTCCCACTTGTTTACCCACGTCTCTATCCATCTCACTGCAATCAAAGAACTCTTTATTAGTATAATCACAAAACAATATTAAAATCTTTCTACTATTCACCAATTCAATCTAATCACATTATTTATCTTATCGCATTCGCGTTCATTTAACACAATTGTCACTTATTCTTAACTAACTTTCTTAAGTTAAATTCTTACACCTTATCACTACTCAATATCATATGTTTCCATTGTCTATCTCGAGCTAAAAACACTTGTCTCATGAAACAATAAAACCTCTATCACATTTACTGAATTGGATTTCCTTGACAACATCATTGCCGAATCAACCCACTCCAGTTATAACATCAAAATCTCATAAGAAACACAATCACAATAGAAACAAGAAACAATCTCACTATAGCCAACAACAACTCACAAAACACAAAATCACCAAAACTATACATTTCATCTCTTTAGCTCCACTTGTTATCATCTACAAAGCTCACCTTTTTAGCACAGGAAGAGCCCTCTTTCTCTTGCCCTGACGTAAATTCTCCAGTTCCTACATTCTATCTCATCAGGCAATCACTAACTCGGTGTCCCAACTTATGGCACCTAAAACACACATTTCATCTGATCTCACATTCCGCAATTGTGCGACTAATTTGTCTGTACATCAAACACCTGGTATTAGCTTGGGAGCAAGAACCAGTGTGATATGCACGACACTAAGAACGCCAGGAACCTTCAAACTTTGGCTTCTTACACGATCTCGGCTTTCTGCCTACACAAGGCTGTTCTTTCACATGACCAGATTTAGAAGATTTCCGCGATTTCCTCTTCTGACCCTTAACTATCTTGTCTCCCTTGCACTGGAGACGATTTCCCTCAACTTGTCGAGCTATTTCAAAAGCCCGATCCAAACTAAACACAACTCTAACATGCACTTTATACTCTACGGGTAGCATTCCCACAAAGTTGAGAATCTTCGCACTTTCATCTGCTACTAAGTAAGGAATAAATCTCACCTTATCAGTAAAAACATGGATCAAATTTTCCACTGGCTTATCTCCTTTCTGGAGATCATTAAACTCTTGTTCCATCTGTTCTAAATCATAGTCGGTGCAGTATTTCCTTATCATACGTTCAGAAAACTGCTCCCACGTCATTGCAACAATCACGTCTCGACTCATTGAATCTTTTGCAGAGTCCCACCAAAACACGGCATCACCCTTCAACAAACGTACCGCATACGTGACACGGTACTCAGGTTCACAATCACAAGACTCGAAAACTCGATCCGTCTCTCGAAGCCATCGTGTGGTATTCGAAGGATTATCACTATCCTCGAACTCCTTGGGTCCACAAGAAAGGAACTTCTTGTAGGAACAGCGCTCCGGACTCTTGCGTTTGACGGACTCTAACAATATCTCTCTCGTCACTCGAAGCTCTTCTTCAAGGTGCAGAACACACGCCTGCCACTCTGGAGTCGGCCTCGAGCCTTGAGTACCACGTAGAGAAGATTCCTTATCAGCTTCAACATGAGTACGAGATACCTCGTCCTCCACTTGCTTACGAGCACTTTCACTATCAGCTCGCTGCTCAGACATTCTCACTTACTCACCATACACACGAAAACCACACGTAGCACATCACTTACACAACATCTACTAACACGGGGCGCTAGTACACAACATATCACAATCACTTACAAGTGCCCGATTCTCTCAAACTTAGGCTCTGATACCTAATTGTAACACCGTGTTTCACGAGCTTAAAATTAGCGGCAATTTCAAACTTTTACAACTTATTTATCATACACTGGCAGCGGATAAAACCACCATTTACAAAATAACAGGTGTTACCACAACTAAGAACCGACCATCGGATCACATGCATACAAATAACAATTTGTGTTCCATAACATAAATACTACAATTACCCACGAGTAACCCCAGCTCGCCAGGCCATCAGTCACTAACCTGCGAAAAAGGAAATCTTGCACCGTTAGCTACAACTAGCTAGTGAGCACCAATTTACACATAAGCATCAATAAGCATGGTATCACACCACAATAAGACACATAGATCTAAGATATCACATAGCGGTGTGCCGACATGTCAGCGGGATCATATCTTGCGAGGTAGCTAGCCTGGCTCAACCATCCAAGCTGGGGAATCAGTCACAACCATCCGCATCGGTGGGGGAGCGAAAAGCAGCCCACCATCACGTTTGAGCCACTAGGACTCCGTTTGGATATGATCATAGACCAAGATCCTCACTGTATGTCGAGGAACGGCGGCCTGCAGAACCTTTACCCCAGAAAAATCACTCGTGGGAACCGCTAATCCCTGAATAACACTCAAGGGACCCAGCCGCATCGGCGACTGACCTCAACCACTGCATCTGTCCGGACAGGAATCATAAACACGTTTGACCCATAGGGTCCACAGTACGCATGCGTATCACATATCACATTTTATATCACATGGCATCACATATATCACTGTATCACAATATCAATGTATCACAATATCACTGTATCACTATATAACATTAGCTTCTGCTCATTCTTGATGAGCATAATACAAATTACACTTAAAAACATCGCATACAGTTGTCACATAAGTCATAACCCTACTTGGGTCTATCTCGTATCACTTCACTTATCTACCGTCACTACCATAATCACATTACACGTGTTATATCACAACACGTCACTATCACTTATCTATCGTCACTATCATAAACACGTTACACGTGTTATATCACAACACGTCACTATCACTTATCTATCGTCACTATCATAATCATATTACACGTGTTATATCACAACACGTCACTATTACAATAGCACGTTTCCACACACTACAGATAGCCCTACTTATTGAGTCTCATGGGAAAACCGGTACTCACCTAGAGTCTTTGCTAAACAAATACGCCACTCGTGTCTTCCGGTTCCTCAGGTACACCTAACACATCAGGTTTAAGCTTGGTTATCACATACACATAGCACACATAGGGTAAAACACAAGTTACACAAGCTGTCAAGTTGGATCCCCTGCTTGCGGTCGCAAGGACCTGCCTTGCGGTCGTAAGGGACCCCTACCGAACAGCCATGCGATCACAAGGATACCCCATGCGATCGCAAAGATTCTTCTTTTCCCAACTCATGCTTCCGATCACAAGGAACATCACCTTTTGACCGCAAACATGATTCTAGGGTTGGTTACGATCTCAAGTTACATACTCATGATCGTAAACCTTATTTCCTTCGCTAGTAAGCGGTAAACACCACAAAACAGACCCATACGATCGCATGGACCTACCATGCGATCGCAAACAGTTACGCGACGCGACCTCAAAAACCTTACGCGACGCGGAATTCACAAACAACCCTTACGATCGCAAGTACATGCTATGCGACCGTATGGATACCAGAAACCCCATGCGACCGCATGCACATGACATGCGACCGCATGTACCCCCATGCGACCGCATGCACATGACATGCGACCGCATGGACCCCAATTACAGTGTTCTTCGACTCTGTTCGCGTACAGTTGCTGTAAATCACCATTTTTGACCTTTAATCGACCAAATACTGAGTTTCAATCACTTATACACTTTACTCGACATCCATAGACACTTATAAACTTACTTTTGACACAAACCAACACTTAGAACTCATTAAACACCATTAAATTGGTGTTTCTCTTTCAAGAACACAATTCTAGGTTTTATAGTGAAGAACACTTACAAGGATGAGCAAACACAGCAGATTTGTAACTCCAATTTGCTACTGGAATCCCTTGCAACAACTTGATTCTTGATTTCTCTTCAAAATCTCCAAAGTGTGTGTGTATTTGGTTTGTACGTATGTTTGCATATTTGTGTGAGTGCTTGAAATATCCCTGAGGATAAGGGTGTAACAAACCGACCCTGGGGTCTTTAATTAAGACACGGGGTATTTTGTTCCCCTTTCCAACTTACAACTTAACACACGTTATCCCGTTTCAACTAACGGGGATATCTACGGAATCATAACGCGAAACCGTTTAACACTTTATCACTTTTAAACACGTTTGACACTTTTCACATAATCACTCTAATTAACGCATAACACGCGTTATCAACTTAAAACACACTAATTTTAAATCACTTAAATCCACCGTACAACTATTTAAGCACGAGGTACAAACCTACACAACTAGGCCCAATTTCAGGATGTTACAAATCTACCCCTCTTAAAAGGATTCCGTCCTCGGAATCTAACCACGATCACTTACACGATCACACATTAACACAATCATCCTGCGTTAGGCCACAATCACAATTTAACACGAAAAGCAACTTAACACAAACTCTATTTATTTCGACTAACTGCAACATTAAACTTTGTACACAAACACACTACATTTACACAGACTTCACTTAACTACATTAAGCCACACTACTATCTTCTCAAAGTTTTACACAACACTTTCAACTAGTTAGGGCACTCCAAATAGTTATGCCCATACTGATTACACTTATCACAAAATTTACCCAAACATTCTCTAGAATAATGCCCTGGGAGTCCACACGAATAACACACTCTATCTTTGTACTTACACTCCCCGGCATGATTCTTTCTGCAAACTTCACACGTAACTCAACGTCTAGACCCTCCGGCCTCAGCCTGAGTCTTCGTCTTTTGGACATCTTCATTTCGTTCCTCTTTCATTGTACGAAACTCTTCTCGTACCGCGTCTCTCATCTCGTCCTTCATTTCCTCTCTTACCTCATTTCTTATGCCCGCTATAATGGGAGGCATATTTTTCTTAAAACACTTATCGAATTGATCAGTCATCACTTCTCGAAGGTGACGCGTAGGCACAGCCCCGCGTTTACTTCCATAAACGGAGATATAATCCTGGACCTCTCCTATGGTAGTCAAATCCAAAATATCTTCACGATTCTCGCTTCCCGCTTGTTTACCCACGTCTCTATCCATCTCACTGCAATAAAAGAACTCTTTATTAGTATAATCACAAAACAATATTAAAATCTTTCTACTATTCACCAATTCAATCTAATCACATTATTTATCTTATCGCATTCGCGTTCATTTAACACAATTGTCACTTATTCTTAACTAACTTTCTTAAGTTAAATTCTTACACCTTATCACTACTCAATATCATATGTTTCCATTGTCTATCTCGAGCTAAAAACACTTGTCTCATGAAACAATAAAACCTCTATCACATTTACTGAATTGGATTTCCTTGACAACATCATTGCCGAATCAACCCACTCCAGTTATAACATCAAAATCTCATAAGAAACACAATCACAATAGAAACAAGAAACAATCTCACTATAGCCAACAACAACTCACAAAACACAAAATCACCAAAACTATACATTTCATCTCTTTAGCTCCACTTGTTATCATCTACAAAGCTCACCTTTTTAGCACAGGAAGAGCCCTCTTTCTCTTGCCCTGACGTAAATTCTCCAGTTCCTACATTCTATCTCATCAGGCAATCACTAACTCGGTGTCCCAACTTATGGCACCTAAAACACACATTTCATCTGATCTCACATTCCGCAATTGTGCGACTAATTTGTCTGTACATCAAACACCTGGTATTAGCTTGGGAGCAAGAACCAGTGTGATATGCACGACACTAAGAACGCCAGGAACCTTCAAACTTTGGCTTCTTACACGATCTCGGCTTTCTGCCTACACAAGGCTGTTCTTTCACATGACCAGATTTAGAAGATTTCCGCGATTTCCTCTTCTGACCCTTAACTATCTTGTCTCCCTTGCACTGGAGACGATTTCCCTCAACTTGTCGAGCTATTTCAAAAGCCCGATCCAAACTAAACACAACTCTAACATGCACTTTATACTCTACGGGTAGCATTCCCACAAAGTTGAGAATCTTCGCACTTTCATCTGCTACTAAGTAAGGAATAAATCTCACCTTATCAGTAAAAACATGGATCAAATTTTCCACTGGCTTATCTCCTTTCTGGAGATCATTAAACTCTTGTTCCATCTGTTCTAAATCATAGTCGGTGCAGTATTTCCTTATCATACGTTCAGAAAACTGCTCCCACGTCATTGCAACAATCACGTCTCGACTCATTGAATCTTTTGCAGAGTCCCACCAAAACACGGCATCACCCTTCAACAAACGTACCGCATACGTGACACGGTACTCAGGTTCACAATCACAAGACTCGAAAACTCGATCCGTCTCTCGAAGCCATCGTGTGGTATTCGAAGGATTATCACTATCCTCGAACTCCTTGGGTCCACAAGAAAGGAACTTCTTGTAGGAACAGCGCTCCGGACTCTTGCGTTTGACGGACTCTAACAATATCTCTCTCGTCACTCGAAGCTCTTCTTCAAGGTGCAGAACACACGCCTGCCACTCTGGAGTCGGCCTCGAGCCTTGAGTACCACGTAGAGAAGATTCCTTATCAGCTTCAACATGAGTACGAGATACCTCGTCCTCCACTTGCTTACGAGCACTTTCACTATCAGCTCGCTGCTCAGACATTCTCACTTACTCACCATACACACGAAAACCACACGTAGCACATCACTTACACAACATCTACTAACACGGGGCGCTAGTACACAACATATCACAATCACTTACAAGTGCCCGATTCTCTCAAACTTAGGCTCTGATACCTAATTGTAACACCGTGTTTCACGAGCTTAAAATTAGCGGCAATTTCAAACTTTTACAACTTATTTATCATACACTGGCAGCGGATAAAACCACCATTTACAAAATAACAGGTGTTACCACAACTAAGAACCGACCATCGGATCACATGCATACAAATAACAATTTGTGTTCCATAACATAAATACTACAATTACCCACGAGTAACCCCAGCTCGCCAGGCCATCAGTCACTAACCTGCGAAAAAGGAAATCTTGCACCGTTAGCTACAACTAGCTAGTGAGCACCAATTTACACATAAGCATCAATAAGCATGGTATCACACCACAATAAGACACATAGATCTAAGATATCACATAGCGGTGTGCCGACATGTCAGCGGGATCATATCTTGCGAGGTAGCTAGCCTGGCTCAACGATCCAAGCTGGGGAATCAGTCACAACCATCCGCATCGGTGGGGGAGCGAAAAGCAGCCCACCATCACGTTTGAGCCACTAGGACTCCGTTTGGATCTGATCATAGACCAAGATCCTCACTGTATGTCGAGGAACGGCGGCCTGCAGAACCTTTACCCCAGAAAAATCACTCGTGGGAACCGCTAATCCCTGAATAACACTCAAGGGACCCAGCCGCATCGGCGACTGACCTCAACCACTGCATCTGTCCGGACAGGAATCATAAACACGTTTGACCCATAGGGTCCACAGTACGCATGCGTATCACATATCACATTTTATATCACATGGCATCACATATATCACTGTATCACAATATCAATGTATCACAATATCACTGTATCACTATATCACATTAGCTTCTGCTCATTCTTGATGAGCATAATACAAATTACACTTAAAAACATCGCATACAGTTGTCACATAAGTCATAACCCTACTTGGGTCTATCTCGTATCACTTCACTTATCTACCGTCACTACCATAATCACATTACACGTGTTATATCACAACACGTCACTATCACTTATCTATCGTCACTATCATAAACACGTTACACGTGTTATATCACAACACGTCACTATCACTTATCTATCGTCACTATCATAATCATATTACACGTGTTATATCACAACACGTCACTATTACAATAGCACGTTTCCACACACTACAGATAGCCCTACTTATTGAGTCTCATGGGAAAACCGGTACTCACCTAGAGTCTTTGCTAAACAAATACGCCACTCGTGTCTTCCGGTTCCTCAGGTACACCTAACACATCAGGTTTAAGCTTGGTTATCACATACACATAGCACACATAGGGTAAAACACAAGTTACACAAGCTGTCAAGTTGGATCCCCTGCTTGCGGTCGCAAGGACCTGCCTTGCGGTCGTAAGGGACCCCTACCGAACAGCCATGCGATCACAAGGATACCCCATGCGATCGCAAAGATTCTTCTTTTCCCAACTCATGCTTCCGATCACAAGGAACATCACCTTTTGACCGCAAACATGATTCTAGGGTTGGTTACGATCTCAAGTTACATACTCATGATCGTAAACCTTATTTCCTTCGCTAGTAAGCGGTAAACACCACAAAACAGACCCATACGATCGCATGGACCTACCATGCGATCGCAAACAGTTACGCGACGCGACCTCAAAAACCTTACGCGACGCGGAATTCACAAACAACCCTTACGATCGCAAGTACATGCCATGCGACCGTATGGATACCAGAAACCCCATGCGACCGCATGCACATGACATGCGACCGCATACACCCCCATGCGACCGCATGCACATGACATGCGACCGCATGGACCCCAATTACAGTGTTCTTCGACTCTGTTCGCGTACAGTTGCTGTAAATCACCATTTTTGACCTTTAATCGACCAAATACTGAGTTTCAATCACTTATACACTTTACTCGACATCCATAGACACTTATAAACTTACTTTTGACACAAACCAACACTTAGAACTCATTAAACACCATTAAATTGGTGTTTCTCTTTCAAGAACACAATTCTAGGTTTTATAGTGAAGAACACTTACAAGGATGAGCAAACACAGCAGATTTGTAACTCCAATTTGCTACTGAAATCCCTTGCAACAACTTGATTCTTGATTTCTCTTCCAAATCTCCAAAGTGTGTGTGTATTTGGTTTGTACGTATGTTTGCATATTTGTGTGAGTGCTTGAAATATCCCTGAGGATAAGGGTGTAACAAACCGACCCTGGGGTCTTTAATTAAGACACGGGGTATTTTGTTCCCCTTTCCAACTTACAACTTAACACACGTTATCCCGTTTCAACTAACGGGGATATCTACGGAATCATAACGCGAAACCGTTTAACACTTTATCACTTTTAAACACGTTTGACACTTTTCACATAATCACTCTAATTAACGCATAACACGCGTTATCAACTTAAAACACACTAATTTTAAATCACTTAAATCCACCGTACAACTATTTAAGCACGAGGTACAAACCTACACAACTAGGCCCAATTTCAGGATGTTACAAGGTGAGCATCGGTTTCCATGAGGCTCAATAAACATGGCTAATTGCTATTTATTTTGATATGTTATCCATGTATTCACACGTACGCACATAAGGTATGATATGATATGATATGACAGGATATGATAGGATATGAGTTGATACATGTGGATTATGAAATGCATGCATGTTGTTTGACCCATAAAGGGTCATATGTGTACTATGTACTTGTCCGGACAATTGTGGTGGGATTGTTAAGGTTAGCCGCAAGCTGGATCCCAGGGGGCCTCGGGTCATAGTTCGGGATTAACGGTACTCGATGGTGTATTTCGAGTCTACAGGCCGCCGTTCCTTAACGTGAGGGGTACTTGGCTATTAGTTGGGCCCAGTTGAGCCTATGGCTCCGCAACATGCTCGGTAGACCGCTGTTAGCTCACCCACCAACGCGGTTGGTTGTGTTTAATTCCCTAGTTAGGGTCGTTGAGTTGGACTGGCTATTCTGCGAGATATGACTCCTACTACTTATCAGCGCACCGTTATGTGATAGGATAACATTGTGTGTTGATTCCTATGTTATAGCATGCTTATTGATACTTATGTGCAACATGTGCTCACTAGCTAGTTGTAGCTAATGTTGTGTGATTTCCTTTTTGTCGCAGGTAAAGACTAGGTGGTCTGGTGAGATGGGGTTACCTATTGGTTGTATATGTATCTTTTGAGGAACACTATGTTGTTATTATCATATTAGTACTTGATGGTTGGTATGTAAAATGTGGTAACACTTGATTTTGGACTTGACACATTTTGTTGTATCTTATACTCATCAAGTCAGATAACAATACTTATTATGATGTAATTAGTGGTTTAATTCCGCTGCCTGGTTTTGGTAAATATACTTGGACTTCCATCATAAAAAGTTTCTTATCGTAACTAAATTTTTCAGGGTTATTACAAAAACGAACTCCAAAAAAGAAGCTATTTAACGTAGTTTATGTGAGTTTTTACTTTTATTTTTGGTTATAATTATTATATATTCTTCACCCACAAAAACGTTATCATACATCTCTAAATAGTAAATACTCATTTATATATTTATTAACTATAGTTCCTTTATAAAATCCTAATCACAACCTCTCAAATAAGCAATCAAAACCTCTCAAATAACCAATTAAAGTATCTCATTTTCTCAATTTTTGATCGAAAATTTAATTTCGACTTTTATAATTAAAATAATCTTTGCAAATGACATAGAACCAATTATGACTTAGGAGCTAAATGAAAATATATATGGGTGTTTGTATAAATTATAATATTTGTATTGTAATGGCACATAATATTTTTCTAAATGAGAATATATGTTTTCTTGCTTTTCTTCTTTATAAAAGTCTAAACCATTGAACATATTTATGATTAATTCTCATGTTATGAATCATTAAATCAGTAATCCGTTCTAAGAGGTATTTTTGACTTAAAGTATTTGATAGTACATATTAACAACAAATTAGTGAGGTATGTGAGAGTTTATGTTTGTGAATATTTAAATCAATTATTTATTTCATTGACTTAATTATACAATGTTAAACTCTCGATCTATTTTTTATGTCAACGATTTCATCATTGTACACATCGAATAAACTTAATTCATTTGAGGTTTCATCTTTGTGACGATGAGTACCCTAACAAATCAAACTACGAATGTGGCATACAATGAATACTACTGAAAATATGAAAGTCCGCCTTAATTTAATCTACGTCTTGGTAACATTTTAATGTAATAGAATGTCTGCCAAACGAAATGTATTCCTTTTTAATTTTGATATTACACTTTCGAAAATACGTTTTATAATTTTGATATTATAATTGTAAAAAAAAGAAGAGAGTAAGACAATGGCTATCCATTTCGAACTCTTGACCTAAAGGTTGAGAAACAACCACCTTATCCAACCGAGCTACATATAACTTTGCTTTTATTTTAAGTACAAAATATATAAACATTAGCAGGAAAGTACTTGTTTATTCAACAATAAACTTGCTTGCAAAATATTATTACATATAATAAAACTATCTTTTTAGAATTTAGAGTCACACCCCCCTCCTCCTCTTTCAAGTACCAATTGCATGTACCACGTATACAATTGCAAGAGTAATAATCGATACCTTATACAAGGAATGTAGTCATATTCTTCGCATCATAATACCACATTTCTATTGTCATATCTCCTTTCAATTTCACATCGACACTTCTACCACTGTTTTGCATGTTGACATTGTCCCTCACCATTTTTTTAAATTCAAAATTTTTAAGTGTCTCATAATTATTTAATATCTTTTTATTAATCTTTAATATTTATCTTTCTCAAACCAACATGTTTATCACACAAACATCTAACCTAGTACATATGAAAGGGATATTCGGAGAGAGATCAAAGGTGAAATAAGATGGCAACAATTTGAAAGGCATATAAACGAACAGTAAGTGACAAAACCAATTGATTAACCAAGAGCTAACTTTAGCCAACTTGTGGAAGTCTCCATAACGGCTTCGATTTTGTCTAGTCTTTTTCTTTATATTCATTGTTGTAACATTGAACATCTTCTCACATTTATTGCTGTAACATGAATACCCTTTATGCTCAGACAGCCAACCTTACACTTCAAAATCCCTTTTGACTTCAAAAACACTTGAAACAGACCCATCAGGAAAAACAGACCCATGCTTGATGTGAACAACTCTTAATCAACTCCGAAAACAAACCCTTTGAATATAAATTCATTTTGTTGCCCATTTTTGAAAGAAACTTGCTAAAAAACAAAGAATATCAAGCAAAACACACTTTATTTGTGTAAAACCTAAATAAATCAAAGAAAAAGTTTGTATGATGTAGAAAAAGAGATGCCATAAGTCAGTATATGGTAGACATAGGAGTGAGATATGTTCAGATATATAACAGTGACTGAGAAACAAGCAACAAGTAAACGGCATAATGTGAGTTCAACCAAACGACGCTCACATTAGCATATGCTGCAAATCCTCCATGGTTTATGTTACTAAGAAACAGACCATTATCATTTATTGCAAATGCAGGTTGGGGAAGAAGAAACACAAAGTTACAATTGGCTCAACTCATAAACAAGATATAAAAGAAGTCTCCAAACACTCTGCAAAATAGAAGACAATTCAACCCCCCAAACACAAGTCAATCCTTAAAAACCGGTAAAATCAAATACAGGAGGCAAACACCATTAAAGCTAAAAGAAAAGTTTAACTACACTTGACATAAAGCTACTGCTCGATATCTCTTGTTCTTTTACTATTCTGCCAAATATGTTTTAATAAGAAGGCCTGCCAAAAACTTCCACAAAAGAAAAAGAAAAGAAACAATCCACAATAAACCTGAAATCCGAAAGAAATATGTCACGATTACAATCATGTCGACAACTAAAAATATGCAAATTGATATGTTAACGTTTCTATTTTGTATACCTCGCATCCAAAAAAAGTCCTGCTACCTGTCAGACTGCATTCTTTTATTACGAGGAAGCAGCATGAGCAGGCGTTTCAAACACATACCTGTGTGCACACAGAAACATTAACTTTATGGTTCCCTGAATTCCAAGATGCAGTCAAATGACAAACACTAGATTGCATAAGTGAATATAATTCATTATTTCCAACAGTTTGCAGACTGGTAGATGTATAAAATTGAGGAGGTTATATACTCTTAGTCCATCACATTTCAGCTTGATACAAATAATTAAGATACTCACTGCACGTATCTTCTACACTCCACATAGTTCAAGATATCCATGTAAGTTGTTTAACAGGAATTAATAAAAATAAATAAAATAAAAGGCAATTAATTACCTTAAACAATTGGGGAATACTGCAGCTGCCCAAAGTGGTCAGTGGAGATCACAGAGGGCCTAAGGCCTGCAGCACCACAAGTACCACTCAGAATTTCAAAACAAGGAATTCATCAGGAATTCAGTTGAAAAGTGATCTTTAGCAGCTAATATCAATAGGTTTTTAACCTATTTAATACTTCACTTATCAAACTTCATTTCAGTGTATCTGCATCCAAAACAGCCAAAATCAATCATTTCTGAACAAAATTAAAAACAATGTCCAAAACCAAAATGATGACAAAAGTTGAACTTACCTGCGAGCTTTATTTTGTCGTTGCCTCAACTCATCACTTGCAAGCTCTACAAAAAGATAATAAATAAATAAATAAATAATTGAATTGATTGCTTTATTACATATTTAAGCAGGAATCATGTTAAGTTAAAGAAACAAGCATCATGTCATACCAGGTTTCTGAGAAGGCTTCACTTCACTACCAGGCTTATTCATATTGCTGTCTTTGCTGCTAAGAAACGAAACCAAACCAAATAACAGAAAGAAAAAAAACTGAGTCAATGAAATGCAGTAAAATTAAGTGAAGATCCTTCTACCAAAACACTCCTGCACCTTGTAAGAGGTAATGAAGATGGTTGGCCAGATGGGCGAGCATGATAAGAACTATCCATTGTAATATATGGATAAGACGCCCCAAGTCCAGCAGCTCCCAAAGCTCCAGCAGCACCAGCCAAAACAGGTAGCCTAGTATCCAGGATCAAGGATGTTAGGGGTTAGCATAAAAACAGCCAGACACAAGCATAGACAGATGTACGAATCTAAGTAGAAGCAAATACACATAGAATGCCAAGTTTCTTATACCATGTCATCTCTGAATTTCCCATCCCATTGGGCTGAGCAACATACCCAGGGAATGCCATCCCAACAGCAGGAACGCCAAGACCACCAGGATGCTGGCCTGCAAATTGCATTACTACGTTCCAATCCAAAATAAATAAATAAATAAACAGCTTAGAGACAGGCACATAGTAAGTTCTGAGAGACCAATGAAATTATATATGCGTTTGTCAATATCAAAATAGTCCTGCACCTGGCAAAAACGTTGGAGCTCCAGGGAAATTCTGATCCGCATGATTACCACCAATGCCCCCATAAGAAAACGAGCTCATGCCACTGCTCGAAATACTTCCTTTTCCTTTCCCAACCAATGCCGTTTTAGAATCATTAGATTCCGTTGAAGATTCCAGGTCTATAGATTCAATTCCATGTGTGGTACCCGATGTTTTTGGTGGGGAAGATCCGCTAGCAGATTGAGCCACAAACTGCTGACCAGAAGATTGGAGGTTTGGATGAAGCTGGTTTGGAGCCCTATTTACTTGGTTATGAGGTTGCACAGGTTGATAAGCCATCTGCCCAAATGGAGTTGATCCTCTGCCCTCGGCCCTTGTCTGCAAGTTGTTTAGGGGCTTCCCAGCATGGGAAGAGATTGAATCATCGATATAAAGCTTGTCCATACCTAAAGAAGCAGAAACATTTCTTCCCCGTAAATTGTTAGACTGAGAAACGGGATAGCTCTCCACCCCCACAGGAGGGCGTGGGCCCCGATTAAGAGATCCAGTTTGAGCATCTTTTTTCTGAGTCAGGTTTGTTTCTTTATTTGAAGAACCAGAAGGATAAAATGGCGGGGAAGCAGAATTCAAATTTGACGCAACAACATTTTTCCTAACTGGAACTTGAGACGACTCTGATACAGATGTGGCTGCAGATACTCTTCCTGAACTAGCATGAGAAGTTTTCTCCGTTGGTTTGGCAAGCCTAAAACAATTTAAAAACATAAGATACGAAATTTTTTTACAAGTAATAGATAAAAAATAGAGATCTATGGTATTTCTACTCACGGCCTGCCTTGTGCAGGAGCCTCAAAACTCTTTTGTGTAGACGGCTGATATCTTCTAGGACCTCTGCCTCTTACAGACTTGGGAGCACTGGTTTGATTGTTATTGTTGTATGCTTTAGGCCTATTTCCACGTACAAATCCACGATCTTCCCCTCGATTTCTACCACGAGCTCGATTACGACCCCGGGGAACCCTTCTACCCTGATAACACAGGAGATATTTGAGCATAAGAATACACACACATATAATATTCATCCTCCAGATACAAAAGTTCACCTCATCATAATGCCTTTCCTGCATAGTCATTTCTTCAAACTTGTCATGTCCCCATTTGCTGTCA
Organism: Pulicaria dysenterica; assembly: GCA_947179395.2. NCBI lineage: Eukaryota > Viridiplantae > Streptophyta > Magnoliopsida > Asterales > Asteraceae > Pulicaria > Pulicaria dysenterica. The sequence continues at coordinate 65,528,386 of OX359294.1, read as the reverse complement.
TCTCTTAACTCCCACAATTTCCTCCCACCAAGAGTCCGCCTAACAATATATGACAAATCCTTATAATTGAAATATCATCATCCAGTGTCATGGAAAAACAAACAAAAAAATGTCATACACAGTATATAACTTGAGAGAGGGGAACTGAATAAAATGTACTTCTACAAACTAAGACACACAACTGCAAGAAAAGAAACAATTGTTCAACAGGTAACTCTGATATACTGACAGATAAACAAAGAAAGCATTTTGTATTCTAAAATTTAACTTTGTGGCACGTACAACAGGAAAAACATTCCTCAAGCGGATGCACCAGGAAAGAAATTTAGTTATATCTAGCAATATGATAAATTCTTGAAACTGAAGCATCATTTTATTCACTCAAGTTATCTCCCAATGAATATTCTTCATGCTTATCAACTAAGCTAACATCCCTCCTACCAAAGGTGTTGGATTTCTGAAAGCATCTGAGCAGAACGCTATCACTGTAGTTGAAAACAGGGGCGTTAATCAGGCCAACCCCATCAGGTCTCAGGTTGATCAGATTTAATAAAAATAAACTACACTTATGTTATCTTCCCAATTGATGTTCTTCATGCTAATCTACTAAGCTGACAACTTCCCTACCAAAGGGTTTGGATTTCTGAAAGTATCTGAGCAGCACGCTACATACACACTCTAGTTAGAATTGGAGTAGTGTGGATAAAGCAATAGTCAACATTACCATCTTGCATCCGAAATAGTATACTTTGCAAGTTTCATCCAACTAAAACATTTTTTCATTTGCATCTTGCACTGATCATAATTTGTATAAAGTAAATACTCAATATTAGTATCTTACCTCCACATTGCTTTGCAAGTTTCAACCAAACTACAATATTTTTTATTTTCACTTGCATCTTATAATGATCATAACAAAAAGAGGTAAAAAAGACGACAAAAGACAATAAACTTTAAGTGTTCATATTGACAATGATCCCATCTTTTCCACATATCACGAGTAAAGTTTGTACAATTAGGTTTACAAAAGAAAAGATGTGGCCCCAATTAGCTAACTGGACTGACGTAACATTAATCAACAGCAAAGTTAAATGTTATAATAACATTCAGTAAAACAGATCCCAAATTCATTATCTTACGCATTTTGAGGGTGGATTTAGCGTATTTTGGAGTTTGTTAACATGTAAAGAAAGAATGTTACAACCCAACATTCTTGTGACTGATCACTGATGCTTGCATATTTTGGCCTATGCATATGAATGTTAACCTTTTGTGTCATACTTCCACATCTTACATGCATTATTGCAAAAGCAATTGAAATGCATCTATGAACCATTAGATTTAAGATATTAGTGTAACTATTGTATCTGATTCACCAACAGACGACTATGAATGAACAATATGGTATATCTTTTTTTTTTCATTTCAAATTTCACTGAGATCTATTCTTCAATTGAAATCAAATTGTACTTCGTTAAACACAATGATTGACCAAAAACTTTTTTACTAATGAACTCCATTCATAATATTCATATTTTGTAGTTGTTCATAACTTGATGTAATCTTCCATTTATATCTTGAAACATCACAATATTTGTCATTCTTAACGGCAAGAGCAGTAACCCATTTATCACTAGAAAGTCAAATGTGAACTCCTGTTTTAGAGAACGCATGAAGTATTGATTGTTAAATAAGTAAATAGGAGGGTGGCAACATACTCACAGCAGTATGGAGGAAATTTACAACAAGCAAAAAGGCTAATATAGTTTCAAATTTACAAGGAGATAAATTTATTAGTTCCATCACAACAGTGTTAAGGCGCTGTTTCAATAAAACAAGGGTACCAACTACCATTAAAATATTCCTGTTTCTGACATATCACATACTATTGCAGAAAATCTATACAGGATCAGATTGTTCTCTATCAGCCTAAGCAATGAGCTACGCTGCTACTCCCCACCCCCCAAGGCCCCACGTCAATAAGTATCTAAGTGTCTCCCAACCTTGCCCCATTGTGAACATCCCATACATATGTACTACTCATTGGTGCCTTAATATGTTATTTTAATTAGGGCGGTAGGGCCTTAGCATGTTCTTTTCATATTTCATTTGCATATGTTTATACCCAGAGAAAAGGATAAAGGGGACGAAAGAATTATGATTATCTCACTACTTCTTTAGCAGATATCAGTTGATGAAAGACATAGCAATTAAAGTCAAAGTTCAGCGTCTCCAACACAGCCAGTAATTGAGATACTTAGCCAAAGTTTGTGCCCATTTTAAATCTAATTGATTCAAAATTCCCACCCCAAACAGCAAAGACACGTCCTCACAACTAGACTGATTAAGCTAAAAGTTAACAATAAAGCTACACAATGTTAAAGAATCATTCCATCAAATTATTTATACCAAATGCAATATGCATGCACAGAAACAAACATCAACCACAAAAACCAACATAAAGTCCAGAATCACCTGTGTCTGCCACCAGCACTGTCTCTGAACCGATCATCATGCATGTAAAATGCTCCAGCTGTTGGCACTGCAAATGGCTCGTTCTCCTTCTTTTCCTCTTGCCCTCCCTCTTCCACTTCCCCATTCGCATTATCATCAGACCGATCGACACTCTCAGGCACATAAAACCCATCCCCACCAGTTTGATCATTCTCCCTTTTGACTCCAACAGAAGTCCCCTCCATAACACCTTGAACTTCACTCTCGCCACGTCCACCTACGAAGTCTTCATCTTCAACTTCCTCAAGCAACTCTTCTTCATCCTCCGCTAAATCATACTCGTCATCATCATACTCTGCCGCCGCACCCTGATCATCGGACTCACAATCTGAACCCCTAGAGTCGATCAACCTCTCCCTAACCCTAATCCTCGCATCACCACCGTCGTCATCATCCTCTTCCTCCTCGTCGTCACTCGCTTCCCTCCTCCGCCGCATCTTCAGAGAAAGCTTCGCCTGCTCTGGATCACTCTCATACTCTTCTTCTTCCCCAACATCTGCCATATCAACGCTCAACAACCCCCAAAAACAAAAACCCTAACCCCAATTGACACACCAGATCAAAACTTCCAAAAACTGCCCCTGAATCGAACGAACAACAGGAATGGGCGATGATTAAAAACAAGATTTGATCGGTGGGGTTAATCGTAGACAAAACAAATCAAAAGTAACAAGTGTCGGGGTAGGGTGTGAACTTGTAGGCAGAATATCTGAATTTCTAGGGCACCTATTTGGGTGGAAATTTGATAGTAGAAGATAAGGGGCGGTAGATATACAGAAAGAAGCGATTAAACGCTACAAAAACCCTTCAACTTTTCTAAAAATGCACATTAGACCTTCATAAGTTATTGCCAACATTGTTTAGTCGTGGACTGTGGATTAGATTTAGGAGTAGGTTTAACACCAAGTGGCTTGTAGTCTAACGGTATTTGGTATTGTAAAGTGGTGTTCCTCATAAGAGATTGTGGGTTCAAGTCGGGGATTGTGGATTAGATTTAGGAGTAGGTTTAAAAAGTATGTGTATTTTTGCCGTTTAAAAAAAACGTAAAAAGTAAAAACGGATTACCCACTTTTTAATGCCTCGATTTACCAGTAAATCGTCAATCGCTAGTCTACCATCGCGTAAAGAGCATAAATTAAGGTTTGTTTTTTGTATCTTTACTACATATTTCATATATTCGACTGCTAATTTACCGTCTCATAAATCTGTATATTAAAGAAAAAAGAATAATAAGTCAAAAAAGAATTTTCTCTATCAACTGTGCATTTATCATAGAAACTCACTATACTCTCCCATTTTTCATACATCAACCCCTAATACCTGTATAATCTATTTCTCAATAATGTATTCTTTCATTGTTGTAAAATAAATCTAACCATAGTTTACTCAGTTTCACACATAAGTGTGTTAACCAAACGTTGCATGAATACTTAACGTGTAAAAATGCTTGAAAACAAAGTCTTTAGAGAGCATTTGTTTGATAGGTTACGAATTAAAAAAATAAGAGCATTGACAGTAACTTCATAATTAAAAAAGTTAAAGAAACTAGAAAAGTAAAGAGACATGAAAGAAAATTGATATATCACTGTTATAATCAAACCCACATATATGAGTGGATTGTGCAATATATGTTAGGATTAGCGTGTACAAACAACTACATAGCGGTATCATGAACAACTTTATAAAAGATATAAATATAAATGTCATATATGCGAGTGTCATTAAATCAAGTGGTTAACAGTTAAATTCAGAAAGATTTCTAAATAGAATTTATTTCCTAAAATGTAACACCGGTTTTCACGCGCTTAAAATTAGGGAAAATTTTAGCTTTTTAAACTTATATAGCAAAAGCCAACAGCGGAAGTAACCACGTTTTACAAAAGATAATATTGTTTATCTGACTTGGTAATGTAAAAGTACAACACCATAAACCAAGTCCCAAAAAAACTACCGCGTGTTACCCAACTAACCGACACTACCGACCATCGGATCACAAATAATTACAACGAGCAGTGTTCCGCAAAAGATATGTACAACAACTACCAACAAGTCCCGCCTCACCAGGCCAACTACTTCGCATCTGCAAAAAGGTAAATTAGGCACCGTTAGCTACAACTAGCTAGTGAGTACAGATTAACACATAAGCATCAATAAGCAGGTTATCCCAACTACGGGACAGCACACAAGGCTATCCTAACACATAGTGTCGCGCCAACGAGTCAGTAGGAATCATATCTTGCAGGGTGGGAACCCCGCTCAACGATTCAAACTGGGAACCATCAGCAACAACTAACCGCTATGGTGGGGGAGCGAAAAGCAGTCCACCAAACGCGTTACGAAACTCGAAGCTCAACATCTTGGATCTCAACTGAAGTTAAGATCCCAACTCACGTTAAGGAGCGGCGGTTTGCAAGACCACCCCGGCGTGCTGCACACCGGGTACCGTTAATCCCCGTTATTCCATCAAAGGGATCCAGCCTTCGGGAAGAAAGCTGACCTTAACCATGCCACATCGGTCCGGACCAGTACCACATATACAACTACTACCCGTAATGGGTTCAACTATACGCATGCGATTCATAACCAACGTGTAAAGCAACTTAGCATGGCAACAATATATATATAGCAACATGTATAACATACCTCATACGCACGTGTGCGACATCGACAACATATTTCAACAAACAATAGACAACGCTACTTACCGAGACTCATGGGAAAACCGGTACTCACCTCGAGGTTATAAGAGGCAGATATGAATTCGGGAATCCCAGGAGCACACGGAATCGTCCGAATCACCTAACACATCATGTGTAGGTTCAGTCAACGTCTAAAAGTACTATCATTGCTTTTACGTAAACGTACAACGAACAACAAGCAACAAGCAACCTGGAACAGCTCCTACGGCCGCAGTAGATGTGTCCTACGGCCGCAGGACACCTTCCAAACAGCTCCTACGGCCGTAGGAATACATCCTACGCCCGCAAGAGTTCACTTCCAAGAAACCATACCCTACGGCCGAAGGGACCATACCCTACGCCCGTAGAAGTGATTCTTTGGGTACCAACGGTCGTAGGTTATGTACCCACGCCCGTAGGCTTCTTTCCTTCACCCGTAGGTGGTAAACCATACAAATTACATTACTACGGCCGCAGAGAACCCTGCCTACGGCCGTAGTGACTATGATCACCCCCTACGGCCGCAGGGACTATTTCCTGCGCCCGTAGTAACCTCTGTTACAGTAAGGTTTTGCTCTGTTCTTCGACAGAAGCTGTTTCTCGAGTTTTTGTACCAAAAATCGACTTGAATCCAGTTTTGATTGTTCAAACAACTTCTATAACCCCCATAAACATATTCTAACATATTCCATGACTCAAAACAACACTTACAACACATTTAGACCACCAAATTAGGTCACCCCCTTCCAAACCCAAGAACTCCATTTATGACAATAAAACTTACCAAGAAGAAGATTAACTCAGGTTCTAGAACTCGAATCCACACTGAAAACAGCTAACAATCAACCTTTCCTTCTTGATTTCAACTTCCAAAAGTCAAGAGTTTGTGTGCGTGTGTTGGTACGTACGCATGTATGTTTGTATGTGTTTTTGTGTGAGTTTGAACAAAGCAGGGGATAAACCCACATAAACCGACCCAAAGGGTCTTAATACCCCACGTGGGTACTTCGTTCTCCTATTCAACTTAAAACACGACTTAGGTTTATCCGTTTCAACTAACGGAGATATTTTCGGAATCATTAACTGAAACCGTTCAACTTATTACCAACATTATCTATTTATGATATATTTCCATCTTTAGCTACATAACCACGTGTACCAACAAATAACAACAATTAATCAACAAAACAACTTAAACAACTTAGTTAAAGTCAAGGTACAACTATACAAACACAATGTACAACAAGCTACTACTAGGCCCTAAATTAGGGTGTTACAAATCTACCCCCCTTAAGAAGATTCCGTCCTCGGAATCTGACTGTCTACAAACAAGTGAGGGTATCTAGATCGCATGTCGTCTTCGGTCTCCCAGGTCATATTCGAACCTAGGTTATGCTTCCACTTGACCAAAACCAGCTTTATCACTTTCCTGCGCAACTTCTTGATCTTTGAACCAAGTACTTCAACAGGTTCTTCCACTAGACGCTTTGAATCATCCACTCTCAACTCTTGCAGAGGCAGAATCTGGTTCTCCTCCACTTTGCATTTACGCAGGTAACACACGTTGAACGTATTATGGATTCCAGAAAGCTCTGGTGGCAACTCAAGCGATACCGTCTGGTCGTTAACCTTACGAACGATTTTAAATGGACCAATATATCGTGGACTCAACTTACCCTTCCGACCAAATCAGATAACGCCTTTCCAAGGAGAGACTTTTAGGAACACTCGATCGCCCTCCTTGAATTCAACAGGTCTACGTTTTGGATCTGCGTATATCTTCTGTCTATCTCGTGCGGCTTTCAACTTCTCACGAGCAACTTTCACCTTATCAGCTGTGATTTGAACGATTTCGGGTCCGGCAAACTGCTTCTCACCGGGCTCGAGCCAACAGGTTGGTGTGCGACAACGTCTCCCGTACAACATTTCATATGGAGGCATCCCAATACTGGAATGATACGAGTTATTGTAAGCGAACTCGATCAAAGGTAAGTGAGAATCCCACGCACCGCCATACTCGAGGACACATGCGCGAAGCATGTCCTCCAACGTTTGAATCGTTCTCTCTGACTGGCCATCGGTCTGTGGATGATACGCCGTGCTCAGGTGAACACGAGTACCAAGTTCACTCTGCAAACTCTGCCAAAAATGGGAAGCAAATCGTGCATCCCGGTCAGATACAATCGAACATGGTAAACCATGTCGTGATACCACTTCGTTCACATACAACTTGGCTAGCTTTTCCAATGGAGTAGACTCGCTGATAGCTAGAAAGTGAGCACTCTTGGTCAATCGGTCGACAATGACCCAAATTGCATCATGACCACGGAGGGTTTTCGGCAACTTCGTTACAAAGTCCATCGTAATGTGATCCCACTTCCACTCTGGAATCTCAAGTTGCTACAGATTACCATAAGGTCTTTGGTGTTCCGTCTTGACTTGCGCGCAGATTTGACATTTCTCCACGAAAGAAGCAATGTCTCGTTTCAAAGTAGGCCACCAATATAACGCTTTCAAGTCGTGATACATCTTTGTGCTGCCCGGATGAACCGACAGCCTAGACTTATGGGCTTCCTGCAGTATCAGATCATGATTACCACCATGAAGCGGCACCCATACGCGAGACTGAAAAGTCTTTATTCCGCGAGTATCGTCAACGAGTTGGTCTTTCAGCTTTCTCATCAACTCAGCTTTCGGACTCTCATCTTGTAACGCCACTTGCTGTGCTTCCTTCAATCTGGCAATGATATCGGGAACCACAGTAAGTTTCATAAACTTTGCATCTACAGAAGAGCTTTTTCTACTCAAGGCATCCGCCACCACATTGGACTTACCAGGATGGTAGCGAATTTCACAATCATAGTCTTTTATCAACTCAAGCCATCTGCGTTGCCTCATATTGAGCTCTTTCTGTGTGAAGACATATTGGAGGCTTTTGTGATCTGTGCAGACCACACATTTGGTACCGTAAAGATAGTGTCTCCACAATTTCAACACAAACACTACAGCGGCCAACTCCAGATCATGAGTCGGATAATTACCTTCATGAGGTTTCAATTGCCTTGAAGCATAGGCAATCACTTTATCAGGCTGCATCAACACACACCCCCATCCGGAGTACGAAGCATCACAATAAACAACAAAATCTTCAGATCCATCTGGTAACGAAAGAATTGGTGCTTCGCACAATAGCCGTTTCAGAGACTGAAACGCTTGTTCTTGAGCTTTCGCCCAAACAAATGCAACATCCTTGCGAGTTAGTTTGGTCAGAGGACCCGCAAGTTTAGAAAAGTCTCGGATAAACCGCCGATAATAACCAGCTAGGCCAAGAAAGCTTCTAATTTCAGAAGGAGTTCGGGGAACTCCCCAATTCATCACCGCCTCAACCTTAGTTGGATCAACCTTCACGCCATCGCTGCAAATCACGTGACCAAGAAAATGGACTTCTCGCAACCAGAATTCGCACTTCGAGAATTTAGCGTAAAGCTTCTCTCGTTTAAGAGTTTCAAGGACTTGTCGCAGATGCAACTCGTGTTCAGCTTCGGTTTTAGAATAAACGAGAATATCGTCAATAAACACGATCACCGACTTATCAAGAAAAGGACGACAAACCCGGTTCATCAGGTCCATGAAAATAGCAGGTGCATTGGTTAAGCCAAAAGGCATCACCAAAAACTCATAATGACCATAACGAGGACGGAAAGCCGTCTTCGGAACATCTTCGTCAGCAACTAATACTTGATGATATCCCGACCGCAGATCAATCTTTGAGAAGCATGTCGCTCCATGCAGTTGATCAAACAAATCATCTATCCGCGGCAAAGGATACTTGTTCTTTACCGTTCGCTTATTCAGCTCCCGGTAATCTATACACATTCTCATCGTCCCATCTTTCTTCTTTACGAATAGTACAGGAGCGCCCCAAGGAGAAGAACTCGGGCGAATAAAGCCTTTGTCTAGCAACTCCTGAATCTGCGTCATCATCTCGCGAACCTCTGAAGGAGCAAGACGATATGGAGCTTTGGTAACAGGGGTAGCCCCCGGAACAAGATCGATACGATATTCAACATCTCTAACAGGCGGTAACCCAGGCAACTCATCGGGAAACACTTCTGGATAATCGGTTACCACCGGAATATCACGAACAACACGTTTCTCCAATTTAGCATCAATCACATGTGCCAGATAACACTCGCAACCTTTTGAAACTGCCTTTCTCGCTTTTATCAGAGAGATGACAGGAATATCCGGTTTGCGTCTTTCACCGCGAGCCACAGCATATGACCCGTCAGGTAGAGGGACTTTAATCAACTTCTTGGAACAGAAAATCTCAGCGTTCAACTTGCTAAGCCAATCCATCCCAATTACAACATCGAATCCCACAATCGGCATAAGAAGAAAGGAAACAGGAAAACTACTCCCATCGATATCGATAACCGCTTGAGGGACATTATCAACACCTGGAACTACTCTACCACTAGCAGTCTCTACTCTTATTGGCTCAGATAGTACAGATACAGGCATGTGCAGTTTATCACAAAAAGAGACAGATACAAAAGAATACGTAGCTCCAGAATCAAACAATACACATGCTGGGGCAGAATTAACAAGAAATGTACCAGTTATCACGTCTCCAGCACCTTAGCCTCCTCAGCTGTCATCTGGAATGCTCGCCCTTTAGCTCGGGGAACACCCTCCTTTTTCTGCCCAGAGGCAAATCCACCAGCACCGGTACTTAGCTTTGACCGGCAGTCAGATATTCTGTGCCCTGGCTTGTGGCACTTGTAACAAACATCCTCCTTGAACTCACACTCGGCAACCACGTGCCCCTTCTGCCCACACCGTAAGCATCGAGCAGTGGCTTTAGAACAGTCACCACTGTGATACGTACGGCAAGTTGCACACCACGGACGATCCACCCATGGCTTCTTCTGGGAATCAAACTTCCCACCAGCAACAGATTTTCCTTTAGAAGGACCCGGCTTCGAGGATTGTTGAAACTTCCTCTTATGACTTTCACCAGCTCGGTCATCCTTGCCCTGAGTACGATCATCTTCAATCTGTCGAGCCATTTCAAACGCTCGATCCAAACTTCCAGCCATTCTAACGATAGCGCGATAATCAGCAGGCAACTTTCCCACAAACTTTCTCATCTTTGCAGCTTCATCATTCACCAAGCTAGGAATAAACCTCACTTTATCGATAAAGGTTTGAATCAAAACATCCACCGACTTATCTCCCTTACTAAGAGCGTTAAACTCTCTTTCCATCTTCTCCATGTCATAGTCTGTACAATACCGTCTGGTTACTTTCTCAGTAAACTGCTCCCATGTCATGGCAGCCACAACCTCTTTACTCAACGTCGCTTTCACTGAATCCCACCAGAACAACGCGCTACCCTTCAACATCTGTGCCGAGTATTTGACACGAAGCTCCGCTTCACAATCACAAGAATCGAACACACCCTCGGTTTCTCTAAGCCACCTCACGGCATCCGAAGGACCATCACCGCCCTCAAATTCTTTCGGACCGCAAGAACGGAATTTCTTAAACGAACACTTCTCTGGTCTACGCCCTTGCACAGCCGCTACTAACAGCTCCCGTGTAAGTCGGAGCTCTTCCTCCAGACGTGCAATACGCGCTACTTGTTCTGGATCTTGCCTTATCGGCTCGTAATTATGCGGAGCAGATCCCTCCTCAGCTTCAGGATGAACGCTTGAAGCTTCATCCTCCATACGTTTAAGAGTCTCTTCAGTATTAAGTCGTTGCTCAGCCATTCTATATCAACTTACTACACATAGGAACAACGTTTAGTACTCTATTTACTCAAAAACTACTAACGCTACCAGTTAGTTTACACATGCAACTACCACATAACGCTCATACTCAACCCCAATTACCCAACTAGGAACACTTAACGATGGTCGGGCCCGAGCTTGAGATTGAATACTCCTACGAGTACCCAATTCCTCAAACTTAGGCTCTGATACCTACTTGTAACACCGGTTTTCACGCGCTTAAAATTAGGGAAAATTTTAGCTTTTTAAACTTATATAACAAAAGCCAGCAGCGGAAGTAACCACGTTTTACAAAAGATAATATTGTTTATCTGACTTGGTAATGTAAAAGTACAACACCATAAACCAAGTCCCAAAAAAACTACCGCGTGTTACCCAACTAACCGACACTACCGACCATCGGATCACAAATAATTACAACGAGCAGTGTTCCGCAAAAGATATGTACAACAACTACCAACAAGTCCCGCCTCACCAGGCCAACTACTTCGCATCTGCAAAAAGGTAAATTAGGCACCGTTAGCTACAACTAGCTAGTGAGTACAGATTAACACATAAGCATCAATAAGCAGGTTATCCCAACTACGGGACAGCACACAAGGCTATCCTAACACATAGTGTCGCGCCAACGAGTCAGTAGGAATCATATCTTGCAGGGTGGGAACCCCGCTCAACGATTCAAACTGGGGACCATCAGCAACAACTAACCGCTATGGTGGGGGAGCGAAAAGCAGTCCACCAAACGCGTTACGAAACTCGAAGCTCAACATCTTGGATCTCAACTGAAGTTAAGATCCCAACTCACGTTAAGGAGCGGCGGTTTGCAAGACCACCCCGGCGTGCTGCACACCGGGTACCGTTAATCCCCGTTATTCCATCAAAGGGATCCAGCCTTCGGGAAGAAAGCTGACCTTAACCATGCCACATCGGTCCGGACCAGTACCACATATACAACTACTACCCGTAATGGGTTCAACTATACGCATGCGATTCATAACCAACGTGTAAAGCAACTTAGCATGGCAACAATATATATATAGCAACATGTATAACATACCTCATACGCACGTGTGCGACATCGACAACATATTTCAACAAACAATAGACAACGCTACTTACCGAGACTCATGGGAAAACCGGTACTCACCTCGAGGTTATAAGAGGCAGATATGAATTCGGGAATCCCAGGAGCACACGGAATCGTCCGAATCACCTAACACATCATGTGTAGGTTCAGTCAACGTCTAAAAGTACTATCATTGCTTTTACGTAAACGTACAACGAACAACAAGCAACAAGCAACCTGGAACAGCTCCTACGGCCGCAGTAGATGTGTCCTACGGCCGCAGGACACCTTCCAAACACCTCCTACGGCCGTAGGAATACATCCTACGCCCGCAAGAGTTCACTTCCAAGAAACCATACCCTACGGCCGAAGGGACCATACCCTACGCCCGTAGAAGTGATTCTTTGGGTACCAACGGTCGTAGGTTATGTACCCACGCCCGTAGGCTTCTTTCCTTCACCCGTAGGTGGTAAACCATACAAATTACATTACTACGGCCGCAGAGAACCCTGCCTACGGCCGTAGTGACTATGATCACCCCCTACGGCCGCAGGGACTATTTCCTGCGCCCGTAGTAACCTCTGTTACAGTAAGGTTTTGCTCTGTTCTTCGACAGAAGCTGTTTCTCGAGTTTTTGTACCAAAAATCGACTTGAATCCAGTTTTGATTGTTCAAACAACTTCTATAACCCCCATAAACATATTCTAACATATTCCATGACTCAAAACAACACTTACAACACATTTAGACCACCAAATTAGGTCACCCCCTTCCAAACCCAAGAACTCCATTTATGACAATAAAACTTACCAAGAAGAAGATTAACTCAGGTTCTAGAACTCGAATCCACACTGAAAACAGCTAACAATCAACCTTTCCTTCTTGATTTCAACTTCCAAAAGTCAAGAGTTTGTGTGCGTGTGTTGGTACGTACGCATGTATGTTTGTATGTGTTTTTGTGTGAGTTTGAACAAAGCAGGGGATAAACCCACATAAACCGACCCAAAGGGTCTTAATACCCCACGTGGGTACTTCGTTCTCCTATTCAACTTAAAACACGACTTAGGTTTATCCGTTTCAACTAACGGAGATATTTTCGGAATCATTAACTGAAACCGTTCAACTTATTACCAACATTATCTATTTATGATATATTTCCATCTTTAGCTACATAACCACGTGTACCAACAAATAACAACAATTAATCAACAAAACAACTTAAACAACTTAGTTAAAGTCAAGGTACAACTATACAAACACAATGTACAACAAGCTACTACTAGGCCCTAAATTAGGGTGTTACATAAAATTATCATGAAATTAGTGTGAGCTAAGGGTTTTAACTTACAACGTATTTATCTAATCAATGTATTTTTTAGGGCTAATAAAAATATTTAACTTTGTGTATTTATTTAGATAAAAATATATATAATTAATTAGATGATTCAAATTAATTTTAGAACTTAATTAATAATTCTATAAGCCATTTTTTATTTGTGATAAAATGTACTTTTTTATAATAAAAGGTAGAACCCGAAAGTTGAATTAATTTTTAGACAAATGCAAACTTTATATGTTTATATTTATTTAAATATGAAATATGAAATATGAAATCAGTTTTTAGATAATATCAAGTAATTAAGTTGGTAATTATCATGATTATTTAAAATATGAAATAAGTCTTAAAGTATATTGTTTTTATCAAGTATCATGATTATATAAAATAGGGTTAAAGTTATAAAATAACGGTCTACTTTTTTCATTTTCCCATTGTGGCACGTCATGTTTTGTTTTACACATTTGGCCAGTAAACTTATCAAAAACATGTTGATGTGGCCATTTCGTGACCTGCAACCTGCAACCCGTTTTCAACCCGTTTTTTGCGATTTTTTGGTCGATTTTTGATCGTTTTGTGTGTTTTTTTTGTAGAATCTTGTAATTTATCATTATACCTTTCAAATGACACCAAAATCATGAATTTTCGTCAAGTATAAAGGGAGAATTTCGAGCTCAAAGTCTCGACTTTTTTGGGTTTTTTTGTTCGAAAACAGGGCAGAAAAAAAGACTCGTTTTTTGGTCGATTCTTAATCATTTTACATCATTATTTTTATAGATTGTCGTAGATAATCTTTTTACCTTTCAATGGACACCAAATTCATCAAAAACCATTAAGTGTAGGCCAAGTTATTGCTAATTAAAGTTGATAATGACCCTACTCAACACCCTTACGGTATTTTGATGAATTGACACATTTTAAACTCGTTTTTGTTCGTTTTTTTTGTACTAATTGATAGATAACTCGATTACCTTTCCATAGAGTCAAGAATCATTGATTTTCGTTAAGTGTACATGGAGAATTTTGGCTCCAAAGTTTGTTTTCGAAATGAAGAAAATTGGGGAAGAAGATGACCTGCAATCGCAAAAATGGGCACATTAACACGTTTTTTATAAGTTTACTGGCCAAATGTGTAAAAAAAAAAATGACGTGCCACAATGGAAAAATGGGAAAAGTAGACCGTTATTTTATGGCTTTAACCCTATAAAATATTAGGGGTAAAAAGTTCCTAGTTTGTTATTTACAAAAAAGCGAGATCTCTCTCTCTATTGAAGCCCTATAGTCGTGGAACCCCTTTCACGTAATCAACTTTTTATTTTTTTAGTTTTATGGGACTCATCGTTCCCTCAAGCCGGCCAAATCCGTGACTTTTAACCTACCACTCTTGTAAAAATGCAGGAGCATCTCACATTGGTAAAACAAAGAGATTCTTCCTCCTTATAAGAAAAGGGGATCTTATTCCTACCACTTGTCGCGTTTTAAAGTTGTGAGGGCAACCCAAAGTGGACAATATCGTTAGTCGATTTCCAGTTAGTAGGAGATTCTTAACATCACACTAACCAACACACTAACTAGCCAAACACACCCTGTTTTAACCCGTACAAAATTGATATTCATTGTCCCATGGGATCGACGAAGTAAAGTGTGATAATACGCCGTTCTGGATTACTGTTTGAAAAGTAACTTAATGTGCCTGTTAAAAAAAATTGCAGGACAGTAAAGCATTTGAGAATTAAAATTGATCAAAAAATACATAGAAACGATTTTGTCGAACTTCTAGTTGTCCACAGCTCTTCTTTTCTTTCCCTTAGAATGGGCATCCCCATTAGCCACAACCGGACTGGTTTGCTCCAAGTCAATGACCTCGTTATCCCTGATAACTGTATTCCCTGCCTCCTGAGTCTTCTTTCTCTTTACTCTTTTTGGTTCTTTGGAGCTGCAAAGAACAGCGGGTCCAACGTTATATTTTAAACATAGTGAACATGACTAAGCCTTATAGATGCCGGTTAGGCTTTTTTATTTTTATATTCTCAAGCGGGCCGTATCAAGAAATTGGCCTTTAAGGGAAGGGATAGAACAGGCCAAATGGGTTGAACATCATCCAAAGTCTACCTTAAGATTGATAAACCCTATTATATTCTATTGTTTCTAAAATTATATTATCATTGTTGTAAGACTGTGTTAGCTATCTATAAGAAAGTTGAAAAAATGGATTAGAAAGTGTTTGCAGGTTGGTAAACCCGACCTACAAACCATCCTGTTTCAACCTGTATCATAAATGATTCATTTCAACCTGAACCCCTTTTGACCCAAAACCAACCCACCCGTCTTGCCAAAACAACTACAAAATAAGAAGTCCACATATTCCTTAGATCAGATGAGAACTACTAGACAAGGATACATTCAATAAATCTATTGTCAGCAAAAAGGAAGCAAGTAATTTTCACCTTTTGGATATTTGTGAAGCAGCCTTTTCCATCACACTTTTATAGTATTGAGTAAATGGGGTATTCAATGTGCCTTTTTCAAACTGCCCAAAAACACAAAAATCAAAATGTTGCTTTCATCAACTTAAAATAAAGAACAATGGATATTAAGAAAGAATGAGGACCTGCAAAAATAGATCAACAGACTCATGGTCCTTTGGTGAAAAGGCTACATCATCCCTTTTCTTCTGCACAAACTCAACATTCTGTTCCACCTACAATGAAGCCAAAAGAAAATAAGAAAAGCCTCTCAACTATCAGAATTTTGTTTAAAACCATTGATTGTACCAATCCTGAGACATAAAGGAATAAAATTAGGTTCAGTAGGAAACGGGTTGCTTTTAATTCGGGTAGGGTCCCCTGCAAACATTTTTCCATCATTTTTTAAAAATCATTACATATAATTAACTCATTATTATGATTACAGAAATATAATATTACAAAAATAATAATCTAAATCATTGAATAAAACGCTTTAGAAGGTTGCATGCTTTATAAATAAACCTTTGACGACTTTCAAGTTTCATAACATTTGACCCCTTCCCCTTTAGCTAATTTTCTGGTTTGACCCATTTAACATGATCAAAATAAAACACCACCAGAATTAGGGGTGCTCAATATTTGGACTCAATTCGTAAAAACTGAAATTCGAACCGATCCAAATTCGAATAATCTGATTTGAATTGGTTTGTTTGGTTTTCAAATCAGTTTTGAACTCAATTTGAAAATTTACATTGGTTTTTCAATCGAGTTTCGAATCAATGAAAAAATTCATCACCCGACTCGAAATACGTACATATACATGTGTGTGTGTGTAGTATGTATGTATAGGTGCTATAACTCTATTTCTATTTATGATTTCTCCTTTCGTGATATGCTAAATTTTGAGATTACTTAAAACCCTATATTCTAACTCATCCTTAGAAGTTCAAACTCCAATTAAGATTTTAAAATTACAAAGTTTTCCGATTAAATTTGATTTAAACTATAAAAATTGGAACAAATCTACCCACTTAGGTAGTTAGGTGAATTTGATTTTACTCAAATAACCGAAATTGAACCAAATTCAAATTCGCTTTACTAGTACGTATACTAATTCGAATCGAATTTCGAATTGGGGTAAACAAATTTGTCAAACTCGAACAACCCGATTCGAACAATTCAAGAAACTCGAAATTCGATTCAATGAACAGCCCTAACCCGAATTGACCCGTTCATAAGTAAATGTGCACAATATTCACCTCTAGGAAACAATCCCACATCCAAAAGAAAACAAGGTTGTACTGCAATAAAATGTTTTTCGACAAAATATAGCAATACCATGTCCATAAAACGTTTCACCACACGTCGCAAACTTTCGATTGTACTTCTTTCATGAAACTTCCTTAATCTGATGAGTGGAATAGTTGCTAGTTCGGGAAAGGAAATGTGGTAGCTCCACTGAATGAAATGCACTGCAAGCAGCTCAATTGCTGAATAGACGCATTTCTCCACAAAGTTTTGTGATTTTAACCAAAATTTAGGGAGCTGCAAACAAAAATGTGTTAGTTTGATGAAAAAACATGTAGAAGTTTGTTTTAATAAAGAAATAGACATTCACTAACCTTTAAATTTGATGCTAACTTAACCGATTTTCTAGATTTACCACCATCCTTGCTGACTTTATATTCGAGCATATCCAAAATTAATGAAGCAACAGGAATAAAAATTCCAGAAGAACTGGAAAGTTTGTTTAACCACCGGATACATCTAGTCCTCAAGGGAAGATATCTTGCCCCAGGAAAAAGGTGGGCTACTCCATTTATAAGCTGAATCGTCATATATAATAAATGCTGCATATCATATTCTTTTATATTTATTGCAATGAAGAGAACCCAAATATCAATGCATTGAGCATACTGCCAACTGTATATCTTCTTAATTGCTTCCTGCCCAAAAACAAGAGGTCGGTCAATTATAAGGGAAAGAATACAATAGAACATGGATACTATTTTTATTAAAAATAATAATTGAAATGATATAGAAAAGCGGCTAGCGGTTGAGAGATATTCGCCTCTCTAGAATACCCTCCTTTTGAGATATAGGTTCTCTCCAGAGATGTTACTTAATGCTAATTCAGTAATTGAGAAACGCATGCTAAATGATATCTCATAATCCCTGTTACAGAATTATCTAACTATGGGTATAATGTTGTGATCTATTTTAACCATGGATGATATCACAGCATATTTTGATAACAGAAAGATGAGCATTGCCTATTTTACTAATTAACCTCAAATAGAGAGACAATGAACAAACACTTTCAGCAGTTCATACCTTATTCTCTTTTAATCTTGCATGCCTTAATACATTAGCAAGTTGTTGAATGGAGACAAGTGCCTTGCTACAAGAATTTTCCACATCAAGGGAGCATAAATTGATAAAAGAATCCCTAAGGAATTCAATATGTTTTGCGTCAACGGTCTCCATAGTTCTGCATCGAGCAATATAGGCTTTGTATGTTTTGATAAAACAGGTGTCAAAGTAATTAGAGCCACATACAGAAACCACATCTTGTAGGATAAGTGAAGAACTCGCAGAAAGGGTCCCTCCACCAGTTGCCCATAAAGGAACTACAATCTGCAGCATGTATACATACAAAAGTCAGAAGCTATTAACTCACTCAGTTTGTAATAGTTGGGGTTGCATTATCACCCCGTTTACTGGTAAATGGGTGGATTCGGGTTAACTTGTATCTCTAACATTTAAAAAACAGCTTAAAAGGTAACAGGCAGATTGAGAGTAGCCCAAAGTGTATTATTAATGCATATAACCACCAAAATCAATTTAAAAAAAAAGTAAATTTAAGCTGAAAATATATAAATTGTTAAAAAAATTAAAATTCATGTGGAAAAAAGTGCTTCTGGTCAACCTGATGCAACGCATACAATAGATTAACTGTCAGTTACCCATCCCACAGTAGCGGCCTAAGTTAGTTTGCTACAAACCACAGAAAAAGTTCTGCTGAATATATAAATAAATTACCTGAATAAGCCTGCTTAGCAAAGACGGAAAAGCAGAAAAAAATACAATAGATGATCTCAAACGGGAAACAGAGAAAGCCAGGATCTCTGAGTCCGTGACCTGCTTCAAAAGAAATAATGTACTCCTCAAATAAGACTTGATCATTGGTTTCACTTTTTTCCATCTGGAGGTATTCTTCAACTCCAAAATGGCCTCTTTTTTGCAATTGAAAGGAATCTTCAATAAAACTCTAAATATATTATCAGCTTCAGAGAGCAGGAATGTGTATATGTTGCAGAAGGTCTCGCTGTCTTGAATTTTAGGGCCACTTTCTTCTGGTCCAAGATGACATGCAGCTCGATATGCATTTAAAAGACTAATTAAAGCAGACTCACTATGTTTTTCTGTAACAAGTTTACTCCATATAGTGATAGCTGAACAAGTCAACACTTTGTGCTTTATTTTAGCCGAATCATCTAACACCATTAAGTCCTCACCAGTCTCATCATCATCATCAGAATACTATTTCAATCAGAAGTGCAGGAATTAGATTCTAGATTAATATTAACAGTTAAAAACAGCTGTTTCTCCGTCAAAGGCAGTAATATCATACGGACGCTAGATACCTGTGAAATTTTATTTTACCCATGGAAATTTGATATAAATTCAAAAAATCAGCGCCTGACATACAACACACATACACACGAAAAAAAGTGGCTCACAGATTACTATGTCTAGCTTCAACAGAAATAATTTATTTTCATACAAAGCACGTGGTTAATATTGTTTAGCACTTGATCCAACAAACCTCGTTATCCATCTTTTATGTATAAGCAAATAAACATACTCACAAAAAAAAACAAGGGAGATTTCTAGCGACTTATTTGACTTTAGAAGTCCTAAATGATCTCTAATTTTAGAAACTAGGAGGGGGTTTGTGCACTTGCAGGGAGCCTAACCTCCCTTGCAAATATGACCCATCATATATAAGCTAAGATTGGCATCTTATTCGTGTTCAACCATTGTTCACGCAAGTGTTTAATATAATTTGGCATGTGTTCGTTAGTATACTTTATGCACAACTAAAGAAAAAGAAAGTAAATAAACATGTTGACATGTAACAAAACCAAAATAACCGTACAACAAACACCAAACCAACCGCAGAGCAATCACCAAAACAACTGCACTGCATTAAGTCAATTTATTAGTAAAAAGTCATCTTAAAGAATGATCTCTTACCATCTCCTGATTCTGAGATATTCTGTCCTTATTGTAGTCCTCTAGAAACTTAACAAACTTCTGATCCTGAAAAAAGTTAATTTGTTTAGAACACGTACTTTGAAACATTTGTACTTCAATTAACTACAACATAAAATAAGTCACATAAGCAAGTAAATACAACAACCAAACCCAATCCAGCCTCAAGCAGGGTATGGGTAAGATGTAGACAGTTACCTCTACACAAGAGTAGAGAGACTGCCTTTCAAAAAAAAAGAGTAGAGAGACTGCTTCCCTTAGGCAGTCAATGAGATGTAGAATAACAACAATCTACGACAAGTTCAACTAAATCTCACAAAATGTAGATATGATATGATAATCTGACTTATAAGGTAACAAGTTTCATCCACATTCATATAGTTGTAATAGTATTTCCCTCGTTAGTTATACAAGCTGCATGAATATCAAAGAAACCACATGTCAATTGATAAATGTTTAAAACCATGCCTTCGTCCAAAAAAAGCAATGAATGTTGTAACAGCCTAACGTGTTTCTTAGTTGAGATACTTTAGACAACAGGCACAAGATTAACTTTAAATAATTAGAACTTCTATATAGATATGTGTTTGTGCGTGTGTGTGAGCATGTGTGTGCTATTGCTGCTAGAACATGGTAGAGTTACAATAGTAAGAATATTAGATCTGAACAAGTGAGAATCAAGAGTAAGGATAAAAAGTGACAAAGTAGCCATGTTTCATGACTTCCAAGTTCCAACCATAGTAAACTACAGCAAAAACCAAATACTATTCAAGCTGAACTTGACTAATCCAACCACCTTGGTTTTAAATAGCGGGATGCGCTCTGATGCGTTTAGAGTCTCGGAAGCCGATGCGTGATGCATGATGCGCTCGCATCACGAACCCGATGCGCCTAATTCACTAAAAGTACTTTTTAAACTAAATTTATACCTTGTAGATACTTACATATAAAAAATTCTTCAATTAATACCAAAAGTAGTTAGATAGTAATTCATAAATGTTGAATAACATAATAGACTTACGCTTAGGAAAATCAATACAACCAAAAAACAAATCATCAATAGCCCTCACTTCCCTTTCCCCCCCACGAAGTTCTCTAATCTTTCTCTAGTCACAAATTAAATGTCCCCAAGATCCGCATCATCAAACCCGAGTACGTCTCCATCTCCCTTATCATCATTAGTCACTCCAATGTCTTCCTCCACCTCATCACCTTCATCAACAAGAGCGGGTCTTTTGCCTTTATCATTTCTTGATGGGCTGGCCCCATCATCACCTCCTCTTCTTGATCCTCTAGTGAAATAATTTGGCTCATTAACCCCAAAAGCTCTACCCACCACCCTATGTAAGATCATCATCAAGAAAAACCCATCACAAGTTTTTTCAAGCCCATTCCAGCAAGTAAAGCCCAAAAAAAAAAAACGCATCAGCCACATCATGCATCAGCGACCGCATCGGAGCGCATCTAGCACCTCCAGCGCATTAGAGCACCTGATGCGTTTCAGCCACAGCATTGGGCGCATCATGCATCCCTCGTGCCTAATGTGCGCTTTCTTAAACCAAGCCAACCACGGTTATTAAACTTATAAATATCCATGATGGCCCAGTTATTAACATAATAGCATGCCTTGGCAAGGCACGTGCTTTAAGAATAATTGTAATTATAATGTTAACACCTTGACCCTCATCTTCTTGATTTACTTACGCTTAAGCATGTCTTTTTCATTGATCTTATCATGCGGGTCAATGAAACCAGAGCAAGATATTGATGCAATGTTAGAGGTATAAAGAAAGACCTTGAAATCTAGAGACAAATATTTTGGATTAAAACTTAATAAATGCAAATGTTTATATCGCTATACCAAACCAATAAAAGCATGTCAGATGAAGAGAAAAGGACTAATGTCTTACATCGGTAATTACAAGTGACATGTTTTATCATCCAGTATCAATTATAAAACATGAGGGTTGTTTTTACATGAGGGGGAGATTGACAAGAACGTAAGCTTTAGGATAAAGAAATGGCAACAAGATTAATACTGAAACTTCAAGTTTCACGGAGATTGAATGTTACACAATATCTATTTTCTAGCATACCCACTTTATCTAGAATATTAATGCAATCAATCATCATCTTCATCCTACAGGGTTGTTGTGATAATATCTAGACAAGAAGTGTTTATTATAAACTGTTCAAGACTATAAAAGTGTGTGCAAAAGTATTCAAATTTCTGGATGAGACCACGTACATAATGGAATTGTTAAACCCCTAAAATAGGTGTCAAGCATCTCCTTATGCATGTCAGCATGTGTAAATTAAAAGAGAGAATAAAATAATAGTTAAAGAACTACTACCTCCGTCCCATTTTTATTGTCCAGTTTTGACTTTTTAAAGTCTTTCTTTTTCAACTTTGACCTTAAATATTTTTGTTTCGGTTATATAATACTTCATGAAGATTATATTAATGAAATTACATTTAAAACACAATGCATTCATATATTTTGTATCAAATATTATATAACACAAACAAAAATATTTAAAATCAAAGTTGAAAAAGGAAGACTTTAAAAAGTCAATACTGGACAATAAAAATGGGACGGAGGGAGTATAATGCAAGCAATCATCATCATCATGCTTGCAGGTATATGTTACTTATGACAAAGTTAAGAAAAATCTTACTTTTTATGTATTATATAGTCAATACTTCTAGACTTCTAGTCAAGCCCTGTGAAATTTAACAAACAGAAGTGAATGTAATAAAAAGTTCATATGCAACACTAAATCCAAAACACGGGATGCAGTGATGCTAAAAAAAAATCAGATCGTCATTCGATTGATATAATCCATAGGTGTGGATACGTAGAAGAAAAAGCCAGTTATATGAACTAATACATTTTAGATAATTCATGTATGAAATCAGTCTTTAATTAACAAATTGCATCTAAAAGTAGGGAAAAACGATGATCACAAGAAAGTCATTCACAATAGCTCCTAGAACAATCTCGATGCTTTTTTCCGTAAAAAAACTTACTTTTTTCTTCAACTTATCCAGTAATTTCTTCTGTTCTGCAAGTTCTTCATATACCTTTTGATTGTTAGTAGACAGATTACATTTGTAACCATCATCTACACAAGTTATGAGTAGAATATAAAAAAGTGAGTAATTGTGTCATGGCAAGAAAAGATGTCACTCAAGTGAAGGAACAGTGAAAATTACAGATTACTAACCTTCTAAAGTAACATCATTTTCATTTCCCACATGATTTTCACAGCTTGTGTCCTATCATTTTACAATTACACGAAAAGTTAAACTTGTGGAAGTCCTCAATGTCAAGTAAAAACACAACAGATATTGGTAATCCTTTAACCTCAGAAAGATACCCATCACTGTCAGAGTCATCTAACATTATGGTATTATCATCCTCAGCAAATAATGAATCAAGAGACGTAGTCATGGGGACTTCATTGTCGGAATCCCTGATAATCATAATAAAGCACAAAGAATAAATAAGTTCAAAATGTATGCCTCCGCTCTCCTTGTTGATCATAAGATAGCCATTAACATTTAAAACATCAGCATATCGAGATTTTATGACAGAGTAGAGGTACTCAGGGCTTTTGAATTAAAATTGTCTGGGCAATGAACCTAGTTGCTAAAATCACTAAAATGAACTAATAGTCAATGTAACAAACTTCTTTACCAGTGTGGTTTGTGTTATCAGTTGACATTGCAATTTACAAACCAATTAACCAACAAAGCATATAAACATTATATAGTGAAAACAACAGCAATATGAACATGCTCGTAATATGAACATGCTCAAGATTGCCACTGATAATAAAATGTAAACTGAGACCGAGATGCATTGAAAGAACAAAATGAAAAAACACCTATGATCAAAGTATCAAACATGAGACAGTCATCACATATAACTCAAGCAGGCAGCCAAAGGACGAACTGAAGTGCAATAACCAAGAAAAATACACTTGTGAACTGAAAATAATCTTTTTGTCAATGTTTTCAAAATATCACAAGCTTACAGTCTCACCTTCCATTAGACAAGTCTTCTTTCTTCACTACTTCCTTTTCAGCAACATCTTTCTTATCTTCTGCAACAATACATTAAAGCATGAGTTTTGATTACTATCAAATGCTATTAAAACTTCAGAGTTTAATATTACTGTGCACACACTCGGATTCTTGTAGACATTTTCAGGCTACACATGAATTATAAAAGAGTAACTGCTTCAGAGTTCAGACTCATTTCCATCCACACACTTGATACAAAATTAATGATCTAGAAACGACCAAACACTGGATTTCTCGATTATACTAGGTATAAATCAACAAGACATACATTATTTATATATGCTTTGAGAAATGAAAGAGAATATTACTTTTCGAAGGTCTTTTCTTGAAGATAATCTTGTTTTTCCGTCTTTGTTTAAGCATAGCCGGAAGATTCTTCTTGGCAAACTTACGAGCTTTCTTCCCAAGCTTCCCCATTGCTTCTTTCAATCAGACAACTAGATTCTGCAATCTATATATCAAAATTCAATAGCAGTAGCATGATGGTACGGCCAAATTTACAGAAGCGACGAGATTCTTAATCACCTGTGCAACTGATTGAAGGCTCCAATAGAGGTTTTGGCCGCGAATTTGCCGTGAAAGTGTAGGAAGGGTTTTAGAGCCCTAGTGTGTTACATGTAAAACCCTGATATTGGACCAATCAGAAATTACCACGTCAGAGCAGAGGGGGGTTTTGAGGAGGCAAGATTTAGCGTATCTTATAATATTATTAAAAGAAAAAGATGATCACATCATCATCCTTATTAAAATAAAAATATGATGACATCATCAATCTTAATTATAGCAAATTTTTATCAATTACAACCTTATATTTTACAAATATTCTTAATAACTCCCTCATAATTATCTCTTAATTATAGCAATTATCAATTACAACCTTCTATTTCACAAATTTTCTTAATAACCCCCTATAATTACCGATAACAATATCCTTATTTTCAATATATTTATTTTTCTTATATCAAGGGTGATTAGTTAAAAATCGAAAATAATTTTAGATACTAAATTTTTTTAAATTTGTAGCTGATTAGTTTTTGGTAAACATCTTATCTTATAATATTATTAAAAGAAAAGGGATGATTACATCATCATCTCTTATAAAAAATGTTCCACCAATCACAACTCTCTATTTTCTATTTTTTATTAAAAAAAATCGAATAATTATATAACTACAAGCACAACCCGGGTTGTTACAATATAATTTGAAGAGTTTAAATGTAAATTTTTAGGAGGTAGTATGAAATATGTGATGGTTTTAAGAAAATTGTATATTAATGTAATTAATTATAAGTTATTTGAAAATTATGTTTAATAACTTGTAGTATATTTTATTTTGAGAAAAATCAATTATATATTTGTAATAGTCTCATTTTTATGTACGTTTTGATATAAATTAGGCTTTTTAAAAAATTAGTATATTATTGTTTTATCCATCGAGAGTAACATGTAGGTAATTATTTGACATTTTATTCATCTTTTGTTTTTATTCTCTCTATATTCTTTCTACACAATATAGTCGATATAATCACTGATTCCTTGGTCTTTCAATAAAAATAATTAAAAATATACTATAATAAATGATTAGTGACATAAAATTGTTTATAAAACTACCACTAACACTTGAAGCTTTTTAAAATTGATTGTTAGTTGTGAGTATAAAACCCTACAGAAACTATAATTACATAATTACTAGGTAGTGAAACAAGTGTCATGTTAGTGGATTTTGTAACTACATATACAACTTGGAAGATTATATAAAAATTTAATTGTCTAAGTTTCTTATTTTTTAACTAATAACTTGGTACATAAAATAAAAGTTATTAAATGGATATTTGAATTAAGTTACAATTTCAAATATTCAAATATATAATGGGCTAATACAATGTCGGGATAAAGCTCCATCACGATAAACACATTAATATTATACTAAAAACTTTTAAACGTGTAATGTAAATTTATATTTCTCAAAAAGAGTATTTATAAAAGTATTAAAAATACACGTTTTCACTCATTGACAGTTATGTGTGATGGTTTCTCGGGTGAAGAGTAAGGAGGGGTTAAAAGTTTTAATTTGCGATGATTAAAGAAACATTACTAATAAAACCATGAATGTTGTTGATAAAGAGGTTTTAACGAAAATCTAATGATAATCTTATGTATGAATTTTAAAATTCCGTAAAGGTTATTCATTTCTTACGAAATTTTATATTCATATCTATGCTTTGTAATTATTTTTACTATACGTGTTAGTACTCTTTAAAACTATATAAATTTAAAATTGACTTATATCATCCCGTGTTGATACACGGGTCGCTTAGCTAGTGTAAAATAAGGTAAAATAAGCCGGAAAGATAACCCCGTTAAACACCTCTTTAGATGCTTTTATATTTACAAACAATTCAAATAACGTGTATGTTAATTGTTTCATTATTTACTTATTTACGTGTTTTGTGAGTATGAAAGCACTCAAAATTAATACTTCTAGCTATTTTTTTCCCTATATTAAAAAATAGAAAAAGTTTATTTCATCATACTTCATCTTCATCCTCTTCATGGGCGGTCTTAGAGAGTGCCGGGATAGGCGACCGCATAGGGCGCGTGTCTATGAGAAACCCGAAATTTTGTATGCACTAATATATACAAGTCTAATATTATAATATTTATGTTCATTCAATAACAAACTATATGAAAAAATATAAAAAAATGTTAATACAATTAACCCATAACCCTGTAGGCTAAGAGTAAAATACAAATGAACTATTTCACTATCAACCGATTGTTCTATTGTTTGATTTTTGGTGTACCCGTTAGACCAAAAAAAAACTTAGACTATAAGACTATAATCCATTGGATAAAAATACATATTGAGGGGCTCGTTTTCTTTAGTTTATTGGTGTAACAATAGTTGTAATACGTACTGAGGGGCAATTAATTGCTTTTCGTGGTCTATAAAATTAACTAATCAGCTTTGACTTTCTTATTCACATATAACTTTCTTATTCATAAAATGTGACATGTGTAATTCACTAATTCTCTTTTTTTATCTTTTCTCTTGATTTTAACATATGTTTTGATCACGTGTAGTAACATTGATAGCTGTAACACCGGTTTTCACGTGCTTAAAATTAGAGAAAATTTAAGCTTTTCAACTTATATTATAAAAGTCAACAGCGGAAGTAACCAACATTTTTAACAAAATATAATATTGTTTAACTGACTTGGCAATGTATAAAGTACAACAACATAAACCAAGTCCCAAAAATACCACCGCGTGTTACCCAACTAGACTGACAACTACTGACCATCAGATCACAGATATATACAACAAGCAGTGTTCCGCAAAAGATATTTACAACAGCCACCAACAGTCCCGCCTCACGTAGGCCAACTACCTCGCATCTGCAAAAAGGGAAAAATTCAGGCACCGTTAGCTACAACTAGCTAGTGAGCACAGATTTACACATAAGTATCAATAAGCAGGTTATCCCAACTATGAGACAACACATAAGGTTATCCTAACATGTAGCGTTGCGCCAACGAGTCAGTAGGAATCATATCTTGCAGGGTGGGAAGCCCCGCTCAACGATTCAAATTGGGGACCATTAGCCACAACTATCCGCAATGGTGGGGAAGCGAAGAGCAGTCCACCAAACGCGTTACAAAGCTCGAAGCTCATCAACTCGGATCTCAACGGAAGCTAAGATCCCAACTCACGTTAAGGAGCGGCGGTTTGCAAGACCACCCCGGTGTGCTGCACACCGAGTACCGTTGATCCCCGTTATTCCATCAAAGGGATCCAGCCTTCGGGAAGAAAGTTGACATTAACCATACCATCAACAGTCCGGACCAATACAACAAACAACAACAACCCGTAGCGGGTTCAACGATACGCATGCGATTCATAACCAACGTGTAAAGCAACTTAGCATGGCAACAATATATAACAACATGGCATAACATACCTCATATACGCACGTGTGCGACATCAACAACATATTCCAATAAACAACAGACAACGCTACCTACCGAGACTCATAGGAAACCGGTACTCACCTTGAGATTATAGGAGGCAGATAAGAATTTGGGAATCCCAGGAGCACACGGAGTCGTCCGAATCACCTAACACATCACGTGTAGGTTCAGTTAACGTCTAAAAATACTATCACTGCTTCTATGCAAACGTACAACAAACAACAAGCAACAGGCAACCTGGAATAGCTCCTACGGCCGCAGAGGATGTGTTCTACGGCCGCAGGACACGTTACAAACACCTCCTACGGCCGTAGGAATATATCCTACGCCCGCAAGAGTTCCTTTTCAAGAAACCATACCCTACGGCCGTAAGGACCATACCCAACGCCCGTAGGAGTGATTCATTGGGTACCAACGGTCGTAGGTTATGTACCCACGCCCGTAGGCTTCTTTCCTTCACCCGTAGGTGGTAAACCACACAAAATGCATTACTACGGCCGCAGAGAACCCTGCCTACGGCCGCAGAGACCACAACAACCCCCTACGGCCGCAGGGAGTATTTCCTGTGCCCGTAGGAGCTTCTGTTACAGCAGACTTCATCTTGTTCGAAGCTCGGACCTGCAACTCGCGATTTTGCTACTTTTAATCGACTGAAATTCAATTTCAAACGTTCCTACCTGTTGTTTAACACCTTTACAATATTACCTACATGAATATTAACTTATTAACACCTTTGGTTGATCAATTTAACCCTTCATTTGAACATCCTTCTTCAAGAACACCAAGCTAACTTTTTATGGAGAAATACTTACAAATACAGCAAGAAGATGACACAAGATCAACCAATTCAACAGCTATAACTCCATCAGATTGCTTCTCCTTGATTCCTCTTTCAAATCTTCAAAGGGTATGTGTATGTATGTTTACGTATGTTAGTGTGTGTATACTGTGTGTATTTGAGAAGCAACAGGGGATAAGGTGTAACGCCCCAAAGTTCGTAAGTTCCTATATGAGTTTAGAACAAGTAGTATGCTAAGTGTTATACATGGTTAGCAAGTTAGAGGGCTTAAATTGCCAAAATCTGAAACTTAGAAGTTAAGGGACTGTTTGTGTCATGTGTTGTAAGTATTATATATATGGATTTATATTTGACCATTTGTGGTCAAATTCTCTGTTGATACACAAACACACACACGACACACACATACCCTCACTATTTACTGCTGAAATCAATCCAAGAATGGAGATTATCATCTGAAATTGAGTTCCTAGTGATTCTATAGCAAGAGGTATGTGTTCTTGATGTTTTAAATTGAGTTTTAGGTTAAAGAAGTGGATTCATAGGTTGAATCCTTGAGAAATATGTTAGTCTTGGATTTTGATGTTGTTTGATGGTCCAATAGGTTGTATTATGTGTTAGAGATTGGTGTTTGGTCAGAAAACTAGTTTTGAATCGTTCCTAGAGGGTTAAACCCCGATTCTCAGTTGCTATTCGAATAGAGCAAGTTAGACTGCTGTACCGACTGTTCCTACGGGCGCAGGGATGATTCTCTACGGGCGTAGGAAGCTGTCAAGGGTTTGTGTCTGTTTTGTCTCCTACGGCCGTAGGTAAGTATTCCTGCGGGCGTAGGACAGAGTTTTGGAATATTACCATCTAAGGACGAAGGATTTTAACCTACGGGCGTAGAGCACCTAGCCTACAACCGTAGGAAGCATAGAAACTCCTACGGGCGTATGTTTTTATTCCTACGGCCGTAGGGAGGGCCATAACCAGATTGTGTCATTTGATGTTTCATGTTCAGTTTAAGTTGCCGTAGGGCGTATAGAAGTTAATGTAGCACATGTTTATTGTTTGTAGGCAATAAGAGACTGACGTTCTATGAGAGGAGTATATTTCTTAACTGCTGCTAAGGTGAGTGTACTTACCTTTAATCAGATTAACATATGTACGTGCACTAAATGAATAGTATATCAATTGTATGTTTGATATGTGAAGTTAAAGGTTGCTGTTCAGGGGTTCAGTAGCACTATGTTATATTCTTTGAGATGATTAATATGCAATTATGCATAAAGTGAATAATATGATATCTGTGTTATGATATGTGATATGTTTGTGCACAAGTATAGTAGGTACCTGGCTTAGAGAAGCCTTGTACAAAGAAAAGCGGATACCTTGTATCCAGGAAAGTGAAAGGCGTATATTGAGCTCCTTATACCCAAGTAAAGCGTCAGGGGCTTGTTGTTTGTATCCAGGCAAGTGAAAGGGGTATATTGAGATCCTTATACCCAAGAAAAATGTCAGGGGCTTGGTTATGCGCGAGGTGTGATCATACTCCGGGACAAGTTAACAGTTTGACTGTTTTGCAGACTATAGTTGGGATGTGAGACATCCTAAGAAGAGTTACTCATGTTATATGTGTTTATTAGTTCAGTAGTATGCTCACTAAGCGAAAGCTTACATTTTAGTATGTTGTGCATGCAGGTAACCAGTTTCCAGCAAGGGTAAGGCCCCGGTGCTCCGCAGAGTTGGATAGCTCCCAGTTTTTTGAAAAAGAGTACTTTTAACACTGCTTTTTGTAAAACTGTTCGCATTAAAGTGTTGTAGCTAGTTTTCCGCAAACTCTGATGTTTTAGAATGTTAATTAGTAGTAATTAAATTTTTAAAAGCTATTTTAGAAAAGTGGTGTTACAACTTGGTATCAGAGCCAAGGTTTGAGGGATTTAGGCACACATGAGTGTGATGTCTGAACTTAAACCCTGGTTTTGAGATAAAGTGGAGCTATCCCTGAGGCAGTAACCTTGGTGAGCATACAGTAGTAAGAAGTTATGAACTGTTATCTGTTTATAGTTTGAGCATGAGTAGTAATGTTTATGCATGTGTAGTTAACTTTGCCAGACGTGACCTAAGCTTGTGAATCGGGGTATTCCATGACGGCACCAAGAACAGTTGTGTATAATATGTCCCTTAAAACACCTGGCCAGTGTGTGTAAAGAACATATGGTATGCAGTTGAGCTTGAGATTTTTATGGTAGTGCCTTGTGAATCAAGTGATGGGTAATACGTGACTGTGTTTAGTATGTGAAGAAGACAAGAATTGAATATAAGATAGATGTAGTATTGATAATATTACATACCTTGTTATGAGAAACAGAGAAAGATATTATTGTATAGTATGTTAAAGATATATGGTTGTAAGAAACGAGTATGTGAAAAGAGTTAGCATGTGTTGCTATAGTAGTTTGAGGCTAGTATACCTCAGGAGACCAGATATACTTATGTTTCAGATGCAAATTCTATTTAAACTAATAGACTTATGAGTAACCCTGTAGAGGGAGTTGTTACAGAAGAGTTTGCAAGATTGAGAATACGATTCAGTAAAAGAGATAGTAGTAATAGAGTTGAGTAAAGTCTTACAAGCAAACGCTTTAGATAATGTCAACCAAGCGGTTGGGCAAGTATTAGAAAAGAATGAAAGTCCCGTGATAGTAGCACGTGGCTGTCGTTGTGCTTTTCTTTGGAAATTTCATGCTTTAATTAGATAGTTTTTACTTTTAAGGCTCTACACTTTACGATTCATCTTTGAATGCTTCACTCTTTGGTATGAACTATGAACTATACTGTGTGTTCATGTAAGTACTTCATTCACCCACACCCTCTCCATGGATACCCGTCATCTCCGACATCATATCAGCTGCCCCGTCATAAATTATTGAAGGTAAGACCTTATTTGTTTCTTATTTTTTGTTGAATACTATTTGTTTTATGGCTACCCACCAACTTTTGGGTGTAAATGTGTAATGTCTAAGAAGATAGTGTGACTTATGTATGAGAAATTGGTTAGATGTGTAGTGTTACAAACTTTTTCATCCTTTTCCTAACTCGCCCTACTCCTTGCTTTAGAAATTATAAAACCATATGTGTTCTTAACTTTTTAAATATCTAAATTGAGAAACTAAATTTACTAGATTAACATGAGTAATGAATAATTTGATGTGTGTACAATCCAACTAATCACGAACAGCGGTGGTCGTACATTGCTGTTGATGCATTGTCACCGTCGACACCTTCCGCTTCCCTGTACTCCCTGTAAGTTTTTCTTTCTTCATCCTCTTATTTTGTATATATGGATCTTATTTTGTACATGTAGGTGTGTGTTTTTTCTTTGGATCTGAAATGTGTCTTCACATCTGCTTGCTGTCAATGTGTGCATGTGTATGTTCCTTCTTCTCCTTCTCCCTCTAAAGTATTCTTCTATGTATGTTAGAGATACATTAGGTACGTGATTCATGAAGTTGTTTCTGAATTTTTTTTACTCAAGCTTTGATTCACCGGAAGATATTTACAACCAAAATTAATTAAATATGATTTAGTTATGTGACGGTGGGATTACTGGGTTTGAAAGAATACTAACCACAAGAAGTAAGATGGTTAAAAAGCAACTTGAAAATAAAACAAGAATTAAAAGTATAATGAAATACAATTATTCTGTTAAGATCTTAAGATGACTATTTATTCATCTGCAAAATTTAGTTTTTTATTAGGTTATTATAATAATTTGATTTTACAAGATAGAATATATAATAAAAACTTGGTAGGTGTGAAGTGTGGGGTACAAGTGTTGTTCAAAAGCAAATAGGGTGATGGAGAGAAAGGATGGGGGTGGTCATGTAGGTATGTTTGCAATATTTTCTTTTGTTCATTGATTATTTGTTGTCAATTCTTTCAATAGGGGAGTCAAAGTCAAGTGTTTTATTACCCTTTACAGTATTTTTTCCCTTAACTTTAAGGGCTACAACCTTAAATATAAAACAAATATTTAGTTGCATAGTAATTCTAAAATAGCTCAAGCCAGTTTTGCTTTTACTTTATACATTGTTTAGTTCCTTGCCAACTATGTTACTTAAATTAGAATTTTCCAATCCCATCTTTACCGAACCTTTAAAAAATATATGAGTAATGAGCCATTGACCCTTATACATGTTTAAGAATTAGCATATGCAAATATCTGAAAATAAAGCATCATGAATAATTAGATCAATGAAGAAAATAGAATAACGTACTACACTCCCCCTTTAATCATCTGTCAGCTCAAGTTTATACACTACCATCAGAAATTTGGTTTAGTAAATTTGTTGAAGGTGTTCATTTGTTCTTGAATTTTTTAAGAACTCCCATTTCAATTCTATAATTATTCAGTATCTTCCATCTTCAGATTTCAACTTTGGTCCTGATAATACTTTACTTAATCATTTATCATAGATTATTAAGAAGCCTCTTTTGCAAATTGTTTCTATCATGATAAGTGTAACTTTCAATTACAAAGAATGTATTATTAATGTTGCTCTTCTTTTTTCCAGAACTCTTTTACAATAACTTATCATGTACTTTTTTTAGTTTTTATTTTCTTATTAACCTTATCTTTTATCTCTTAAAAATTCAAGGTGCTATCCGAAACGAAGAGAAGCTTCAAAGAAGAGTATATTTCAACAGGTATAATACTCCGACTTGAATTGTTAAATTGTTGCTGCAATCTACAGTTCTAATGAAAGTTATATAGGCAATAAGCTAACTCGAGTTAAATTTATGTTTATTAAAATAAAAATACTTTTTAATGTGGTCTTTACAAATTAATAGGTTGTGTTGTGTAAGAATATATGCATAGTAAATCTTATCTCTCTCCACCTACAAACTCATGAACTATACCTGCTTATCATCGAATTTGACTTTGTAAAATAAGGCCCAATTTACACATGTTTAGTATCTACCAAAGGGTTAGTTTGTTTGATTTGAAAAGTCAAAAGTCAAGATTCATATTTTGTTGGTGTATCGTTACATGTGAAACTCATGGCCTTCTAATTAAAACAAGTCAGGTTTTTTTTTTATTTGAAGCTCAAAATCAACTTCATCTGATATGAGTAAGATTACTAGAGTGTTTCAAATATAGTAATGTGTTAATATCTATAAGCTTATATGTATAAGCCTTATATAGCAATGATCCTTATATTTGTAATTAATCTTACTTAGGTGTTTTTATATTTATAAGCTATTGAGTTAACTGTTTTTTAGTATAGCAATGAAGAATAAGGTTTTTTTATTTCGGGTAAAAAAATGAAATGACCGATGGTTTTTAAGCTTCTTTGCAAGTTCTTCGTAGGTTCGATACATATTACTCAAGGAATAAATGAAATTAAGGTAAATCTAATTGCCATGAGATTTTGGAAATCTGGAATTACTGCTCCAGTGTGTGTGTAGACTGAATATTATGGTACTTGAAGAAATATGATAAAAAAATGAAAGAAAATAAGACAGCACCATTTTAGATTCTTATATTCTATCTTTTAGAAAATGTATGCTTTAGAACCCAATCTAATTCAGAAGTGAATTATTTTTCGGTTAGGGATTTCTAGGTTCATGAAACCCATTTGACCCTAAACGAATATATTATATGCATGTGGTACGTTTTAGATTCCAAATTACTCCTATGTGCATTAAGTTTTTAACAAAAGAGTAGATGTGAAACTAGAGATTTACAATGAGATGATTTCTATAATATACTGGATATGTAAATCACCTATAGATTGTTTTCATTTACTTTTAATTGCTCGGCTTTCTTCGTTAACTTTTAGTGATCTTGATGTATTGGTTATAAAAGTAAAAGAATTTGATGGATTTTGGTTAATGACATATCAAGAGGAAATAAAGGCAACTTAAAGTAATGAATGGTAACTTTTTTAGTGTTACTCATGTAGGGACAATTTTACTTTGGGTAGTTTTTGGAGGAAGAACGTGGAAGATTAGTGGAAGGTTTTAATAATAAAATGATAATATTGAAGACTATTTGTCATTTAACAATCATCACATATTTGTTGAATTTATAATATAGTAGCCCGTCGCAACGCGCGGGTATCAAAAACCTTGTTCAACATATATATCATCAAGTTCACCCGTGACCTTTTTAGAGTTTTTTATGTAATATTTATATTACCATTTCATATCAATTAACTTTTATCATCATTTTCTATATTTATATACAAACATCTATCACGGCATCACATTTTAAGGAGAAAACAACAAAAGGGTTTCACATGCATGAAATTAGGTTTCAAGTTATTATAATCGAATTTTTTAAACATAATTTGTAATTGGAATTCGTTTTATTTATTTTCAATTTATATTTAACACTTTTTTTTGAACGGCAAAGTTAGTTGTTAGTAAACCCCAAGTTAGAATTAAACTTCATTGCCAATGTTTGAACCCT
Source organism: Pulicaria dysenterica (assembly GCA_947179395.2). NCBI lineage: Eukaryota > Viridiplantae > Streptophyta > Magnoliopsida > Asterales > Asteraceae > Pulicaria > Pulicaria dysenterica. The sequence goes on along the minus strand of OX359294.1, from coordinate 65,492,927 downwards.
GGACCTCCTAAAAGGCTTTGTCTCCCCCTCACTCTTAACAACTAGGCTAAGAGATCATTGGTATATTTAACACTTATATGTTGGAATTTAATTTATACCAGTTGATTGACCCATCAAGCACGGAGGAGCTTTAAAAACAGTGAAAATGTAACGTGTATTTTCATATATGTTTCAGAAATATTCGGAAGCAAAATTAGTAAATCGATTTTGACTCTAAAGTCAAAATTGATGGTTAATTTTGCATCAAGAGTCAAAATTGAGGTAAAATTATGGCTTTTTTCTGTTTTTTTTTACCGGCAAATGGGGACACTTCCCCATTTCTCCACTAACAAAATTATGGAAAGAAAATTATGACTTTCTACTGGTTGAATTTGAGATATTTAAGAAAAGAAAATTTTGAATTAGTCGGAGATTTCCATTTTCTTTGTTATTAGCAAAGGATATAGTTTTAACTAAAATTCAAACTGCTTTCATATATGGAATTCGCTAAGGTCTCGTTTATTTCATCGTAATGTGAAAAAAATGTAATGAAATTGAAATCAAATTTCGTTATGTATTGAGTTTGGTAACATTATCTTGAAAGGAATTGATTCTTTGAAGTATTTATATTCCTTTAGGTAGAGGAATGTCATTCCATAACTAACATGAATGAAATTAAAATCATTTCCCTTCGTTCGCATTACGGTGAAAAAGCGAGACCTAACTCTTTTCTTCATCTCATCTTTTACTTTAATTTTGACGCTTGTTTTTAACTTTTTATCTTGTAAGTAAGAGTATTTAGTAGGAACATAGATCCTTCTTTCACTAAACCATAGATCAAAGTCACCTATAGTATTTTCTTGATAGAGATAAAAAAACAAAAACAGACACACCAATGTGTGTGTGCGTGTATATATATACACACACACGCAGAGGCACAGAAAGGCACCACATGTGAGATTTTGTGTTTGAAAAAGATGAAAATGGAGATGAAGGGATTACTGAAGCTTGTAGTGGTGATTGGAATGGTGGTGGGTGGGTGCAGGGGAGATGTGAATTCATTCAGGGACTGTTATGCCAAATGCTTCATTTTCTGCATGATTGAACCCAACAAAAGTCTATGCACCTGCACCACCCAATGCCTCAAAGAATGCATCTTTCCATCTCTTCCTTCATCCATGTCCACTGATCCACACACCCAAAACCTTGGTTACTGCAAGCTTGGCTGTGCTACTTCCCTCTGTTCTAACATCAGCAAAACACACAATCCTGGTATGTAAACACACACACACACACACACACACTGATAAGTTTAAATGTTTTTATAACTTAGGAAGTTACATTTGTATATAAAACTTTGTAATGTTTTGTTATGGGAAACTTTTGGAAGTTAATATGTTGTAACACTTTGATTTACAGATGGAAAGAACATGGAAAGCTGTGTTGGGTCATGTTCAAACAAGTGCACCATGAGCTACTCATCATCTGCATCACCTTAACTTTAAAACAACACTCCTCATTTCATCCTATTTCTTGTCCACACTTGAAATGTACTCTTGTTCTTGCTTTAATTTATCTTTTTTTTCATGTTCAATAGTTCAAAACATCACCACCAAAATCATTGTATGTCATTATTATCGTATCGTATTGTATTCGACGATTCAACTTTAATTTTTAATCTGCTAAGATATCAAACAAATGCTATTTATATTTATCTATTTACTTCAAGTCGACCCCGTTTTATTGCTTTTGTGCCAAACCAGAGAGAGAACCTTTTGTCTAATTATGGTATAGGTAATTTCTTGTAAAATGTAAGTTGTGGATTCAAATGCTGTTGTGAACGATTAGTTTCTCAGTTATTTATTTATTTAACTTATTATTTTTTTTATAAAATTTGATGTAAGTTGTCTTTACTTGACCCGTGAACTACTTACTAGTGCTTGTGAATGACACAAAATGGCAGCATGTGAAGATATAATTAAATCCAGAAAACACACGGACTTAGATTCTAATAAGGGAATCTGTTTTACTCTTAAAACACAAACTCATGAAAGGTTATAAAGACAGCCAAGTATCAATTTGATTTTGATAGTTTAACGCAAGACCAGATGGTCTCCAACGGTCTTTTTTTTTCACTCCGGTCCGGCGGTCTTTCCGTTCCGATAATTTCCGATTTAAGTTGGAGCTTTCCGATTCAGTTTTTACAATTTCAATTCGGTTTTTTCGGATAATTTAATATAAAGGAGATTTGAACTTGTAAACATAAAACTATTGAAAATATAAACATGAATATAGTAGGAAGAAAAATGAACTTATCTCATTGGGAAAAGAATGGATGTTTATACAAAAGATTTTAGCTATCCGTCAGGAGGTAAATTCCAATAATATGATACAATTTTTTTGATACAAACTTTTGATGATGTCGGGAGGTAAATTCCAACTTCGTGTTGGGTACAAACTTTGTGATAAAATCATTGAAATAACCTGTCGGGAGGTAGATTCCAAAAGTGGAAGGGTATTTATAGATAGAAATTAGAAAAAAAATAATAAAAATTCTGGTCGGCCCGGTTTTGGACCGGTCTAGACAGGCATGGAATGGGCTAGGACCGGGTGGACTACCATAGGACGGGTTCGGTTTGGTCAGCTTTTAACTGGTTACAACCGCGAGACCAGTTTGGTTCGGGACCGATTGTAAGATTAGGTTTAGACCGCTTCAGTCCGCTTTTGACCAAGACAACTACAAGACCGGTCCAGTTCGGGACCAATTGTAAGACCAAGTTTTGACCATTGTCGACTGATTCTTTGGACCGAACCAGGACTGGTCCAATTTTCGGTTTTTTTGGGATCGGTTCGAATGTCCATGTCTATGGACGGATACGAATCCAGACTTTACGTATGAATGCTTTGATTTAATATATGACATACAAATCAAGAGTTTACATATGAGTGTGTTAATTCAGTTTATGGTTTATCACTAATAGTAAAACGGGTAAATTAAAAGATTTGCTTAAATAACGGGTCAAATAGATCTCAAAAGCATATTTCTTTTAACACATATATCTGCCATCTAAATCAAATAATTCAGAAATTTGGATTACTATTGGAATAACATAACTTTTTTACACACCAATAACTTAATGAAGATTTTGACATAATGCATCTTTAATAAGCAAATATATAAAAATATTATCTTCATTAAACAAGTTTGTGAGTGTGTTAGCATCTAGCTTTAGATGTTACAGCACACCAGTTTCCAAGTATGTTGCAAAGAAACCCAACCCAATGCATTTCAACATGTACTAAAACAATTAGCCGTTTAGCACACACGTATCATTTACCTCCTGCAAAAGGCGAACAATTCATCGACCCGAGATGACTATCCAACACAAATATAAAGCAAATCTAACAGACAATTATAGAACCATGGTCATCATTGAATCAACTCCAAATGTTGGGCCTTGATCTGCAATTTACCCATAACAATACTACTCTGTCAAAAGCCCGATGGTAACAGACTAGATAGGAATAGGATATAAGGTCTTTACGGTAAAATAAAAAAGAAAAGACAAACTCCACTACATGATGGATGTCCCATTCACCAGAAACTTCTATTCATCGATTTGACCCGTTTAGAAAGCAAAAAGGGCATGCTGATCGATACACGAATGTCTCTTGTTTATAACTGATTACCCGTATTCAATCTGATGCTTTTGGAGAATTTTCCGGTGTCCTCAAAGATGGAACAACAGTTGTATTTGTACTGCCTTTGTGTTGGGTAACAACTGCACGAAACTCTTCAACAATAGCAGGATCTTTAAACTTCAAAGCAAAGGTTGAAAGACTATCTTTTCCTTCACCCGCGCTATTCAAACAAGCAAATGTGATCCCTTTTTTCTCCATGTTTGTGAGTTTCATATCAGGAAAAAGACTAGCATTCAATATAAGTCTGTAATTCCCTCTAGCTCTCATCACAAGTCTGCCTTTTCCATTCCCAGTTGTTGGTATGTTGACTTTTAGTTCACCTTTCCCGCGTTCCTTCCACCCACCATCAAGAAACTCAAACAAAACAGAATCTGCTGTAAAAACCGCCTTCTCGTTCTCCTCGCCAGTTTCTACCTCAACTGCTTGCATCGATGGTATCTTGCTTCCCTCTGTGGTCTTATTAAACAGAGACGAGTTTCCATTAGTACCAAAACTGAAAGAAGAGAAACTGGGCTGGTCACCTTTTGTGATCGAACCAAATGAAAACGTTGAACTTGAAAATCCTGTCCCAACAATTCCTGTAAAAGCATTTTGGCTACTTGAAAGCTGTTGGAACGAGCTAACTGATGCGGGTTCAGTGCTCTTCTCTCCTTCATTCTCACCTTCATTGCTTTCAGTCTCTTTTTTAGCTTCACATTCAGCCTCTTCTTTCACTGACTCAGCATCATCTGATTCAGGTTTTTTCGCCTCACTAATAACTTCGTGTTTTTCCACCTCTTCGACCTTGCTCTCAGCGTCAGGTTTTTTCACCTCACTAGCAACTTCATGTTTTTCGACCTCATCAACCTTGCTCTCAGCTTGTTCACCGCCATCTTCTTCTTTTGTGGTTTCCTTTTTCGCATTATCTTGAGATTCTTGAACATTAGCAGTGGAATCTGTAGGAGGTACCAACTGAATTGATGCAAAAGGATTAGATGCAGGTGTAGATTCTGTAGGAGGTACCAACTGAATTGCAGCAAAAGGATTAGATGAAGGTGCAGATGGAGCTGATGGTGTTCGATTTCGACGAACTTTTACAATTCTTCTATTGGCCAACACATCTTCACTAGCTTTCTTGAATGTGCCTGCCTCTAGATCAATATCTTCTTCTTCATCATCAAGACCAGGGTTATCTCGAGATAATTCCCTTCCAGCAGCCCTTTTTTTGGAAGGTGGAAGCGCGTTCTCTGCATCTCCCATGGCAGAAAAGTAATGAAAAATCAAATCCTACAATGCTGCTCAGAAGCTGACGCTAAAGAATTTGATTCTGCATGACATAGAAATGCAAACAGTTGTATAAGGCCTTCTAGTGACATAAAACAGCTTCTTTAAAGAGTGTCAGATCTCACTAGCCAAACAAAGGTTCGTGACCAGAAATGGATCTTCAATCCCCTACGTATAATTTCCCGTCTTTTATATAAAAAGAGGGACCAATTGTCACTCATAGTGATTCAAATGCTGAACATATCAGATGGTGAGGGGGAAAGGTGCCAATCAGATTAAGCTTTCAGCCTTTTATTGGCAGGTCCAATTAACCACTTTGAATAAAAACCAAAAAAAGTACCATGAACAACATCCTCAGGAATACTAACAAAGACTACAATATATTAAAAAAAAAAAACTTAGTAAAAGAAGCCTGAAAATGTTTTAACCGTGTATTTCAGAAGGCATTTGAATAAACTTGAAAATGCAATGAGCTCACCTTATAAAAGAAACATCTTTCTTATCTCAAAATAAACCACAATAAGTAGTTAAAAACAAAGCAATGGCTCAATAATTTGACCGTGTATTTGTTATATAAACCTGATTCATAACCATTTTATTAAGATTCAGGTTACAACACAATAAAAGCATAAAATAGCTGAAATTTTCATCAATGTTTCGACAACAATGGCCTATCCAACAGTATGTTACTCCAAAAAAGGCTACATACCTACCCCAGAACTTCAGAATCTCTAATCGTTCCAGCAGCTTCTTAGAGACCACGAGGGTTTTTTTGGCAATAAACGAAATTTCTTCAGGACAAATCAAGGAAGGCAAACAAACTTTGATTCTAACCTAATTTTACTCGTTCTTCAAACTCTTTCAGGAAAGCATTAGACAAATCTAGGGCCTAGACAACAAGGATCGAGTTTGTGCAAAACACACATATCATCAAAAGCGGTAACAACGACACAGCCGATTACAAACACTGCGACGATTTTAATTGAATATAACAAAAATCGTAATACAGATCAACGGAATCAATCTTCGTAAGATGATTAATGAAATCAAAAAACGTAATAGCTTAGAAGAAGGTGTAATAGGATAAATCGATACCTTGAAAACGGTGGAAAATGTAGAGCTTCGTGGTTATTTTGGCCGTTGCTTCGAATGGGTGCGGAAGCTTTGCCTTATTTTATACATGAACCCTAGATTTATGGTTCACATATCTTATTGAAAATTTAGATTTATAATATCAATATGTTAAAAGAATATGAGATTTATATTTACATTTTAATAATTTCTGTAATAATATTAAAATTGCTAATGGTGATTAAGCTTAGCATAATGGGAACTACAAACTCTAAATAATATTCGTAAAATATAAAGTTAATAAACATTTATATACACAAATAATTGAATTAGGTTAATCTAAAGTCGATTTGTAATAGGCTCATTATCGAGTAAAAAAATTGAATAACGAGCTAGTTCACCACTTCTCACGATTAGTGATGTATACGTTATTTTGAAGCTTGTTATGGTGGTAACAAGCGTGTAATATAATTTTTGTTTTTTCAACAAAGAATATTGAAAATAATTCGTACTGTATGAGTTTAATTATGATAGTAATGTCAGTTTTAGATTAGTGATGTTGATTTGTGTGTTAGTAATAACAGCTATTGTTGCTTGTATTGTTGCATTATTACTTTTGTCATATGACCAATTAATTAACATTTGAGAAAACTCATTTTTAATGTATATATAATAGGACAAATGATCAAGAAAAACAAAAATAAATATAAAATGTTACTATTAAAAGTAACACATAATTTTTTTAACCAATTTGCTACTTAAAAAAAGAAAAAAATATTTACCTAATAAGTAGTAACCTTGATCTTTATCATATCTATCATAAATTCATAACGCCCTTTTGATATAAAAAATTGTGATTTACATTCATGTTTATGTAATATTGAAATTTACCAAATTAAAATTACAATCTTTTTTTACCATAAAAACTTACACGTCATCTTTATTAATAAAATTTTGATATTTATATCAGCTTTCTAGACAATTATCCGAAATTACATACAAATTCTAAGATAAGCAAATACAACTTTCCCCGCCTGATTACAAGAGCCAAACATTATTACAGAGAGGATTTAGCTGTAAACAAAAGCATGAGAGAAACCAGAAAACACAATTACAATTAGATGGAAAACCAAAAAAAAAAAAAACTATATGATTGTTGTCTCCCACACCTATAAGCAGCCAGCAGCCATTATAACATGTCTTTACAAGTCACAATAAAATTTGCCTCAAAAAGAATATTCATAAAAACTCTTGGGAGTAACTAAATTCACTCAGCTACTAAACTCAAGTCACTATTATCTGTTCTCAATCACAAAACTTTGATGCCCTACAAAATTACATCATCTTTATATCAGACGGCCAATCCTGCATTCACCCCCTCTTCAAAAGGGAGTTCGAAAATACCTGTAAACAAGGTTTTCGATTAGAAGTTGTAAACATAATAATGGCAGAAAGGGGCGTTTAAAAATACATTATTGTAGTAAACATTACTATACTATAAAATAACAATATCTTTTTTTCATAAAAATGGCTTAGGAGGTTGCAAGCTTTCCGATGCACTCTGGGCAACATTTGACTCGATCAACCTACTTGACCTGTTTTATTTTTTCGATCAGCATTTAGGATTTACTCATTCGACTTTAGAAAATGCATCGACCATTTCTTGGTGATCGGGTCAAAGATTGATATATACTTCTTTTTTTTGCAAAGGAAACACAAGACTCGGAATATAAAAAAATAAAAATTATTATATCCCATAACGATTTCCATTATTTGCATAGTGATCAATGACTCAGAATATAAGAATTATTATATCTCATAACGATTTCCCTTATTTGCAGACATTCATATAATTGTATCTGACCTGAGGGAGTTTGTAAAGCAGGAAACAACTGTCTTTGGTGAATTTATTGATGCAGTGACCACACTGCCATTAAAAAATGAGGTAAAATGAGACATCTCCAGAAAGGCAAGGGAAAAAAATATTTGAAAGCAGGAATAAGGATAGAAGTCAACAAACAGTCCACCTTTTAAAATTTTAAGTGTATGAGCTCCCCAAGACCCCCCTCTCTCTCCCAAAAAAAAAGTGTCCAAGCAGATGTAGTTACAGCGTTATTACTTATTCATACCTCACTCTTCATCAGCCTCATTGCTATTCACAAGTACTGCACCATCTGTAGAATCATTATCCATTCCAACAACCTCTTCTTGACTTTGACTTTGAATCTCTTCTTGACCATCAACAAATTCATCATCATTTCCATTCTGTTCCAGATCCTGTGCCAGAGAGGTGATGAGAAGGATGTAAAAACGGAAACAGTAGGGAAAAAGTTATAACTCTTACGGATGGCAAACCATTTCTGTGCATTAACCAAATAAATTTCTTTCAAAATCCTTAAGTTACATCTACAAAACTTCAAAATTACATCAATATCCTTCTAAATCTTTTAAACTCTCTTTTATATCCACATATATAATTTAGGCATAATTAAATCATTTAAATATGTATAAACATTTCTTCGAATTGATTTTTACATAAAATCACTAAAAAGCCCTTGTCTAAAAACCATAGTTGCTGCCATTTCTTTCTCCTGCCAACAATTCAAGTTCTTTTCATTCTACTGGCAACAAGTTACTTACTCCACTTCATTCTATTCAATTCTCCCATCTCATCAGTTAGCCACTCATCTATGATTGAAAATCTTGGTTCCATGTAACTCGATGGTTTTGATTTTTTCATGCTTTCAAGATAAGTCGGTGATGATTTGTTTTGTGGTGTTGCTTAAGATGTATATATTGAATCTAGTTCTAAGAAAAAATGAAGGAACAGTAACCAATTTCTTATAAGCATGAAGAATTCTGAACAGGGAAGTATATTAAAATTTCTTAATTCATGGTGTTTAAATTTCAAAATGACATAAAAGTACTAATACTGAAAGTGAACAATCAATTGCTTAATAGCTCCATGTACGCGTGTACCGTACAAGTTAAAAACTATCAGCAATTGTTATTGTTTTTACAGAGAAATCCTAGTCTACCATTTAGATAGGGGTATTTTAATACAATTGCATACACATCAATTAGTAGAAAATGTCTATTAATGTTTATATGATTTTATTATAACAAAATTAAGTATGTGGGTATAAATGAGAGTTTGGAGTTTTTGGGAGGATATTGATGTAATTTTAAAGTTTGTAAGGATGTAATTTAGAAATTTTACAAGGAAATGAATGAAATTCTCCCAATTAAAGACTTTATGTTCTAAACATATCAAGAGTTCATAGTTAGATCCCTTAATCAAGAAGAACCTTTAAAAAGAATAACAGAAATGGATGTACCTCATGATCTAACGCCCCGTTTTCCATCGGTTCCTCAACTTCTAATCGCATGTTTTTTAAATTCTCAACTAGATTGATAGGCGATCTATCAACATAGTTCGCATACTCTACTGCTGGAGGATAACTACCCCTAGAGAAATTTTAAGTAATGTTCTTTGTCAATATGCATCTGGTTCATAAAAATCATATTATAAAAAGGACAACAAATGAAACCTTGTCTCTGCAGCCTTTGCTTCAACCTCAAGTGCAATTTGCCAGTCCTCAAACATATTTGGGTACTCTTCAGGATCTGCCAAAGATTCTGCAGCTTTCTGGTTAATCTGCAGTGAAACCATGTCACACCACTTGTCTCAAATTTCTTAGTTTAATACCCAAAAAAAAAAAAAACACTCTAAATATAAAGCTAAGAATAATTGTGGGTGAATCCACGATAACAGATTCGTAGGCTTTCAAAAACCTTGGCCAAGGATAATACCGAAACAAGCCCACTATCCATATTAGTTCTCATAATTGGGGTGTAAATGAGTCAAGCTTTCATTAAGACAGAGCTCAAGCTCAAGTAAAAACATGAGCTTGAATCGTATAACGAGCAAGTTCAAGCTTACAAGAACTCAACTCGGATCCCATCTCTAGCTTTTTGAGCCATGTGTATAGGGAAGTGTTACAATATGTAACTAGGAGAGCAAACAAGCTGAGCTTCTTGAGCTAGACTCGAACTATATCGAGCTTTTGATTTGAGCATGGTCATCATCACTAATCTTAAGCTATTTGAGTGCCCAAGGCAAGCACAAGTTAATGCTAAGGTGGTTGAGTAGAGCTAGAGCTAGAGCTTGGTTGGGCCCATTTGCTGCCCCACACAGGAAAATAGAATTAGAACTTGAAAAAGAAGGGGAAAAATTCAATAATTGAATGATGGAAAATATTATGTAAGTTGGAAAATCTTAAATCATCACCCCTATAACATGTTTGTTTTTCAAAACATAGAATGCTGGGACAGCTGTTTCAGGAACCTCTATGTGTGAACAAAAACAATTGAACAGAAAGACTGTAGATATAGTAGAAATTTCACAATTAACCTTGTTAAGGTCTTTTCTCCAAAGGGCAACAATTTCAGAAACCTTGCTGGGAAGATAAGACCGTGCCATTAGAGCAGCTTCAGGTATCCGATTGCTGCAAGGACAACATTACATTTCAGATATTGCATATTAGGGTCGACTTCATATGGATTTTGGATATTTTTTCCTATATGAAATGTGACGATAACCTGTCAATCAACAGTTGCAGGCAGTCTTCCAATTTACCCAACATAAACAGACAAGCAAAAGCCACATTGTTTTTTCCATTTTCTTTTGCAAGTGATGCAAGTTTTGTTATCTCTTCAGCATCTCCTAAAGAAGAATACAGGAGCAACAAACCACTGAAATCTTTTGCATGCTTCAAACAATCCTCTGCCATGGCCAACTGCAATGGACCAAACGTCACATATGATCATATACTGCTACAGATGTCAAATTGTGGCATGACTCCAACATAAAAAGTATAAGATCTAATTTCAATCGTTTTGTTTTCTATTTCTTTAAGGCGTTTGAAGTGCTCTAGAGATGGAAAAAGAATAAAGAAAACTCATTTGAACCTACAAAGAAAATCATATTCGACAAAGAATATTTACTAAACATTCAACCAAATCGGGAATTACCATGCCAGCAGACATGGACAGTTCACCCAATTGCTTCCATTTTGATTCACTCTCTGCTACTAGGGCAATATCCTGTATGCGTGCAGAACAATATGTCATCATGACCACAAATGGATCAGAAGGCAGAAATATCTCTCCATACACACACATAGTTTTCCAAAGTAAAGGGCTATAACCTTTGCAATCTCTAGTTTGCCAAGCTGAATAGCCAACTCAAATCTATAGTCAGGGTCTGTAGCAACTTCCAAGGCCTCTTCAATCATGCCACGTGACTCCAGAAAACGAGCAACACTATCAAGACAACCATATATATTACATCCAACAGAGATTAACATATAATGTATTAGGAGATACGAATACAATCCAAATAAAGACAGACCAATCAAGAAGATGACTGGATAGAAGCAATATGGGTTATAAGCTCTCACACCAAGGGCAAAGGTATACACGTGAACATTGAATATATGAATTACAAAGAAGAGGATACTTGAAATCTACCTATTATAATGCTCCTTCGGAATCGAAGGTAAAACTCCATTAGCTCGTTCTACGTCTCCACGCATCACAAGCGTCTTATACTCGATTAAGGTGAGAAGCAAAGCGTATCCAATGACACTATGATGTAATAATCAAGAAGAAAACATTAGCAAAGCATGGATTTTAACACCAGTTATTATCCAAACTTAAAACCCTATGAGAAACGTACTTGAATTCTTTGTCAATGAGATATACTCTGCTCTGATTAGCTAGATACCCTAGTAGATACATAGGTCGATCCAAATGAAACATGGTGGTTACCTGTCACATTAACCAATTACTGATCAAATGATGTTAACAAACCAATGAAAGTTGGAGATTTCATGACAGTTACTATCAACAGACTATACCTCACCACCAACACAGTAGTTGAGTCTCCACGAAGAATTAGTGTATATAAAACAATCCCCAACCCATAATCCAGTTCTAACCCTTTCATTTACTTCATACAGAAGTTCAAACGAATCTTCAACACCTTGCTCATCTACAGGTTTACCACTATCCAGATGTGCTGACACTACATCACGCTGCAACATCACCACATCTATTATAATATTTATCACAGTTTTTGCACAAATAGAAACAATTAGAGTTGGGCGGGTTGTATTGTTGTAGGATTAGACTAAGCTTACTTAGATAAGGATCTTACATTATACTTTAGAACATAGAATGATGAATCACTGGAAATTGCCACCAAATCACCACTATCTGCCCAGTATAGGTTCTAGAAATGAAGAGAGAAAATAAAAACAGGAAAGAGTAAATAGTAAATAGTTGTGCCATGCACTTATGGTAAAATGGAAAGAAACAAGGTCATATAATGGTGACATATAAGCAAATGAAGGTAAGCGTAATAATAATATATTACTTTGACATTAACATCGATTCGTTGAATTAATCTGCACTCTGCCCAATCATAAAAACATATAAAATCATTTGAGCACATTGCTAGCAAAGATCCTCCACATATGCGCTCAGATGAAAATGTTGGTCGGATGCTCTTCTTTTCCTGATTATCCAAGCAAAAAATAATCACGGTCTAGTCACTATGCAGGAATATAAAAATGGTACATAATTATAATGCCACAACATGCTTATGCATATTCAAAGCCTAGACTGGATAGAAAAGCAGGAACATTGCAGATTAATTGAATTAATAGGCATACCTGAAAAGATTTATTAAAAATCTTGACCTTGGTTGTGCTCTCCCTAACAGCATATTCACCATCAGTGGACCAAACAAACTCCAATGCAGATCCAAAGGATCTATTTCTCCATGCCAAAGCTGTATAAATTATGTATTCACCGTCACCACAGACAACGACAAACCTCCCGTTTGGGTTGTGCTTCAAGCTCTGAACACAAGGGCAAGAACAACAAAGACATTATCAACATTGTAACAAAGTTAAAAAAAAAAACTATATTATTACTATATCTCATATCAGATGTCGCATTCCAGGTTTTATAATTTCTTTATACTAGAAGACAACCTTCTACATCTACAAAAAGTACCCCTCCAGTGTGATCATACATGGGAACTCAATTATCACCATGCTCATCATAGCGTACTGTATATTTAGTGTATTCCTTTGATTAATTTATAGTCTTAAAGTTCAAATTTTGGAGGACAGCTTACTTGTGGGTACAGATCACATGTTCCCAACTCTTTGACTGCTAAAGGCAACCTCTCTCCATCAGAGACCTGAGAAGCAAAAAGGACAAAAAATAGTCACTTTCACAGAAAAAGAGAACCATCATTTTCCTTTTCTTTTTTATTTCTTTTCTTGTGGTTATTCAACCAAAGCCAAACCTCATAATCAGCTCCCACGCTCTTGATGTTAACAGTCTGAATTTCATTATGCTTAGACCATATAATTTTTCCACTATTATCCATACTAACTACTGGCTCCTCACGACCAATTTTCACCATTATCATCCCTTCATCATATCCAATAACAACCCTGTACAGTAGATATACTAATGTAAATGAGTTATTCTGATAAATAAACAAGTGTTAAGTATATTACACGCTCATGATAGATATAGTAGCATCAGCAAGTCAGCAACGCTAGAATATCTTAAGCCTTTTACTTCAGCTATCAACCAAGTAAAAGATGCATACCATGAGAAAACATGTACACATGAATGGTAAAAGAACTAGGAAACACCGTGAGCAAGAGAATGACAATAAATATGAATGGTCTAAATGCAATACAACAAGTGATCGAACATGCTCAGTATGTAGCTACATAACAACTTACCGACGTGAACCTTTCATGTATCCAACAGCCCAGACCCTTTCAAGTCCATAATTTAAAGTGTTCTCTAGTCTGCAGCAGAAAATGAAAAAAGAGGAGCGACATTAAAAGAGCAGCAGAATAAACTCAGTGTGACGGAAATAAGCATGCGTCTAAATTACAATTGCACTTATGGAGTAACATTACAAGTAGAAATTATTAGCAAACAGTGTGCATAGGATCACAAGACAATAAGAATAACATGTTGAGTAGAAGCCTACTTTGCATCATCCCTACCTTCCTTGCATTATATTAAAAATAATGTAAACATCTTTAAGACTTGGTATATGCTTTGATCATAGCCATGCCAACTAGTTTAATCCAAACCATTCATTTGGGTAGATGAGCACTATAAGTAGGGGCAACCATGTCTATGTATCCATCAAACATTTTATGAAACAAAAGGTTAACATGCAAAATACTTATGTCCTTCCAACTCTAGTTCACAAGGCAAACTACTACTTAGCGATGTCAAAGCATAACTGTTAACATACTTTCTGAAAAAAAAAGATCATGGATGCAGAAACTGGGTGTCTAGAACCACTATGTGCATGTTCGTATAAGTCAAGACACATAACAAAAGGAGAGAGCGCGCATGGAAAATGCATAAAGCAATCTCAGTAACTAGTGGGTTTGATACAACCTGAGGAACTCTTTGATTTTTTATGATTAGAATGCAAACATTTGCAGGTCATAAATAAGAACCAACCTATAAGTGGTCGAGTGCCATATACGTACAGTACCATCCTCGGAACCTGTAATAATTACTGGGAGCTCGGGATGAAAGCACACAGCAGAAACATTGTGTGTATGACCTTCTAAGGTCTGAACACAAGTTTTGGTTTGATAATCCCAAACCTGTTTCAAATGTTTATCAATATACAAACAGATTTGGATGTCAACTACACAAAATAATTAAGAAAACAGAAAGATTATTGACACAAACCTTAGCAGTGTGATCATCTGATCCAGTAATTAGATAAGGTTTATCACCACCCGTGAAATAGTCGACACAATTCACTCCTTTGAGATGGGCATCGAGTGTGAAGTTAGGATCAGGTGAGCCAAGATTCCAAATCTAGAATAGGTAAGATGGTGGAGCATAAACATCACTTAGAACATGTTAAGTTAATAGATTCCATACACATTCTTAAAATTACCTTTATAGTACGATCAAGAGACGCACTTGCGAAAGTATTGGTATCTTTAGGGTTGATTGTCACTTGCATCACATAATGAGAATGACCCTCAAAGATTTGAGTACAATACCAACTTTTCTCCCAATCCCAAAGCTTTATAAGCATGTCATCAGATGACGACAATATATATGGCAGGGTGGGGTGGACAGCCACACACCGAATATAATCGGTATGTGCCTCGTAGACTTTAACTTTATCCATTGTATTGTAATTGTATACCCGGATAAACATGTCATCTGCACCAGCAACAACCCACTGCTTGCGTGCTACGAACTTCGCTGATCTGACTGCAAATAAATTATGTATTTACCAAATATCATATGTGAATTCCCATTAGAGTCAAGCAATCATGGGTTGTATGTATTAGAAAACAGAAATATCAATTACGAACCTGGTAAGTCAGTAACTTCAAAGGATTTTGCCATGGTCTACAATAACAAAGATCCATATCAGGCTAGCATCATCCATTCTTATTAAAATATATAGCATAAGAAAATAACGATAAAACATGGCCAACTGACAAAGAATAAAGCCTGCTTGTCCAAAATATCTTTTACTAGTTTGAAGTTTCAACAAGCTTATTTTACCATAAATCCCCGAAACTTAAAAATATTGCATCAGTTCAGGGAGCTGATGAGTAAAACATGCTTCTCAGGAGCTTGCTAATGTTGATGTTTGGATGACCAATTAGAAGACAAGTATGTTCCATGCTGAAAGGAATCAAATTGTTCAACACAAAATATGTTCTTTACATAAGTCATATGTGTTTGCCCAACGTCTTTCTGTATTCCTGGTGTAGATTTCACTTTACAATGTTATCTAGTATGAGTTCACTTAATGAGTTAATGTATGTTAAGGAACACCAGAAAAGTCAAGATAAGCTGCCTTTACTTATGCACCTTATATTCAAAACCTAATTTACATAGACTCCAGCAATAGTGAGACGAACAGTCATAAGCAGATGAAAGCAGACCATGACTCCACCAAACAGACTAGTGAGCAGTAACGCTGAAAACTCCGTTGTATCTCTACTATTTTCCTTTCACGTTCTTATAACTTTCTCGAGAAATGGATGATGGTAACTTGCAAATCTTTCTAGTCTTGAAAGCCAAAGTGGCCCACCAATTTTACACAAGAGTTAAGAAAAAACTATAATTCGTAACTGATAATGATGTAGATAGGCAACTCATCTATGTTAGTTATATCCCTTGTTGAACAGTGAATTTACAAAGAGACTCAGGTTTGCTTATGCTTTTGTTGTAGTTGTTTAGCTACTTCGTCTATCATACATTCATACCACCCAGATCTGCCATTTATATATTAATGGTTCATCAATGTGACTACATTGGGTGTAGTTCCTTTCTGTCACAATTGTGGTTTCTCATAAAATTCAGTTAGTTAGGCTTCAATACAAAACCTACACGCATTATTTATAAGTCTACAACGTTGATGGCCTTTCTCAATAAATTCTGCTTAATAGGCGTCGCCATCTATCTAAACCCCAACACCCTATACCAGGCTATGAAGTTAGCTCCATACATAACGGGTGAGAAAAATCATTCCAAATTACATAATAAAGAGAAAAGTATTAACTCTGAATTTTGTGTCTTATACCTATATCCAGCTGAAATTCTACTCAACACAAAATTAAATAGCATAGGAAAAGTATGAAGGTTTGTTTGCTTAAAAGGTGACTACTTAACATCATAAAAGCATATCATGAGTCTGCAGTTTAGCTAGAGGTGACTCTACTTCAAACCATTTAAAACATGTTCCTTACCTGAGACTGGTAATCCCATATACAGACTGTCCCTGAATACAAACTTGTAAGAATCCTGTGAAAACACAGAAAAACCCATGTCCATTAATATGAGAACTGATAATGTATAACTTCTTGGTCACAATTTTTTACTTCCTCAAACCCTTAACATTGAGGCTGAATGTTAATGCTTTTTAAATCAAAATATAAGTAGTAATATATTCGAGCTCAAGCGGTGCCAGCCAGTTTCAAAAGAAAAGACACCAGTAATCTCCGATCACCAACATAGAAACTGCTAAAACATATGTCTACCCTTACCATGGTTCCGTCGGATGCAGGTCCACGGATTTAACTCTTTCTGATCTTTGAGCAAGCTTCCTCTGCCAAAATGAACATTAAAAACCACTCGTCAAAAATAAGTACATATCTAACAGAAAATATCAAATTAGATTGAGATAGCTAACAGTACCTTGATATCGAGCCTGAGAGGCTGCCCCAGAGCGAAAGAACAAACAGCAAATATAAGGTTTCGGTTAGTAACAAAAATCACATGGAAATTCAACAATAGCAATGTAATTGAACAATTATCAAATGTCGATTCATCAAAAATCCAAAACCGGATCTAGAATACAATAGGGAAATGAGAATCAAGTGGAAGATGAAAGATTACCATTGTAAAAGAACACAGAATCAAGCCTTGAATCGAGTGAGAGATCGAACAAGAACAACTGGAACAGAAGGAGATGATGAGATACACAGAATCTACGTAGCAATCGAGGGATTTGAGATCGGAGGCAGCACCCCTGTGATTCGTAAGCGAGGGATAGAAAGAGGGTGGGGTTTGAAGATACAAAGAAATCAAAATTACTTATTGTGTCAGCTCTGGTTTGAACCACCGTCGGTCGATCGACTAATCTTTGAGCTTGTACGGCTGAGATTTCCTCTCGTACCTTCATAATTATTATATAATGTTTTTACAATCATATGAGATTGTATAGTAATTCACATGTGATTGAAAATTAAATTTTAAAAAATATGTTTTTATATGGACTTTATTGAAAACAACTCTATATATAATAATACTATTTTGGAAATTGGAATACATAATAAGAGAAAAAGAAATGTACAACAAGCACTACTACGACCTCACGTTATGGGTAACTCGATGGCCATCGAGTACCATCGAGTAAGGCGGGAACACCAAAACGAGGGTAGCGAATCATGGCAGCGGGTAAGGGCTCTGAGTCCTAGAACTCGATCGAGAAACACACCTCCCCCACCCCTCACCCCCCTCTCAACTAGTCACAATATCACACACAATTAATTCTTTTACTATACAAATAAAAAATGGGGAGAATTTTAAGGAGAGGTATAACTTGTAAACTGGGTAAGGAAGAGGAATGATGTGGCGCTGATGTGGCTATTGGGTAAAAGAATTGGAAGGTAAGGTATAACGCATGGCCTAATGTTACTATATAAATAAGGGGATAGGTCCGATATCTTCACAAACAATTAAAATAATTGGTATGTTAGTCATTTCAACATTTTCTCATTCAAGTGTCTATAAGTGTGAAAACATCTATAATATGTGTTTCTAGCTGCACACACCATTTTCTCTACAAATAAATAAAAAATGGTGTTTATAAATGTAACACTAAGTAACGTAACTACCGGTAGTTGTACAATTCATTCTTTATAGATTATTAATTTATACAATGTAACACTAATACATGTTTCATGAATTCAAGAATGGGTTTTTGAGGATGTTAAAGAAGTATTGATTGCAATAATTGGGTGTGGTCAAATTATATGGCAACATAGTGTAGAGATATACATGTAAAGTTATCATGAAAATGTTATTCTTATGCTTGAAACGGTTGCATCCTAAAATTTAAGGATTTAACATGTGCTTTTTGGGTTGTCGGTTCGAAGAGTGATATAAGTGTTATCAACCAGCCTTTAATATTCAATGACTGCACCATGCAAATGCATCTCTTCATACCACATGAACTTGAACAGGGGCGACTCCATGCATTGCCCAATGGGGTGCATGGACCCCACTTATATATAGTTTTATAAGTTGTATATATATATATATATAGTATATACAAATATCTTTTATGGGGAATACTAAATATTATACATGGACCCTAACAAATTAGAAAGAACATTGTAAAAAGTCAAATTTTATTATACATCTATAGAGAAGTATAGCTACATAATCATACCTAGGTATGCTACATAATATATACTTTTGATTAAAAATATTTCCTTTGGTTTTCATTTAAGTGTTGTTTATTCATTTGATGTAGCGTTATAATTACATTTTATTTTAATTTTGGTTATCAACTGATTTTGAATTAAGTTTGGTATTAACCTCAATGGTTTTATATTGATAACGGTTGCTACTATCTGGATCAATCGCTCTTACATACTAGACATGTTACATCGATCAATTAATAAAATTTAATAGGTAATACACTCACATAAGCAGAGTCAAATTAGACTATTAAGTGGGTCTAAATAGTTTCACCCATTAATAATAATTATAACAGTTTTATTTTATTGTGTATTAACCATGTATATTGTCTAGTATTTTTATAGTATATTATTAACGCTTTGATTAGTACCCAAAACACTAATTTTAACTCGTTATCTAATCATTCTAGATAACTAGTCTGTCACATAAACTAGGGCCCCAGTACATTAGAATCTTAGATTCACCACTGAACTTGAACCTGCTTCTTCTAGAAATTTCTTACGTAAAAGTTCCTCGACTTGTTGAAACATTTGCATAGTGATTTTGTCAAAATGACTAAATTAATAACGAGAAGGATAATAATATTTTTGTAGGAAAAAATATAAATAATTTGAGGGATGAAAAAAAATCTAATCTAATTGTTGCCTAACGACTAATTTATGCATCCCCTACACCAATAAAAAATTTCTTGTTTATCTCTTTGGATGTATGATGGTTGCTTCTCCTATTATTCATCATCTTGCGAAATTTTTCTTCTTTTTCGTCCTTTTTAATCTCTTTGTCACGACATTCGCTTTTCTTACAAAACGCCAGGTCCCTGCAAAACATCAGACGGATTAGTTTCATAGTCTATCACATTTGAAGAATAAAGATCGATACCAAAGGTTACTTACAATGTACTTCTCTGACCAAGTATGTATGTATGTATGTAAGTATGTATTTATGTATAATATAAATAACATAAGACCATATATATAGGTAAAAGTTCAAACAAGCATTGTTTTCTTATGAGAACCGCGAGAACAGATCTGAGCCGTCCAATCCCCCTCCTTCAATGTCATTACCTACCCATGAATTCATCACATGCACCATGCCACACTTGATCCCCCCACGCTCTACATCCATGAATTCCACTTTATCAAATCAACGGCTAAGATTGGTTCTCGCGGTTCTTGTACGAAAAACAGTTCTCGTTTGAACCCTCCCCTATATATATATATATATATATATATATATATATATATATATATATATATATATATATATATATATGGGAGGGTTCCATCAAGAACCAAAAAAATGCGAGAACTGCGAGAACCGATCTAAACCGTCCATCTTAGCTTCTTTTTTACCCCTATTTTTTTAAAACTAAAAATATCTACCAAACGCCAAGATATTAAATTATGAAAATTATACCAAATTAACGACAAAAATATGCTCTTTAATATGACATCCATATTGCTATATTTTTTTCAACAAAAAAAAATCGTTTTTGCCGGGTTTTTTTTTTCTAGCACTATAAGGTATGTTACACATGTGCATCAGTAATTACACATAAACTTTCAAATAACTCTTGTACTCTTATAACATATACATTACACAAAAAAAAGACATACTACTGCAAAAGATTAATAAACTAGAACATTACTCAAATGCTAGTTCGATAACAATGTAGTCAATCTAATGGGTTAAAGCACATGGATTTCCAAAATAAGCACGCACACACACAACACTAGAAAAAGAAACAGAAGAAATATCAACTTAATAGCAGCAAGAGATTTGTTAACGTATAATATAAGTCTAAAATATGTGTGTAAGATAAGGTATGTATACATATATGTAACATACTTTATAATACTGATTACATATATGTTAGTACTGATGCATATATGTAACATACCTTATAGTGCTAGAGAAAACACCCGGCAAAAACGAATTTTTTTTGTTGAAAAAAATATAGCAATATGGATATCATATTAAGAGCATATTTTTGTCATTAATTTGGTATAACTTTCATAATTTAATATATTGACGTTTGGTAGATATTTTAGTTTTTAAAAAATGGGGGTAATTAATCAAAAAGAAAGAAGCTAAGATGGACAGTTCTCGCAGTTCTCACATTTTTTTTGTTCTCGATGGAACTTCCCTATATAAATAAATAAATAAATATATATATATATATATACACACACACACACGAAGAAGTTAATTTGAGAACCGTTCTTAGTGCAACAATCACGAGAACCAATCTGAGTCGTCCAATTCATCCTCCTTCAATATCATTGTCTACCCGTGAATTCCTTACATACCCTGTGACACTCTATCCCTCAACGCTCTCCATCCATGAACTTTCCATATTAAAGGAACGGCTGAGATTAGTTCTCGCACTAACAATGATACTCATACTTTTACTTACATGCATGGTTGTCATAGGATCTGTAGTGATACTTTGATGGGAATTTTTTAAGAAAGAGTGAGATAATTACTTGTACATATAAATGTTGACGTTTTCTTCGAATTCCTTTTTGCATGTGAAGCAACGCTTCAGAATTTCACTGATTTCCATCTCTTTGGAAGAAGTTCCATGGAGATTAGTGTCACCAATGGTCGCCGGCGCCAATGTGTCAATCGGATTAATAGTGTCAAACAGCGGAAGTTGTGGAAAGATCTCGTTATTGTTCGGATCCAAGCGGATTGCAACGGTGACAGCTGGCGCCGGTGATACATTCTCCTCGCCATTCGAAGGGTGAGAGTTCGACATGTCTCCGTTGACAAGATTTAATCGATTGCTGGCGAGACGGAGGCGACTGGAAACACAACGAATCCAGTTGATATCTCTGGTTGACATAAGAATATATATATATATATATATATATATATATATATAAGAGGACAACGGGTGCTTAGGTTCGTGGTATTAATGATCAAGTTTTAGAGATATTGTTTGACTCTAATTCTATATTAATTTGTTTATATTTTAATTGATGTTTATCTATACTAAAAAAGTGGTTATGTTTAATTTTCAATATGATGATTTCTCGGGTACTATCAACATCTATCCTAAAATTTGTTTTTTGTTTAATTAATTTAATAAACAAACTTTTGATTTTATTATATATAAATAAAAATTAACCTTCATCGGATTTATAAATTATCATAACCCTTCATTTAATCTTAACTGACATTTAATCAAACATGAAATTTTAGTTTAAACTTTTCTAAATCAAAATTATTAGAAAATTTTCATACATGACGTTCTTAAACTTTAAAATATTACATTCTCCACCCAAATTTATAAAGATTATAACACTTTAAAATATCATATTTAACCAAAAATCTAATTTCACCATTTTAAATATTATATAATCATCTTCAATTTTTTTAATTATAACCAATAAATATTTAACCTTATTGTCATAATCTATATATTATATTAAAACGCTTACCTTTTTTCCACTTTTAAATTTTTTTTACACCAATAGGAACCCTCCACTTCACCATTTTTCTTCCACATCAGCTCCACCTCACCATTTTCCTTACTTAACTATCCAAAAGTGGAAACCCCCTTCTAACAAAAAAAACACGCGGGTTTTATTTCATTCGGATCCTCCATCCGGGTCATTAACAAAAACCATCTTATCGATTCTTCATTCGTACGCATCGGAAGAACCCTTCGAAAAAACCCTACCGCCGCTACTTCACTTCGGCGATCGTTCTTCTCCTTCAAGGTATCATCAATTCTTTCGTTTTTTCTCTTCTTAATCGTTTGATTTGTTTGTGTTCTAACCTTTTGTTGTTTTTTCTTGAACGATTCTAATCGGCAAAACGCTAATCGTTCACTTCTGCGATCGTTCTTCTATTTCAAGGTATCATCGATTATTTGGTTTTTTCTATTCTTAATCGTTTGATTTGTTTGTGTTCTAACCTTTTGTTGTTGTTTCTTGAACGATTCTAATCGGGGAAACCCTAATCGTTCTTCTCCTTCAAGGTATCATCGATTATTTCGTTTGTTCTCTTCTTAATCGTTTGATTTGTTTCTGTTCTAACCTTTTGTTGTTGTTTCTTGAACGATTCTAATCGGGAAACCCTAATCGATTCCCTTTCTGCCTTCGTCATTGGATAATCTTCAAGGTATTGCTTTCTGTATGTTCTAGCTTATTTTTGTTGTTCAAATGGCCAAAATGTTTGTTATTCTTGCTGATATATGTTTATCTTTCTTGCTGATATCATTCAACGGATTCATTCTCTGTTCTTTCAATTTTGTTTCTAGGGTTTCTTTGTTTGTTGAATAGAAAATTGTTGTTTATGACCAAAATATATAATAAAAACATTGACATTACGGTTTCCATTAAAAACTTCCCTAATCTGAAAGTTGAGAATCCATTAAAAACTTCAATAATCGTGTTCTCATGCTTGCTGTTTAGATATTGTATGATTCATTTTGTTTGAGTTGTTTAACTAAAAACCATATTTGTATACTTGAATCTATGGATTTAAATCCTTTTCTTATTCTGAATAGGCATCTTTACGGTTTGTATGGTTATAGACTTTTGTTATATATCATAATCTGATTATTGGTAGAAATCATAATTTTGTTGATCGTTCTTGATTCTGATTTCTTATCTTTAGGTTTTCTATACTTTTGGACTGTTGTTAGAAACCATTATGTTTATTGAAATATATGTCATATTAAAGTAATCAAATTTTTATTGTCATTTGTATACCATTAATCGTGTTCTCATCCTTGCTGTTTAGATATTGTATGATTCATTTTGTTTGAGTTGTTTAACTAAAAACCATATTTGTATAGTTGAATCTATTGATTTAAATCCTTTTCTTATTCTGAATAGGCATCTTTAGGGTTTGTATAGTTTTACACTTTTGTTATATACCATAATCTGATTATTGGTAGAAATCATAATTTTGTTGATCATTCTTGATTCTGATTTCTTTTTTTTAGATTTTATATACTTTTGGACTGTTGTTAGAAACCATTATGATTATTGATATATATGTCATATTAAAGTAATCAAATGTTTATTCTGATTTGTATACCATTAATCGTGTTCTCATGCTTGCTGATTATTGATATATTTTTTTTTCTGATAATGTTTAATAACAGGATCATGGAATTTATACTCAAGGTTGAAAAATTTCCGGTGGCCTATATGGTAATATTTGTTATGTCTTCTTAAATTATATTTAATATTCCCACCACATAAACACTGACAAATAGTACTTTTTATGTTTAAATCAATTAGGAGTTACCAGCTGAGTTCAAACGCGACTTTCTGCCTAACATTCCTATTGGAATGTCTGTTAACGTTGATAACATAAGTTATCCGCTTGAGATACTTCCTGATTTTAAAGATACGAAGTTGATGATTGGTGGACAAGCTTTTATCACTTTGTGTCATGAGAAGAATGTTACTGCTGGGTTTCTGTTGCATTTCGTCATTCAAAAAACTGGTCCCAATTATCTGTACTTTTATGACAAACTTGGTTTCTGTGACACGAGCGAGTATCCGAACCTGCGTCGGGGTAATCGCATTAGTTATGCCACTGTTGTGCAGGATCCTACTTCCGGTTTTCTGGTAAGTAACCTTCTGTAAATTGATGCATATAATTTCGGATACTTAGTTATATACACTTTTTATACTTTTATTTTTTTATTTCACATTTCCAGATGATTCAATCTGCTTGGGTTGTTAATGGAAGCTTTGAGGTTGATGTGTTTGTTAATGGTGAGAGACCAGCTGGGTTTGTAGGTCAAGGTTTAGTTGATTTCTTTGATCGCTATTTTAACGTCAAGGGGTGTGTGGTTGTTTTTGAAAGCTACCCTGGAGTGTTAGTTCAAAATGAAGCTTTTTGATCCTAATGGTGTTGACTACATTAACGATTCGGGAGTGTTCCTTCCAAATGAGCATATCAGACTTGACAGTGATCTTGGTAAGTTTTCAATTCTTTAAAATAAAGCAGGTACACTTTTAAATTACATTCTTTATTCAAACTAACTATTATTCAAATTTCTTATCTTTTTAGTTCCTTGCCACTACGGTCCTCTTCCTCACAAAGAGTTTTATAAGCTTGGTATTAATCATAAATATTATTCAAAATATTATTTATGTTGAAACATATTCAGAATTTATTATTAATTAGTTTTTAATATTGAATTTATGTTTTAGATCAAGTGTTTACTACCCCAACTCATGCGAAGATTGCTTATGTTCTAGATACTCAATCGTTTAGAAAGAGAGTTGGAGACATCCTGACTTGCAATGGATTGGTACAGTAACAATTAATTTTATAAATCGTTTATATATTTTAAAATTTATTAAATCTATGTTGATAAAACATTGTTTTTTTTCCGCAGCATATTCCTGCTTGGTTTGTGAAGGAATATAAGCTTAATCAAGTATCATCATCTGTTACTGTTCGTTGCGGTGGGTATCAAATTGAGATGAGGCTGAAGTGTTATGGTGATCAAAGGCTGGGAGAAGGGGCATCGTCCAATTATGTTGTCTTGAAGGGTACGTGGAAGGAGCTTCAAGAATTCTCAAACTTCAGAGCAAGAAAAAGTCTGAAGTTTGTCCTTGATTTGGACGTCTTTGGAAACAGTGGGTATGTTGTTTTTAATGTCTATTGATATTATTTGATGGTTTTAGACATTAGGAAATGGTTTGGACAAGTTTGCATATATCCTCTAGGGGTCCCAGTTTTTGTTGCTGTTATGGGGTACATATTTTGGCAAAAAACTTCTAACACTCGGATGGTAGTGAACACATTTTGATGGATTATATTTTTAGTTGGACAACTTCATATGATGATTGGATAGTAGACATTATGCATGCTTTTATAACAGTTTATGTAGAAACTTTATGGGTATTTAGATACTTTAATGATGGTTTTGATTACATAGTAGATATTTTAGTTTTAGTTGATTAAATATTAATGATGCTCTTGAACAATATAGTTCCTTACATATTAGTGTATTTAGAAAGTTTAGTTTGACATAATAGATTTAATCAACTACTCCAAATTTATCGTACATGACACGTTTTAAAATATACATTCAAATTTATAAACACGTGAAAATAATATTTAAGGATATATTTGAATTACAATACAATAGTTTCAAACTTTAAACTTTATAAAATTTATAATTTAATTAAAAATCAATTTTTTTCTCATAATATAAAACAACTTTAATTATTAGATCTTTTTGTATAAAATTTTAAAACATATTTTTTTACCATGTCTTCAACAAATCGTATTTAAAAAAAATAAATTTGTAATAAATAACCTATAGAACGTTTTTTGTTACCCAACTTTAACATTTCATCTAAGTTTTTATATTAAGTTATATGAAAGTAAAGTTTTTATTTTTCTTATACATATGTAATTTTATTTATATAAAATTCATTAATCGATATTCACAATAATTTTCACAATAATGTACAGATTACCTCTATCAATGATTAATCTATCGAAAATTTTAATTTAACCACATTTTCGTAAATGTGAAAAATATTGTAATTATTTTTTGACAACAAATTTAAAAATATTTTGTTACATTTGTATCTTATTTAGGATTTTAATTATAAAATATTTGAAAATTATTTTCATCTACTTATTTAGAATTATACTATTAATGGAAACTATTTAAAATTTCTATCTAATTTAACTAATCTATATAGATTTGAATTTGAAAGCCGATTTTTATGGGAGTTTGTTTTCTAATTAACTATTTTTGAAGCCTTTGATTTGGAAATATTTTTAATTATTAACTCCTTATTTACAATTATACTATTCATGGAAACTATTTAAAATATCCATCTAAATTAACTAATAGATATAAATTTGAATTTAAAACCCGATTTTTGGAGAGTTTGTTTCCTATTCTATCTCTTGATTTATCTTTGATTTGGAAATATGTTTTTTTATTAATTTTTAAATTCGTAAACCCTATAAGTACGAAATTTGATACCCACTTACCTTTTCTTTATAATCTTTCTTCTTCATATCTTGACTTCACTTTTAAAGTTTCAACCTTTTTCTTCTTAGTGTTCTTTTTATCTAAGAATGGCTTCTACCGTTGTTGATGGGAATGATATAACCCTACTTAGAAACCTTGATGGTAATGTTGATTATTGCACAATAAAGGTTAAGGTTGTTATGAAGTGGAAAGGATTTTTTAGGGACAATCCTGATGTACAATCATGCATAGACATGATATTTGAAGATGAACAAGTATGTTTACTACAAGTTTTGAATACGTTTATTTAAATCATATATCATTGTTTATTTTGTATATTTCCGTATCTAATAATGATTTTCACATGTACAAACCGAATTTTTTTTTCTAGGGGGATCGAATTCTTGGTACCATCAAAAGAAGTCTCATAAAAGAGTTTGATAAAAAAATCATTGAAGGTGAAGCTTATTGCATTTCGAATTTTGGTGTTGGTTCTAACAGTTTGACTTTTAAGGTTGTTGATCACAAGTCAAAGATCAACTTTTACAAGACAACAGAAGTAGTAAAAGCAGATTCATTTGTTGCTGTTTCTGATGAATTTTGCTTTGTTAACTTTGGTGATGTTGTTGAGAAGAGACTAAATAAGAGGTTTTGCTTTGGTGAGTTATTTTATTTTTCATTAATTAGTATTAATAATATATTTGCATATATGAGTTATTCACTAATATTTCAATTGTCTATTATTTTTAGATGTAATTGGCCGTGTCATATCATCAGAGGATATGAAAGTTTTTGAATCTTTTGGCCAAGAGAAAAAGGTTCTTAATTGTGAACTTCAAGATTTAAGGTAATTATATTGAAATTATTTATGTTGTAATCTTACTTTTTATTTCTTTAAACATTTTAAATGCACATATTTTTCAGTGGTGAAAAGATTTCTTGTGCTCTTTGGGGTGAATACGCGTTGAAGTTTCAGAATTTTTTAAGGCAGAAGAACAATCTTAACAACCCAGTTGTAATTTTATTACAACTTGCAAAGTTTGACATCTATCATAGTAAGATTAAATTTCATAATTCTTTTATTCTTTTGTAAATTTTTTCAACATGGTCGTATAAATAATCTTAATTATGAGCTGTTGTTAGATCATCCACAAGTTTCAAACTCTCTTTTTGGTTCAAGACTTTATATAAACGAAAATATTCCGGCTATCCAAAAGTTTATTGAGAGGTATATATTTTTACATTTTACAAATATCATAAAATTTATATTATTTGATTGTTTTATCTTTTATTAACAAGAATTGTTTGTAGTGTCAAGGAAACTGAAAAGGAATCATCCTCCTTAGACTTGATTCAGTTATCTAGCAACACAGTAATCACAAATCAAGAAGACTTTTGGTTAAGTTGGGAATTCAAGAATCTGGATGAGTTGTTAGATATTTGTGAGGTATGTTTATCTATATCTATCGAATATGAATTTTATGTTTTAAAAATAAATAATGTATATCTATTATAATATTTCAACTAACATTTTTATTATTATTTAGCCAATGGGATGTATTGTACTTGGAAAGATTATAAAGATTGAGCATGAGCAGGGTTAGTATTATAACAAATGTGTTGTTTGTGATGATGCTGTTAAGAATAATGATGGTAAATTTTGATATTTTTAAGATTTTACTTAATTCAGTTATGACAACATTTGTAAATGTATTACAGACAATGAAGAAAATCCTTTCAAGTGCAAAACATGTGGTGATGTTAAAGAAGTGAATCAAAAGTAAGTGATTTAATTTAATTTGGATTTTCTTTTATTACAAGAAATCTTACATAATACTTATTCACTTTTATTTACGTAACACATTTATTTTTATTATTTTAGGATCAAGTTATATTTTAGAGTTCAAGATGATAGTGGTACTGTTTCTCTAACAATGTTTGAAAGAGATGTTGAAAGGATGTTAAGGAAGAAGGCTTCTGCAATGTTTGAGAAGGCAAAAAAGGTTTGTTAATTTTTTAAAATTTTACATACGTTTTTTATACATATTATAAGTTTTGATCGTTTCTTCCTTAACAAATATTACAGATGAATAAATTTTGTCCGTATCCAGATGAGTTTAAACAATTGATAAGCAAGAGATATATGTTCAAAATCCAAATATCGGATTTTAACATTGATCAGAAGTATACATGTTTTACAGTAAACAGGTTTACTAATAATGATGACATTATTAAGAAAGTTCTTAAAAATGTTAAAAAAATGGAGGTTAGTTATTCATATATTTATATTTTTACGTAATACATTATAAAATATATTTTCTTTTAAATTTTGAAAAAAATATGTACTTTATTTTTATAGGATCCAAATACTGATGTTGAAAATCCATATGCTTGATGGTTCCCAGGTTTCTCATGAGTCAAAGGTAAAAATGTTTAATTATTTTCATTTTTAATTTTATATTCTTCATATATATTTTGAACATCATCTACCTATATTAAACTATTTTTTTAGGATGCTTTTTCCATCACAAGAGACAATAGTAGTACCCCAAAAAAGAAATTTCAAAGCTATGGAGAACGATTTAAATGTCTAGTATTCATCTTCCAAAAGTCTTCCTTTCTCAACAAAGTTGAAGCAGCCGAAACTTGAGAAAGATTAATCTACTATATGGGATCATTTTAAGACAATTTTAAATTTTCAGCCTTTGTTTCAATTCAGTATTTTATTCATCTAGACATGTTAGATGCGTTTGGGTTTTTTTTATTCGTACAATTGTTTTTTAATTAGATAACTTATTGTGGTTTGGTGGTTTGGTTATTTTTTTTTGACTTATTGTGTTGCTTATTGTTTAAAATGTTTAAGTATTGTTACTCTTTTTTAATTTATTCTTTATTTGTTAAAGTTATCATTTTTTGGTATTCTTAAATTTTATTTTAAAATGTTGAATATTCAATTAAAATCCAAAATATTTCAGCTCTTTTTTCTTATTATAACATTGTAGGTTTCTTTTTACTTACACATTTCATCATTATCATGGAATTTGAATTTGAACTATAGTATTGTTTCACTATTTATTCAATATCAAATTATATAATTTTTTTACTTATTTCATACATACACGTGTATGTATATATATATATATATATATATTTTGTATATTAATTGCATAAATATTGTTCTTAAATTTAGTTAGATACTTCCTAAATTTATGCACAAATCCTATTTTTATGTTAAATATAACAACTAAAGTCAAACCAAATCAAGAATGTAAATTTGAAATTTTTTAAATTTATATCCGAATTTTATTTAATTTTCAGTTTATTAATTGTAACGCCACCCCTAACGAGCTTAAAATTAGAGTTAATTTAAACTTTTTAAACATCGATTATCAAAAGTGTTGCAGCGGAATTAAACACCATTTACAAAAACAACAAGTTTGACTCGGCTAATTAATTACAACAAAAAGGTTAGCCAAGTTCAAAACTACAAGCGTTACCAACTAGTTCCGACCACCGGATCCAAACAAACTACAACGTGTTCCCCAAAAGGTATATACAACAAAAGCTACCATCGGTACCCGCCTCACCAGGCCTCTAGCATCAACCTGCGAAAAAGTAAATCCTGCACCGTTAGCTACAACTAGCTAGTGAGCACCAATTACACATAAGCAACAATAAGCAGGCTATCATGTATCAGAACAGCACACAGGGCTATCCTATCATATTGTGACGTGACAAACGTGTCAGCAGTAGTCGTATGTTGCAGGGGAGCTAACCCCGCTCAACAACCCAAAAGCAGTCCACATAGTACGCCAATTATCTATCATGTTGGTTCCCATCTATCAAGGAACCTTACTCCTTAGAGGAACGGCGGCCTGCAGGACCATTACCCAAGCGTATACTACTTGAGTACCGTTAGTGCCCGGGTACTAACTCCCGTCTACCCGAGAACCCAGCCAAGTATTGACACCCGTCTACCTGACTGACCTCCGTGTTCTCCAATTCAGTGTCCGGACAAAACTTCATAAACAACTAGTTGATCCAATAAGGATCCGGTTCATGCGCGCATATAATCACAACAATATCTTTCATATCAACAATAATAATATTAAGCATGCTTGTACAACTTTATCATAACATACCTCCATTTCCACGTATCAATACACCAATCATGTGTCAACATGTACTACAGATAACTTACCTACTGAGACTCATGGGAAACCGGTACTCACCTCGAAACTACAAGAGGCAGATATGCAATCGGGAATCCCAAGAGCACACAGAATCGTCTGAGTCACCTAACACCAATAAACACAGATAAACACCCCTTAGTATACACTACAACAGACTGCACTAACAACAGTCTCAACAAAAGGTCAACATGGCTTCTGACAGCCTCCTACGGCCGCAGGAACATGTTCCTACGCCCGCAGGACAACTTTCCAACATGCACTACGGCCGCAGTACATATTCACTACGCCCGTAGGATCTCTTGCCAAAGAACCATGACCTACGGCCGTAGTAACTATATACTACGCCCGTAGTAGGCATCCTTTGGGTAACTACGGCCGTAGATTATATACCCACGCCCGTAGTCTTGTTTCCATCACCCGTAGGTGGTAATCCTCATAAATTCAATCCTACGGCCGTAGCAACCATTTCCTACGACCGCAGTAACATAAACAACACCCTACGGCCGTAGTAACATCATACTACGCCCGTAGGAACCATATTTACAGCGTGATCTTACCCTGTTCGTAAACAGACGCTGTTTTACGGGTTTTGACATCAAAATCCCACTTGAATCCACATTCAAGGGTTTACACATGATCTCTAACATACATATGAAGTTATTAACACCTTTTGGACATAAGAACAACATCAAAACACTTCTAAATCTTCACTTTGACACCACACACACAAGGACATGAAGAACTAGGTTTTTAGCTTCAAGAACACTTACTAGGATGATGAAGATGAGGCTCAAGAGCAGATTTAGCACCCAAGTCCAACTTCTAATCCGAATCTAACTTTGATTCTTTACTTGATTTCCTTCTCAAATGATCAAACAAATGGGTGTGGATGGTTGTACGTATGCATGTATGTGTTTGTAGTGTGTGTATGTGTGTTTTAAGCTTATCCAGTAAAGAAGAAAGAGTCTATAGGCCGACTTAACAAGTTAATACCCCATCTCGGGTATTTCGTTCTCCTATTCAACTTAAAACTCAACTTAGGGTTATCCGTTTCAACTAACGGAGATATTTTTGGAACCATTATCCAAAACCGTTCAACTATTTATCTACTTGGTCAACTTATGACACTTTTCATAATACTACATTTTTATCCACATTTAACACCAGTTAACACCATTTAACACCAATTAGCACCAATTCATGTTTAAAGCACCAATTAACATTTAAGACACCATTTAACAACATTTATACTACAGTTAGCAACAAAACACCAATTAAAGTCAACGTACCACTGTTAAAGCTACATGTACTACAGTTTACAACTAGGCCCCATTTTGGGGTGTTACATTAATTGCATAAATATTATACTTAAATTTAGTTAGAATACTTCCTAAATTTATGTACAAATCCTATTTTTATGGTAAATATAACAACTAAAGTCAACCAAATAAAAAATGTAAATTTGAAATTTTTAAAATTTATATCCGAATTTTATTAAATATTCGGTTTCCGTTTTAAATTTTTTTTTAATGCTTTCCTTATATATACGTATTTCCATTCTTAATTAAAAAAAACCATTTTTTATTTAACAATTCATTTTATACTTTTGCTACTTCTTTTCTACTTTCAGTAGATGGAGAAACGTAAATCTAAGAAACATGATTCATCTTCTTCATCGATGTCAAAATCCAATAGTGGAATGAAGAAACGTTCTACTCAACCATCGGATGATCATTCAACTAAAAGACTTGCTTTACAAGATATTTCAAACGGTAATATTTTCAATTTTATTAAGTTTATTCTGTTTTATGAGAATAGTTATTACTATTATTCTTATTTTTTACTTACTGCATGAAAACATGACTAATTAAACTTCTACGTTTATATTTAAAGTTCCATCAACAATATCACAAAATAAAAGGATCCTTCAAGATCGATCATCTCGCTTTGTTCAAACTCCAAATTCGTTATCAACAATTAACAATGTCACAAGTAAGTTTATTATTTTTAATACATTATTAGTTATGACAAAACTGGTGTTATTATATTATGATGATTAGATTTTATATTATATTATCTATCGATCAATATTTTGATGTATGAAGATTTTGAATGTAACATGTCTTACTTCTTTCAGATTACGCTACTCCTCATTCATTATTAACTTATCAACATCTTGGATATAACTACAACATTTCTACACCATCAAATAATTGTCAAGGTAATATATTTAACATTTTTTATGTTTTTACTCGATTACTTTTTGTTTACATTACGTATTTGTTAATCATATATTAATTAATTTATACTAATATATTATGTTTTATATCATCTTTCCTAGCATCAATATCTCCTACTCCCAACTTTCCCATGATTAGACCTCTAACTCCAATGAATCATGTCTCATCAAGTAAGTTTATAATTCATAGTTTCTTGATAATTGTATGCATATGAAGATGTAATTTTTCATTTAACAAATTTAAATTAGAGTTCCTATTTCATCAAAAAATGATTTTTTATAATAACAATTTTCAGATTTTACTACTCCTCATTCAGTATTGAGTTATCAACATCTTGGACCTAATTACAACATGTGTACACCATCGACTAATGTTCAAGGTAACATAACTAACATGTTGTATGTTTTGAGGCTATTACTATTTATCAACATTAGTTTCTTTACATTATTAATATCTTAGTTATATATCAATAAATTTATATTGCATATGAATATATTTATATTAAATTATTTTTTTTATATAATTTATCCTAGGAACAATCTCTCCTATGACCAACATTCACAAGATTAGTCCAATAACTCCAATGAATCATGCTTCGTCAAGTAAGTTTATAATTTATTGTAAAATTACTTATCATACAGATTAATTTCTACTTTTCAATATATGTCTAATTACATTACATATTCGTTAATCATAATTTATTAATATATTGATGTTTTCTATATCAAAATAATATATCAATTAATGTTTTTGATTTTTATTTTATTTGTTATCATTTTACTTAGCAGCAATATCTCCTATCACAAGCCTTCGAATGATTAGACCTCTAACTTTAATGGATCATGGTACATCAAGTAAGTTTTGAATTTTTTGTTGCGTAATCATTATAATTTTTTATTTAAGATCTAATTCTTCAACGGTTTTATTATATCATGTAGGTTCTACTTTTGATATTCAAAGTTCTTCTAAATCAATTGCAAGTAACAAGAAGAAGCCATCCATAAGAAGTAGGAGATTTACGTCTAAAGATTTGCCTTCTCTAAACATAAATTTTGAGGAAGAAGCTAATAATATTCCGGAGAATCCAAATTACAAGGGTATTTCTAAAGGTATATAACTATATATTAATTTAATTTAAAATAATATTAATTCATTATATATATTAACTAATCTTTTTGTATAAAATATATTTAGACTATGTTGATATGGGAGATCTTGACAAGACTTGTGAAGCATGTAAAGCTAAGTTATGGAAGTCTGAAGCTGCGAGAGGAAATCAAAAACTTCATTCGAAATCTTATTCTCTTTGTTGTATGCGAGGGAAAGTTACTATTCCACAACTTAAGGATCCTCCATTTACTATTGAAAGACTTTTCTCAGGAAAGAATGATCAAAGTAAGGAGTTCCTTATAAACATAAGGAAATATAACAATATGTTCTCCTTCACATCTATTGGTGGTAAAATAGATAACAGATATAATAGAGGTGGGGGACCATATAGTTTTAGATTGTATGGAGAGAATTATCACCTTGCTGGTAGTTTACTTCCACCATATGGTCAGATTCCACGGTTCTCGCAACTCTACATATATGATACTGATCATGAAGAATCTAACAGATTGACTGCTTATAGGTATTTATCATGTATTATTTATTTATAATATTATGTGAAATATATATATATATATATAAAGATATATATAGATTTAAAATAATTGTATTGTTTTTTTCAGTTCCGCGCATGATGATCTTACGGACGATCATAATGACATGCAGAAATACACTATTTTTGAGCTTAAACTTGTCTTAGATGCTATTAATCCTTTGGTAAAGAAGTTTAGAATGGTGAGAGACCGTATTGCCTCAAACCCTAACGAGAATATTCGTCTAAAGTTAATTGGAAGACGAGGGAAAGATGGAAGAACCTACAATCTTCCAACTGCAAATGCGGTTGCAGCATTGATTATAGGTGATATTGATGGATCAGGTGATAAGAGAGATATTATTTTAGAGAAAAAATCTGGTCAACTCAAACGTATCAGTGAATTACATCCTTCTTATCTTGCACTTCAGTATCCATTACTTTTTCCTTATGGAGATGATGGATACAGAGTAGATATATTCCTTCGCGAAGTTGAAAGTTCTTATCAACGCGGTAGGACTATGGTTTCAATGAGAGAGTGGTTTGCATACAGATTGCAAGAAAGAGATAATGAAAAGTCTTTGTTGCTAAAGAGTAGAAAACTTTTTCAACAGTTTTTGGTTGATGCTTTTACTATGGTAGAAAATCAAAGACTCTACTATATAAAAGCTAACCAGAAAAATTTTAGGTTCTCTACACTTAGCAATCTGAATACTGCTCATGATCATGGTCAGCGTGATTCTTCTTTAGTTGGTAATCGAGTTATCCTTCCATCTTCTTTCACCGGAGGTACAAGGAACATGCAACAAAACTTTTTAGACGCGATGGCACTTTGCAAGTGGTATGGTTATCCAGATCTTTTCATTACAATGACTTGCAACCCAAAATGGCCTGAATTATGCAGAATATTAGACAAACTTGGGTTACAAGCTGCAGATAGGCCAGATTTAGTAAGCAGACTTTTTAAGCTAAAATTGGATAACTTGATATCTGCGATAAAAGATGAACACATTCTTGGACGTGTCAATGCAGGTATTGATTTTTTTATATATTGTACTTATTTACTATCACGGTATATTATTACAATGTTTTTATTTTCTCTTCTAAACATATTATATTTTCAATTAAATTTTATTTTTTTATAATTTGTGTCAGTTGTTTATACTGTGGAGTTCCAAAAGCGAGGTTTGCCTCATGCGCATATTTGTTTATTCCTTAAAAAGGAAGATAAATTACCAAATCCTGAAGACATTGATCGAGTTATATGTGCTGAATTACCTGATAAAGATTCTGATCCGGAGTTGTATAAACTTGTCTCAATACATATGATCCATGGTCTTTGTGGGGAACTTAATTCTAGGAGTCCGTGTACAAATTTGAATAAAAAATGTACGAAAAAGTTTCCCAAAAGCTTTAATAATCATACGTACATTGACAGTTACGAATATCCTGTTTATTGACGTCGAAATACAGGAGCATTTGTTGATAAAAGCGGTGTTCAATTAGATAACAGGTACATATAATATTTAATAGTATTACGTTTATATATATTTCTCGCTTATTTATTATCTGAAATTCTTAAATTTTTTGTAGGTTTGTTGTTGGATACAACATTGTTCTTCTTAAAAGATTCCAGTGTCATATGAACATTGAATGATGCAACCAACTTGGATCTATCAAATACCTATTCAAGTATATAAATAAAGGTCCTGATAGAATCACTGTTGGTTTTTCAAATATTAATAAGAATCTCTCCAATACAGAAAATGATAAACATAATGATGAGAATGAAATAAAGAATTACTTTGATTGTCGATATGTTTCTGCATGTGAGGCGGCATGGAGACTTTTTGGTTTTGAATTACATTATCAAACCCCTCATATTGAGAGACTATCTTTTCATCTTGAAGGAGAACAACCTGTTTTCTATGAGCCAATGAATGATGTATCTGATGTATTGGGAAAAACTTCTGTTCGTCATTCCCAGTTTGTTGAGTGGATGAAGATTAATAAAACAAATGAAACTGCTAGGAATTTAACATATGTAGAATTCCCAGTACATTTCGTTTGGAATCAAAAGGAGAGAAAATGGACTGAGAGAAAAAGAGGATTTGCTGTTGGTAGAATTTGCTATGTTCCTCCCAAGACCGGTGAATTATACTATCTTAGAGTATTACTTAACAAAGTGAAAGGTCCTACATGTTACGAAGATATTATGACAATTGACAATGTTACTTTCAAAACATTTAGAGATGCTTGCTACGCTCTTGGTCTTCTTGATGATGACAAAGAATATATAGATTGCATAAAAGAGACATCTTCGTGGGCAAGTGGTTCGTACTGTAGGTCCTTATTTGTTATGCTAATTACTACGGATACTTTGTCAAGGCCTGATTATGTCTGGGAAAACACTTGGCAATTTCTGTCCGATGATATACTTCATAATCGTCGTAGAGAGCTTCAAATGCCAAGTAACTTTATAAATATAATTTTTCAAATCATTCAAGCTTCATGTTTACAATGTCTTTCTTTATTATTTTAAAATATTTATTGTTCAATATTTACAACAGATTTGGAGATGGATGAAAGTGTAATTAAAAATATTGCTTTGGCAAATATTGAAGATTTGTTAAAACTTTCTGGGATGTCTTTAAAGTTAATACCAAATATGCCACTTCCGGATTTTGAAGATGTTGAAGATTCTTTGAACCCATTAATTCAAGAGGAGTTGTCTTATGACAAAAGTGTGTTGAAAGAAGAACATGATCGTCTTTTCTTTATGATGACAGAAGAACAAAAATATATATACCATAAAATAATGATGTTGTCAACAAAGGAAAAGACGGTGTATTCTTTGTTTATGGATATGGTGGTACCGGCAAGACTTTTCTTTGGAAGATCTTATCCGCAGGTAATCGGTCGGAAGGAAAGATAGTAATAAATGTTGCGTCAAGTGGTATTGCTTCATTGTTACTTACAGGCGGTAGAACAGCTCATTCAAGGTTTGCTATTCCAATTAACCTTAATGAAGATTCTTTTTGCAATATTTCTTCCGATAGTAATTTAGCGGGTTTGTTGAGAAAAACTGATTTGATCATATGGGACGAGGCCCCAATGATGCATATACATTGTTTTGAAGCATTTGACAGGACTTTAAGAGATAAAGTTGATCCAGAGTACAGTACACTTCCATTTGGTGGAAAAGTTGTTGTTTTTTGAGGTGACTTTAGACAGATTCTACCCGTCATAAAAAAAGGAAGCAGAGAAGATATTGTTAATGCCTCTTTGAATTCATCATATATTTGGCAATACTGTTCTGTTCTACGTTTGACTGCAAACATGCGTCTTCAGACAGGTTCAAGTAATGAAAATTTTGAAGAAACAAAGAATTTTGCAGCTTGGATCTTAGACATTGGAGAGGGGAATGTTGGTGGACCAAATGACGGAGAAGCAGATATACAATTTCCTCAAGATGTATTGATTAATTCAAATGGAGATCATGTTCATTCGATTACTGAAGTTGTTATGAAGTCGATTATTTGAATGATTACATGCTTACAAAGATTGAAACGGAGGGTATAACTTACTTTAAATCTGATTCTGTTTGTTCAGAAGAATTGTCAGATGATTTTGAAGAGTCTTTATATTCTCCTGAGATACTTAACTCTTTAAGAGTTTCAGGATTTCCCAATCACAAGCTTTCTTTAAAGGTTGGTGCACCAGTCATGCTACTTCGAAATATTAACCAGTCTAATGGCTTATGCAATGGAACAATGCTTCAAGTCATTCGTCTTGGTTCACATATTATCGAGGTAAAGATCATTTCAGGAAAGAATACTGGTAATATTGAATATATTCCTAGAATGAAAATGATTCCGTCAGATACAAATATTCCAGTCAAGTTTCAACGAAGACAATTTCCGGTGATGAATTGTTTTGTCATGACAATTAACAAAATTCAGGTCAGTCTCTTTCAATTGTTGGCTTATACCCCAGAAGACCGATTTTTACACACGACCAATTGTATGTCGCAGTATCACGTGTAAAGAATAAGAAGGGGTTAAAAGTTTTGATTTGTGACGACAACGACAATGCAACACATACAACAAGAAACGTCGTATACAAAGAAGTTCTGCAAAAAATTTAGTTTGATTTATTTGTAATTACTTTTCATTCTATATAGCATTTCTTTTTTTCATTTATCTGTAATATTATTGTTTGTTTACTTCATAATTATTCCATACATTAGAGTTTAGTTTATTTAGGTTTAATTATAAAATACTCGGATTTAACGGGTCCATACACTAGTTGTAACAATAATAATCGATAGCTAGTATAAGTAAGATTAGAGAGAGAGAATGTGGCGGTGATGAGGTGAATATGACGGTTGTGGTGATGTATATGAGAGAGAGTGAGAGAGTTGGAGAAAGTTAGAACAAGTAGGATTAGAGAGAGAGAGAGAGAGATTTACTATTGATATAAATAAGATATCCGAATTTCTTTTTAATTTATTATTTTAAAAATACAATTCAAAACTGTATTATGAATGGAAAAATGAATAAAAGAATAAGTGCAGAGGTAGTTTTGTAATTCAATTTTGAACAAATTCGTAAGAGGCTTGGTTGTTTAAAGACTAAGACCATAAAAATAAAATTTTAGAAACGATAAAAACCATCGAACCACAGAAATAGAAAATATAATTAACTCTTTTTTATAAATGTAATTTATATATGATAAAACCTCATTACCTCTTCGTAATTAACTGGTGCATCTTTGTTTCCAAGAGCACCATATAGTCGGATTCCAAGCACCATATATGTTCACAAGCTCGTTCTCAAGTTGTACAAATAGTAATTCTTTGTTATCACGAAAAAGATTCTCAAGGCTTTTACGTACCTATCTGTGGAAACACCCATTTTAGTATCATTTGCAAAAAAGTACTTGGAAATGACCCGATTAACTTATGGCTTAACCAATGACTGCAACTAGCTAGTACCATTTAACATCGCCAAGGCCATTGACAATGAAGTACCATCAAGATGACCAAGAGCACCAAAACCCATACAACAAGCTTCAAAGAGCTCATGACATATTATTTAGACCATCCAAGTCAACGATTAAGGGCACAACCGCACAAATGCTTTAATGTTGGCAATGTCATACGATTGGAGTTAGGGACGAAGATCGGCCTTTATTCTTAGCCACGAAGCAATTTTTTTCTTAACAAAAACCGCATGAAAAGGGAAAAGAAGGGTAGGAGGGAGTACAGGGCAGTGAGTAGGTCTTGCCAGGTTGTGGTGGTTCGCGACGCGGATGAAGTTGTGAAAGGGGAGAGGGGGATGGTATCGGAGAGAAAAGGAAGGATAAGATATGATCAAAGAAAAAAAAATTCTTTGATCATAATAGAGAATGATTTTTCCATAAGGATGGCTTATTAATTGATAACTATAATACAAATTAGAAAACCTGACATAAAAAAGTATGTACTAGAATAACACAAAATCCAACTTCTTTACACTATTTTGCATGTGGATATTTAAGCTTGGGCATACTTTAACCCTTGGTAGCATCATTCAAACTAAACTTGTAAAATTCATCAGCTATATCATACATAGAAGAAGAAATTGTTTTTTTTTCCATCAACTTATATTACCTTAAACAACATTCCCTATTCTTCGCAAAAGTTGTGTTGCTCGGTGCAAAATACTATCCAAGCTCGGATGTAAATGGCTGACTCGGGAACTAGTTATTCCAAACTAGGAGCCTCTTCTGTAGGGTTGGACTCAAATATATCAGGACTTGATGCCTCCGGTTCTTCTAACAAGTCCCTTGATTGAATCGATTCCTTGTAAGCCGGAGTTTCTTTAAAATCTGTCGCGCCTTCATTATACGTTGCCACAGCAATCCCACTAGAAATCAACTGTAATTTAAATAAGAGATGCATAACATCAGTTGATTAGTTCCTACTTTCATCAAAGATATTGCAAATTGAACTTACACTTGATTCATAAAAAGTGATGTTTGCTTTTTCAAAATGGATCTGATTTCCTTTGATGTATGCAGGCGTGCAAACATTAAAAAAACAGACCGTTTGTTTTTATAGTCAAAAAAGAGCTTTGAAGATCTTTTTACATCTATTTTCAGTAGATGTGTATCAACCTCTTTAAAAAAGAGGATATTCTCACGTATATATCTATAACACACTCTCGTCCTAGTAACTAAACCAACATAATCCTAGTACTATAAATTCTGGGTATTTCGTTAACTATATGTGACGAATGGTCACTATTCGACCACTGGCTCAACCCGGTTATACACACAAATACATTATATATACACAAACACATACATACATACATACACATAAATACACAAATACATATACATATATACAAATACACACAGTATATATATATATATACACACATACATACATATCTATATGCATACACACACCAACGGCAGACATTTTATCTCTGGAAAAATAAACTAACACCTAAATTT
Organism: Pulicaria dysenterica; assembly: GCA_947179395.2. Lineage (NCBI taxonomy): Eukaryota > Viridiplantae > Streptophyta > Magnoliopsida > Asterales > Asteraceae > Pulicaria > Pulicaria dysenterica. The sequence continues at coordinate 65,451,272 of OX359294.1, read as the reverse complement.
ACACCATTCAAAGATCAAAATCCAAAAGTGACTATTGCAGGATTCAAGAAGCACAAGCACAAGCACAATTTGTACCACCTCATCAAATTAGTCAAAATCATGAATCATTTCAATTAGTATAAATTATTTGTTGAGAAGTATAAATTACCGCAAAAACGATGCCGAAAGCCCACATATACTCAACGAAGAAACCAAAACCATCCCATTGAGGTCCTTCCCAAAAATCCGGTTCAAGTCCGGGAAGGTCCGGCAACACATACCCTTCGAAATTCTCTACCTCAGTCGTATCAACCGTTCCAATAGCACCATCGCCGGAAGATTCATCTTCTCCGGTGGAAGTCGACCCTCTTTTGTTCTTGCTGTCGAATTTTCCGGTTCTAGCAGAGAGTTTTTTGGCAGCTGAGACGATGTGAAGACTTGTTCGTAACGAGGAGGGCGGTACGAGGGATGGACGGTGTAGAGGGAAGCGGGTGTAGGGTGTTATGGTGGACGTGTTGCATAGAATCCGGAGAGCCATTGCAATTGCAGTGGCTGAGGCTCAGAGTGATACGTTTGATTTGGGTGAGGATAAGAAATCATAATGCTTGAGATCTGAAACGGGATTTGACACGTGGCTCAATCTACGGTCTAATTTTATTTCTCTTATTTCTTATTATATTTGAACTTTCAGTTTGGTTAACTCAAACTATCTTGATTATCTAGCTAAAAAGGAATGCCCATATCTAAGAAAAATGGGTTTGTTCTTCTGTTTGAGCAAAAACCGACTTCGCTTTTTGATTTTCGTTGAAGATAAATGGATAAGGGTTTGCGCAAAAATTAAAACCTAACTTAACAAAAACAACATATTAGAGTGGGGTTTTTATCGGTTCATCATCGATTTTTTTTTTTTTTTTTTAAAGACAATTACCATTAATATATCAAGAAATACCCAAATACACAGGTATGGCACCTAAGCCATAACCCAAAGAAACAACATGGAACTAAGCTACACCACCAACCAAAATGAAAATAGTGCAACATGCTGCACCAAAAAAGAAAAAATTACAGGAACACCCTAAATTTCAACCTGCAGTTACAACAAATTTGGATAAGATATCCAAACAGACCAATCTTTGCTTGAGATACCTTTTCTTCCTAGGATCCACTTGAAGGTTTTTAGTTCATCTCATAGAACAAATCTTCAACACTCTTCGATTCTGTCTTGAACACTACCATATTTCTATACGACCAAATATGATACAAGAAAATCCATATGGTTGCCTGCCACAACGTTTGCTCCTTCGAAATTATATCCGAAATTGAGCTAGCACCTCCGAGAGATTTAGACCACCATCTTGAAAGCAACGACCACACTTTTTAAATTTTTTGACACTTCCATAAAGCATGCTCCACGTCTTCAATCTCGTCTTCACAAAGAGGGCACATAACAGTATTCAGGTCCACCTGCAAAAGATCCAAATTCTTCCTAACCGGTATTTTCCCCATCCTCACTCTCATAATGAAAATATTTACTTTCTTAGGGACTCTACTATGCCACCATGTCTCAAAACCATAATGCGATTCCCCTAAATCCACCGCCTCCACCATTTCCTTAAGTTTTTTCACCGTATAACCACCATCTAGAGTTAACCACCATTTTGCCTTATCTAAGCCATTCTCTACCGGAATATGAGAAGCCACCAAATTTGACAACTTCTCAAGTTCCCCCAGTTCCCTACCCCTCGGCTCCCTTCTCCAACCCCATGAATCCCCCCTCCTTTGACCTCTATCCGACACTACCACATCTTTATCTACATCGAGATTGAACAACCTCCTAAATCTATCCTTCAGAATAAGATCCCCTAACCACTTATCCTTCCACAGCCGAATAGAAGACCCATCCCCCAGAGTTTTCCCAAACGGCTTAATGAAATTAATCCCCTTATTTTCTAAGATCCCTTCTACTTTGATTATATTACCCCACACCGTATTGACACATCCCGATCGACCTACCTCACTTACACAAGATGCTCTCGACCCATACCCATAAATACACTTAATAACCCTAACCCAAAACAAACCATCTTCATCCACCCACCTCCACCACCATTTACCCAAAAGACCTAGGTTCGCAGCCCTAAGGCTCCCAACTAGGGATGGCAATGGATCGGATATGGATCGGGTGATGCCATATCCACATCCATATCCATTTAATTTTTCATCATCCATATCCATATCCACATCCATTTAAAATAATTTCGTCCATCCATATCCATATCCATTGGATTAAATGGGTAAATGGATATCCATTGGATGTCAAAATAACTTTTGCCCAAAGAAAATATCATATTTTTTATATACTTTATGATCTTTATTGATATAAATACATATTTACTTCCAAAAAATGATAGGATTCATAGTTTCTTTCACTTTGACACTTACATGTTTATAATTGGTATTAATATACAAAAATGCTATACAAGAGAGTGTGAATTTAACCTATATAATTATATATATCTGTATTAATATATTTATACATAAATTTTAAAAATTAAAATACATATATGAAATTATACTTAATTAATAAAATTATAATTATATCAAGGTTAATTCGGGTTAATGGATTCATCCATGGATGAAAAATCGTTATCCATATCCGATCCAATAAACATCCATATCCACTCCATATCCGAAATTCACCCATTTAACTTCGTTCATATCCATCTCAGATGGATCGGATCGGGTGGATGATCATCGGATCGGGTGACAATTGCCATCCCTACTCCCAACGTTTAAACCCCCCTTCCCAAATATGTTTAGAATTACATCCCATTTCACCCAATGAATATATTTAGCCCTCCCACCCGATTCCCCTTTACCCCAAAAAAGTTTTTTCTGATTCGTTCAAGTGAAGCAATGACACTCTTTGGGGCCTTAAACAACGAGAAAAAAATACAACGGTAAGCTGCCGAAAATTGATTTTACTAGAGTATGACGACCTCCGAATGAAACCATGTTTGCTCTCCAATGAGATAATTTATTTTGAACCTTTTCAATAATGCCTTTCCAATTAAGTGTCCGGTTCATATCAGCTCCAACTGGCATACCCAAGTACATAAATGGAATTTCCCCCATTTTACACCCAACTAGGTTTGCCCACAAAGAAACCTCATCCTGGTTCATCATCGATTATTAAATTAGAGTAGGGTTCATACTATTTATATAAATGGGTTCGAGAAGATTTCTAGGTTTTAATTTTGGTTCATGACAAAATTGATTTACAAGTCTAGGTTTGGGAACATTTCTAGTTATTGAACCCACATTTAATGAACAAATTGACGAGTTACATATTGTTTTTTTTTTCAAACACTTTTTGATCAAATGTCCTTGTTTGTTTATTAAGTCACTAGTTTAATACCCCGTGTACAAACACGGGATAATCAATGTCAATTTAAAATGGTTATGTATATTAAAACAGCTGGTAAAGTTTAAATTTGATTATAAAGATGTGGTGTTCACAAGGACTGCTTGTTTTTCTGGTTATAAATCTTGGGACACAACCTCGTTTTAAATTTATAAAAACGATGTTACTAAGCAGATACTACACACGACTCAGGCAAGTATAACCTGGTCAATAGTAGTATAGACTCGGTAAGACCGGATGTCGTTCCACCAGGACAGGAAGCTACCAATACTTAAGTCTCATTGTTGTTTGATCAGCAGGATTAAAATAAGCAAGTGACAGAATGAACTAAATTAATCAGGAAAAACAGCAACTAAAACAGATTAACACTGAAGGCAAACAGACAGGATAACAGATTCACTCAGGCTTTCGAATCATCGAGACTAGTCATGGCAATGACACAATACAAAACATAATATGAAGACTTGAATAGTTTAAGTGCATAGCATGCTGTTCTAATACTTGACAAAACCATATTATCATGCACAAATATTCACTCGAGTTATCAAGACTCAGATTCAACACTTAAACATAATTAAGCAAGTAACGGCATATCAGAATTCAACTACAAATCCACCGGATCGCGTCCAAATCAGACTACAAAGACAAACATCTTTTCAAATGATTTGTCCAGTAGTCCTCAGAACCCAAAAAGGTGTCAAAGCAGTTAAATTAGTTAAAACAAGCAAAAACAGCACACTGGTGGTGAAAATGGCTCCTACGGCCGTAGTAAGTATCTACTACGGTCGTAGCAGCCTGGATAGTCCTACGGTTGTAGGGATTTCTTCCTACGGCCGTAGGGACCCATCCGACAGAACATTCAAATCTAACATAAAGGCATTCAACAACAAATTACAATCTAGACTTTAATCATCAGATCATAAACACATGTAAACTGGTACAATGGGGTCATAAACTCATCTAAACTCAAACCTCACAATTAAGGGATTATTAATGTTTAGTCACATGATTTCTAAAGATATGAACATGTTAAACCTACCATTTCTAGTATAGCCAACACTTCTTAAAACATGAATCATGTGATATGCACATTGAACACTAAGACAAGCATAACAAAGGCATACATGTGAGTTCATTTCACCATCTAAACATACCAACAAACATCTTTGTGAATCCTTTAATCATTAGTAGCATGTTTAACCCATAAATACACCAAATAACAAGATTTTCATCTACAATCATAAGGCATGCATAAAACCAACATATGATTAACATAACCAATAATGGATGAACCTGAAATGATTCAAATCATATTCCAAAAATGACATCTAATGACAACCATGCAAGATGTATCATTTCTAATAACAAACTCAACATGGAATTAATAAAATCAACCATCATTCTTGAATATTCATATGTTAAAACATGAATGAGTTATCATATACACATTATCACACATGAACATGGTTAGATTAAACATACTAAGTTGATAAAACACATTTGTATTCAAGATTAAACATGCATATATGAATCAAGTCATCATAAAAGTCAAATATATTGCCATAACTTAGCCAAGAATCATCTTGGCCCAAGTGAAATGAGTTTAGTTATCCATATACAATAATAGTAACCTTACAACATCTGGAACACATGGGTACATGATTGATATAATAAATGGAAAGAGTATACCCAAGCTAGCAATGATATAACTAATGAATCCAAGCTCCAAATGTTGTTCCAAGCCTTCAAGATCCAAGCTCTCCTCCTTAGAATCACCAAGAGAAGTCCCCTGGAGTGTTAGGATATTTAGAGAGGGTCTATGGAAGTGTTTTTCCGGAGTGGAGGTGAAAATGGTAACTCTTTGCAAAATGGCAGAATTCTGAATTTAATCTGCTGTAAGTGGGCTTCCTACGGCCGTAGGAATAAGCTACTACGGCCGTAGGAAATCATGACTGGATTTTCTACACACGCAACGTTAAACCATTTGTCCGGGACACGCAAGATCTGGCAGGCAATGATGGATTCTAGAAGATGGCTTCCTACGGCCGTAGGATATAATCCCTACGGCCGTAGAGATCATTTTTTCACTATTCTTCTATTTTCTTCAATTCTTTCCTTGTTTTGCCCATTTATCTTGCTTAAAGCTCCTTGTAACCTGCATGGTGAATGTTAAACATATTAGATCCATTTTAGAAGTATTCACCTTGTATTTGGGCTAAGTACGGGGTATTCTAACATGTAAAACATGTATAAAAACGCATATATCAAGATGTTATACAAAAAATAATGGTTTTATGTATGAGTTTCTTTTTCTAAATATACTTACCTATTTTTATGAGATTTTATATCCCTAAGTATGCTTTACAATTGTTAACTATACTAATTTTTTTTTATAAATTTACAAATATAGAAGTGTTTGGTCCTTTTGAATTTGACCCACTAGTGAAGTTCGTTATTCCATAATCAAAATAAGTTTAGATTATTGATATTATTTTTTTAAAGAATGATTTTAATATATATTAATTAAAGATATTTTTAATAAACATAATTAAATAGATATTATAGTTATGTCTTAACCAAGTTTAAAATTATTCAATTATGGAGGTTTCTTAAATAAAGTAACTATTATATATTTATTAGGTGATAACGGTGAAAAGATTTGAATGGTTTTTGAAAGATAAGAGTTTCAAAAACAATTATCTAATGTACGTACACTTAATAGATAATACCAATTATTTAATTGACGTAATGAATATATTAGTAAATATTCAATGTGTATAGTGTATACATATTAGTAAATATTAGTTTGATCCTAAAAAAGTTAAAATTGATTTTTTTGAATTAAAAGAATTAATGGTTAAGATTAAATATATTATTAAATGAAAGGTCATGATCGCTTAATAATTTTTTTGTAATTCATCTTTTATATATATTAGAAGATAATAAGCTTTAATCTTGTGTTCAGATTTAACTTGAATACGCAATGTCGTTTACCAAACATGTTTAGAATTAGTTTAATAGAACATCATGTACGACTATGTTAAAATTAAGATATTATTAACTCATTAGATAAATTCCCGTATGATACGTGGGATGTTTAAAAAAAATAAATATTAAAAATTAATAAAATATATTAAATAATTATAACAAACGATTTTTTTTTTGAAAAAAGATGATAAAAATACTAATTTATTTTATTAATAATAAAATATTAGTTTAAAGTTTATTTTTATTTAAGGTTGGTATATTAAAGATTAGTTAAGTTTGTCGCCCTTATATATAAGATTAGTACCTTTAAATTTATTTTTAAATAATGCTAGTTTATTTATCATTGATTTTATAAAGGCTTATCTTTATCTTAATTCACATTGGTTAGTCATATTAGTTTGACTCTAAAAAGTCAAAATCAAAATTTTAAAATTAAAGAAATAAACGGCTAAGATTAAATCTTTTATGAAATAAAGGGTCCTGATCATCTAATAATGTTTTTCTAATTAGTCTTTTATATGTATATATATTAGAAGATTGTATTACCTAGCATCTTGCTAGCTTTTAATATATATAATATATCGCCTTTAAAGAAAAAGCATAAATACTTAACATCAGAAGATTAGGGTCGCCGAATTTTAGGTTCATATCATCATCGTCATGAAAATAAGCCATACTCATAATTTTTTGTTTTCATTCTTATCCTTGATTTACTCTGACGGTATAAAAAATCATCCTAAAATAAAAAAATTTAAACGCTTCTCGTCTTTGAGTTAATTTATCAATAGCTTACACAGTATCTTAAAGCTTGAAACAAAAACTTTATTATTGAAAAGATATTTAAGATATGGCCATGGGACTCTCCCAACAAAGTACCTAATGTATTATTTCGGCCTTACATATCTATGTTTCTGTACGTAGTTCAGTAGGCTCATTGATCAAAATCCTATATGATAAGAGTTCACACCGTTCACTATAAGAGAAAACTTCAGGTAGAAGGTCCAAAAGTCATCTCTAATGACCTTTTGCGACGACAAGTAGTCACATGTGTGTTGTCTCCGGTAGGCCAACTCTTTCACTGATGTTATGTCGTCGTTGATTGTGACAAATTTCTAAATGAGATTTAATAACTGAAGAAAAAAAAACAGTCATAATTATCATGAATTTGATCGTATGTATGATAAGTGTATGTTCCAGAACTTCTAAGATTGTATGATACTTTATGTCTACCAAATCTTATATGTATCACTATGATAGTTTATAAATATATATGAATTGAATGAAGGAAGAATATGTGTTTGAAATGTTCGACAATTATCAAATTTAAGATAAAGTTTTGAAGATACAAAATATTTCCTTCCTTATGTATGATATAGCATGTTCATTCATTTCAAACAATCTTGACCTAAATCCTGTTGTTTTTATTATCATATAAAAAGTTGTCTTTTATAGGATATTTTTTTCATTAATGTTTGGTCAAAGTCAGTGATTTGTATGTGAATTTAGTTATTCACTTGATATACTTACTAATTGCCTTTTCTTTAGAAATTCTATTCCATGTAATATACACTTTTATCTATATCTATATATAATAATGTATAATTTACTAATTTTAATGTATTCGAGTAACGCATAAGTATTGTTCTCGTTTTAATGGGTTTTGATAATACCCGTCATAACTCATAAAGGCTAACTACAATTAAAGATGATTTTTATTCTCAAATGATATCATAACTTAACCTTAAATAATCATAATTACGATTAAAATTACATGCTTTCTCGTTGATCGGAGCTACCCGATACCTGATCCCTGAAATAGATGGTGTCCCTCATTGGCGTTGAGTTCTTGCGGCTTCTCTTGATCCTCTTCATCTTCAATTGATTCTTAGGTTTCTCTAATTCTCCGCATTTCTCCATTTCCTTACTTCGACAGTCGTTGCTGCAGAATGCCATATCCCTTAAATTCAAATACCATGTTGGAATTATGATATTCTCCAAGACTAACAGTGGGTGCATTTATTTATTGTGTAATGTTTAAATATTTGAGTTAGTTTGGTGTTTTGTAGGTTGTTGCTGGGCTTATAGAGGATGAAAGTAGGCTGCTGGGTGATAGTTGCTGGACTCGTTGGAAGCTGGTTTGGGCTTGAAGGGGCAGGCTTGAGACCGGGTTGAGTCCCGGGTCGGGTGCGCACCTAGTGCGGATGTAATCCGGGTTCTCACCCTTAGCCGCCTTAAATTGTTCACATCTTGTGAACTGTTTTGTTTTTAGTCAATATATGCCTTATTTCCTTTATTCAACAGTTAATAAGTTTTAGTGGTCAAACTTTGGTTTTGTTGGTTCATATTACTTTAATTTTGAGAGAGTTCTTTGGTTTTCTTTTTTGTCTTTTATCCTATCATATGTTCAGGTCGTACAGTTTAGAATTGATATATTAGTTACTTAGAAATGTCTATGTACAGATCATCGGTGATGTATCTTTGTTGATTGTGTTCAGCATTTCCAGTTTGTAGATCATGAATTGTGTTCTTGTTGAGTTTAAAACTTTTTATCATGGTATCAGAGCTACGGCTCTTGAATCGTTTGAGTATTGATTGATTGTTCTCTGTTCGAGATACCCTAAGTCGTCTCAGCTGTGTTCTTCGTTCGTGAGAAACTGCAGATCGGTCTGTTTTCTTCTTTTGGGGGTTCGATAGAAACCCTAACCATTGGACCGATTGATGGTTCATTGGTCGTTTGATTCGATTGGTTATCTAATCGACTGTTTTTTTCTGTTGATCGATTATCTGTTTTCGTAAGGTCCTAAAACCCTCAACCTGCTCATCGATTGGTTATCCAATCAACTGATTCTTGCCTGCTGATCGATTGTCTGTGTTCGTGAGATTCTAAAACCCTAAAACCATTGCCGATTTGGCTTTCTGATTGATTGGGGTTCTGATTGTTATTGATTTTGTTTGGGCATGTTCCTGAGGCTGTTGTGCTTCCGATTGTTGCTGAGTTGCTTTTTGAATTGCTGAGGATTTGAGACATCGAAAGAAAAAAGGTTTGTTGTTGCTCAAATCAACCCGAGCACTGTAAGTCTTCTTCCTATCTTCTTGTTAACATAATCTTCTGTTTGATATATTCAGTTTGAACATACTATTTGATATGTTCAATTGTACTTCGAAATCTGATTCTGTTTGAAATCTGTTTGTTAATTCGTTCTTGTTGATATATTCTGTTGAACATCAATTGTTCTTCAAAATCTGATCCTGGTTGAACTTTGTGAACTAAGTGATCTAGTGTAATCTGTGTAATCCTTGAGATTTGATTCTGTGTTTGGTTTGTATATTGTTCTTCTTGTTTTTTCTTTTTTGCTGTTAATGTAATCTGTTAGTTTGCTAAATCTGGTTTTTAGTGATTCGATCTGTTGATATAATTTGTTAGGCTGCTGATTCTGTTTTTTGTGTCTCGTATATGTTTTTTTTTGTTTGTTGATTCATTATGTCGTGTCCGAAAGATACTAGTCTTAAAAGATCAGGGTTCAAAGATACAGTAGATTTAGATGATCCTTTATATCTGCATTCTTTTGATAGTACTGTGGTGTCAATTGTTAGTATTAAGTTGACTGGATCAGATAACTTTAGGGTTTGGAGAAGTTCTATGATAAGAGCCCTAAAGTGTAGAAATAAACTTTGTTTTGTTGATGGCTCGTACACTATCCCTGATGAAAAAGATGAAAAGAATTATAGTAAATGGGAGAGAGTGAATGTTGTTGTTTGTTCTTGGATACTTGGTTCAATTTCTGATTCTATTTACTCTAGTCATGGTTATTCTGAGATTGCCTCTGAGGTTTGGGACGAATTAACTGAGATTTATCAGAAATCTGATGGATCGGTTATTTTTAATGTTCATCAAAGAATAAATGCATTGACTCAAAATGGTTTAACAGTGTCTAAATATTTTTCTAAACTTGATTCCTTGTGGAAGGAGTTTGATTCTCTTACCAATTTAACTGAGTGTACTTGTGAGGCTAATACCAGTCTTAAAAATCATTCTAAACTTATGAAACTGATGCAATTTTTAAATGGTTTGGATGATGGATACAATCAAGTTAAGAGTCATATTTTTCTTATGGAACCACTGCCATCTGTTAGAACTGCTTTTTCGATCATATCTAGGGAGGAATCACTTCAGAAGGGTGGTTTCTTAACCTCTAGTTCTAGCAAGTTTATGTCTCAACCAACTGCTTTTGCAAGTAACTTCAGTGGTTCTAAAGGGAATAACAAAGGAAAAAACTTTAATTCTGGTTTTAGCAATCCTTCTTTTAATAATATGCAGTGTAAACATTGTGGTATTAAAGGTCATACTATAGAGAGATGTTTTAAACTTATTGGGTATCCAAAAGATTTCAAGTTTAGAAATGGGAATGATTTTCAAAATAAGTCCGAGTCTCAAGGCAATAACAGATCACTTGCTAATAATGTTTCTACTTCTGCTTTATCGGATAATTCTGGTTCTGCTAAGGGTTCAGACAATGATAAGTTTTTTCTCACTGGTGAACAATATACTAAGTTTCTTGCCTTGATCAATGCTAATTCTGGAGTAGAAGGAGTCACTGCTAATATGGCGGGTATGTGTTGTTCTAGTAATGTTGATGGTTTTAATGATTCAGGAAATAAAAAATGGGTTGTTGATTCAGGTGCTAACCAACATATGGCTAGAACTGAATCAAGTCTTGTTGATCTTGTTGATGTGCCTGACTTTAATGTGAATCTTCTGTCTGTTCATAAGCTGTGTGAGGATAGTAAATGTAAGGTTGTTTCTGATGAATTTTCTTGTAATGTTCGGGATTCCCAATCCAGGGAGACTGTGGAGACTGGTAATGAAAGGGGAGGACTCTACTATCTTGAGAGTGTTCCTAAGGGTAAGTGTATATCTGAAAGACCTAGTGTTATCTGTCACGCCTCAAAGTTTTTGTGGCATTGCAGGCTTGGTCATCCTTCTGATCAAGCTCTATTTTGTATCAAGAACAGTCTTAAATTAGGAAATGAACCTAGTTTGCCTTGTGATGTGTGTCATAGGTCTAAACAAACTAGGAATTCGTTTCTAGTTAGTGATCATAAAGTTTTGAGGTTAGGTGATCTCATTCATCTTGATTTGTGGGGTCCTTATAGGAAAACTACTTATGATGGATATAGATACTTTTTAACTATTGTGGATGATTTTACTAGGGCTGTTTGGGTTTATCTTTTGAAGTCTAAGGATGAAGTGCTCCATTGGTTTAATGTTTTCTATAACATTTTGTTTACACATTTCAAAACTAAAGTCAAAGTTGTTAGAACTGATAATGGAACAGAGTTCTTAAATCAAAACGTAAGAGAGTTTTTTTTAAGAAAAAGGTATTCTACATCAGACTAGTTGTGTTTATACTCCGCAACAGAATGGTGTTGTGGAGAGAAAACATAGGCATATTCTGAATGTTACTAGGTCTTTATTGTTTCAATCTGGTCTTCCTTTAAGGTTTTGGGGTGAAGCAGTTTTAACTGCTGTATTTTTAATAAATAGAACACCTAGTGCTGTTTTAGATGGTGTTACTCCATTTGAAAAAGTATATAAGTACCCTCCTAAATTTGATAATTTGAGAGTGTTTGGATGTTTGTGTTATTCTACTAGATTAAACAATAATGACAAGTTAGATTTTAGAGTTGAGAAAACTGTTTTGTTAGGTTATTCAAATGAAAAAAAAGGGTACAAACTTCTTAGTCTTGATTCAGATATTGTTTTCTTTTCCAGGGATGTGAAGTTTTATGAAGAATTTTTTCCTTTTAAGATGAGGTCCACTGGTCTCAATGATGATTCTGAGTCCCTCAAAAATTGCTGCAATTTCTTTGATGAAAATTTGTTTGTTATGTCTGATGGCTCTCATAGTGTTCCCAATGATGAATGTTGTGGTAATTCTGATTCATTACTTGAAGAACAACCATTGAGTAGAGATAGTGATAGCCACCAGAGTGGTAGTGTTGGTGCAGAGCACTCTGTGAATGGCCAGGGTGTGGAGGTACTTACACTTGAGTCTCAGGTTGGTAGTCCCGCTACTCCTGTTACTTCTAAGGGATCTTCTGATAATAGAGATTTATCCAGTGGTAGTGTTCCTGTTAGATCTGCTAGGCATGTAAGAGAGGAAAGAATGCCTGCTAGATTTAATGACTTCCTTGTGGAAGGAAAACATAAGTATGGGATTGAGAGTCCAATAAATTATTCGTGTCATAATTCTGAGAATTTATGTTTTGTGTTTGACATGTCCTTTGAACCTAGAAACTATAATGAGGTTGCTTCTGATCCGAATTGGGTTAAGGCCATGAATGAGGAGATGAAGGCCTTATATAGGAATCAGACGTGGGAAACTTATTTGTTTGACTATGACTATACCTGATATTTCTTACACGGTGCAGGTTCTGAGTCAATTTGTGCATAAGTCCAAGAAGGGCGTGTCTTGCTGTTGTTTTAATGGTTTTGAGATAGTTAATACGTTGTCTTGGTTGTGGTGTAAATATTGTGACAGGTGATATAAATCATTTGACTATTTTTTTTTCTGATGCAGATTGGGCTAAATGCCTTGTTCTAGAAGGTGTTACAGGGTACTGAGTCTTTTTTGGGAAAAAGTATGGTGGCTTGGAAAAGCAAGAAACAGGATACTGTTTCTCGCTCTTCTATTGAGTCTGAATACAGAGCTCTTGGCTCTGTTACTTGTGAAGTTTTTTGGATTTTGAAGTTTTTTTGATTTGGGTATAAAAGATTTGAATCATGTTACAGTTTATTGTGACATCGAGTCTGCTATTAACTTAGTTCATAATCCGGTGTTTCATGAAAAAGTTAAACATTTTGAAACTGATGTGCGTTCTGTAAGAGTTAAGATTGCTAAAGGTGTTATTAAGGTTGTTAAAGCTTCATCTGCAGAACAGGTTGCAAATGTGTTCCCAAAGTCTTTGCCTTCAATGCAACTTGGTGTCCTATGCTCTGAAATGGATTTTATTAATCCTTTTCAAGAGTGACACCGAGTCCCTTGTTGGTCTTGAGGGGGGGTGTTGGAATTATGATATTCTCCAAGACCAACAGTGGGTGCATTTATTTATTGTGTAATGTTTAAATATTTGAGTTAGTTTGGTGTTTTGTAGGTTGTTGCTGGGCTTATAGAGGATGAAAGTAGGCTGCTGGGTGATAGTTGCTGGACTCGTTGGAAGCTGGTTTGGGCTTGAAGGGGCAGGCTTGAGACCGGGTTGAGTCCCGGGTCGGGTGCGCACCTAGTGCGGATGTGATCCGGGTTCTCACCCTTAGCCGCCTTAAATTGTTCACATCTTGTGAACTGTTTTGTTTTTAGTCAATATATGCCTTATTTCCTTTAGTCAACAGTTAATAAGTTTTAGTGGTCAAACTTTGGTTTTGTTGGTTCATATTACTTTAATTTTGAGAGAGTTCTTTGGTTTTCTTTTTTGTCTTTTATCCTATCATATGTTCAGGTCGTACAGTTTAGAATTGATATATTAGTTACTTAGAAATGTCTATGTACAGATCATCGGTGATGTATCTTTGTTGATTGTGTTCAGCATTTCCAGTTTGTAGATCATGAATTGTGTTCTTGTTGAGTTTAAAACTTTTTATCATACCACCACAACAACAACAGATCGATCGTTCAATTTATCCAGAAATTAACTGGTGAATTGATTACTTGTGAAATCGAATCCAAGGAATTGAGAGAAATAGTTACTTGTAAATATAGATGCCGATCATGTTTCCAATGTACTTTTGGCAAATGAAACAACGCTTGAACAATTCAACAATGCTCGTTTTATCACCAGAACTTGAAGTTTCATCGCCCGCAGTACCTCTGATGGAATGAACACTCGACATACCTCCTGGAACAGAATTAATCAAGAGGATTTAAGGCGGAAACGTGTGGATTTGTTCGATCCACGTGAATTTATTCACAAAAATCAACAGCGAAACTCTACCTGATAGCTATTGAATTGCAACGATTACCTACAACAATTTCAACGTACAAGAACTCAAACAGATGAAAAGAATTAGAGATTTGAATGTAGAATTTGTTGAATGCGTACCTGCAACTGCGATTTAGAGAGAATTGTTTATCGGATGTGGGAAGATCATTGATCCGTGCCTGTGAATATAAAGGGAAAGAAGCCATGGATATACTCTGACGATCAGTCGGTAGATGATATCATCGTTTCGCATTTAGTTTCTTGCTATTTGATTCAACAACTTCTTTAATGAACTTTTACTACGTATCTCATCTTTTCTTGACTTGACTTTTTTAACAGCAAAATATATACCTTATAAACCTATTTCTAATTACATTTTGAAAGGTTATATATCATCTTACTATTTTTTCCTATGAATTTCTCTTAATCACGAAATCAATACAGATGTCAAAATTAATGGAGGAGGTGATGAAAAAGACACGTTTCAAATTTGCATTGATTAGCAAAATCTTGTCGTGATTTAAGCAGGTAATGCGGAAATTTGCATGAGAGAAATGACATGTTCCAAATTAATGAAAGTTGTATGGATTAATGAAATTTATCAGCACAATGTTGCTCAAAATGTATTCCTTGCTGCACGCGGCTTATTCTCGCAAAGATCGATCCCATTTACCTAAATCGGCGAATTTTGCTCATCAAAACACATTTCCGCTATTAAGGAAAGGCGAAAACACAAAACACACAAAAACACCACTCTCTTAAAGAAACACACGAAAACAACGATTTCTTTATCTGTTTTTGTTCATTAGTTTGTTCAAATATAGTTGAATGATCGAACATAATCAAATCTCTTTATTTATCCTTTAGTGTTTGCCCAGAAGTTAAATAAAAATAACACAAACTATAACCTTTTATGGTTGTTTGATTTGCTTACAATATCAACACACAGTTACACATATTTGAATTAATACATAAAAGTAAGGGGTGTAAAAATACTCGACTGACACAACCAACATAAACCTAAATAATTTAGTAGGGTTATAAGGTGAAATTAGGCTAATCGGATTAATCTAACAAACCTGAATCATATATGAAATCGGTATCGAGTTTTATATTTTATTCTTATTCCGAATTAAAGTTAACCTAATTAAGCTTGGTTTTTATATTTTGTGCCTTCACTCACTTTGCTTGTACCTTTACCAACTTAGATGGTATGTATCAACAATCAAGTCATTTCACTTGTAACAATTAAATCCACGACTTACTATATTTCATCTTCTTGCTCTTTCATTTCACATTTTTCGTCGTCTAGAGATGCTATTTGATTTAATAACCTTATTTAATAGTCATATTCACATTTGAATTTTTTATAACCTTTTTATATTATTATTATCATGTATATTCTTGTTATACGAACAAGAGAGTTGTGTTCAATATAGTCCATATAAAAAACATAATCCTATATTTTAATATTTAATCACATGTGATTTAATATAAAATCAAATGTGATTCACTATACAATCACATGTGATGGTAAAATCATTACATGTTAATTACGAAAGTGTCACTCCGTCCAAATTTTTAAAATTTAATCTGGACCATTGATGAGACTAATCTAAAGGCTAAGATTAGTCCCTCGGACTATGCAATAAGTATGAACTATATTGAACATTTTTCACGAACAAAAATGAGTGTATAAAAATATTCTACGGCCTTTCAAATCTTTACCATGTGAAATTCAATACCCGAAAACCAATTGGAATAAAAAATTTACCCCATAAATAAAAGATTTAAGCAAGACACCTTATCTATCTTTATTTTTTTTCAACTAAATAATTATACACATGTAACTTAATATAATAAACGTTTAGATTAGAATAGCCGTGAAGAGATAAATAATTTGAATACGGTGAAGTGTACGTCAAAGTCAGGATGGCCGAGTGGTCTAAGGCGCCAGACTCAAGTTCTGGTTCTCGTGAGAGAGCGTGGGTTCAAATCCCACTTCTGACAAATCTTTTTTTCCTTCTTCTAAATTTTGCTTTTACTTTATTACCCAGCTTTTGGTTTTTTTTTTCTTTTAAAGAAATTATAACACTAGGTAATTACGACGAAAATTTTAATTTTTTTTTAAAGTCATACGTATCGAAATGTTATTTAATTGTTGATTTTTTTTACCGATGTTATAAATGAAAACATTGACTTTTATACTGTCGAGACACAATTTTCGATCATAGGACATTTAAACCAGAATACAAACTTCAGCATGATAATTTAAGACTTGCAAAGTATAAACTAGAAAAACAACTTAATACATGTGTATTTTTTGTTATAGTGACAATTTTAAGGGAGAATACCTATTTTATATAGAACATGAAAAACAGATACAAGCTTTTAAAAACTTAATTTAAATAACCGATATATAATTTTGATACATATACAAAAATTAGAAGCGTTAATGTATCTACTATATTTATTTATTTTTTGTATTCGTTCTTAAAATAATTTAAAATTTTATATGTTTATATTGAAGATAATTTTGTAAAGTTTTTTTACAAGCTTTTTTCATATATATGCTCTCTAAGAAGTGTGTTCTTTCTGAAAACTTATCTTTTTTTCAATAATATTTAGCCTTTATTTATCATGTCTAAATGAACTTGTAAGAGTCATCAGAGTGAGAGCTCTTTTACTAATGTTGTGCCTCAATGGGGCTGGTTCCATAGTGCCATCAGAGTGAGAGCTCTTTCACCTAGACGTGTTCTAAGTAGTTGATGTATCGCAGGATCACAAGTCATTATACATAACCATCTACTTATCATTTTCTAGTTGCATTATAATTAAAACAGATTTGGTACTCTATTTTTTCGAGTACAATAGGTAAATCTGTATGTACTATTAAACAATGGAACCCCAAACTTATGCACGGGATGATTTCAGAACACAAAAGAAAGATAGGCTATTTGTTATATACTTTCTTTTTATTTTTCTTTTTTTTTAACATGTCAGAGCCACATCATTTCTCCTTTCTTTCCATTTCCTCTTACTTAAACCTTAGTTTAATCCTTCTTAATCCTTTCCCGGCTTTTTACTTATTTATCAAATGAATATAGATTAAAACAGAAGAAGAGAGAGTAAAGAGAAAAGAGGAAAAAAGAGAGACCGGGATAAAGAGGAAAAAGAAAGAGAGGGGGGAGGAGAGGTTGTCTCTTGGATGCAACAAGCCAAAATCTCCTATCAAATTGAGTTTCCCACTAACCGTTTTGGTGTTACCAAAATTACCCGACCACTACATGGACCCGATAGGGGGTGGGTTAGGTATAATGGAAGACCTTGGTTTATATAGTGATGAAATGAATTCTTTGTAATTGATACAAAATCATATCTTCATATGTCTGATTTTGCTAATCAAATCACAAAACCTAATTTACGAACTTGTATCATCTCTATGGATAAAAATCAAAATTTCAGAAGAAACCGACACTCATCCATATCAAAATACAGTTGCTCGATTTTCTCCACTTAATATTCCATATTAATGTGGTCTAGTCTTAATTTGGGCTTCAATTAATATAATGTAGAGATGAATATTACGGACTTTGACTGGTCTTACGAAGACAGCAAAAACCGGGCCAGTCCTAAATCAGTCTAAGACCGCCCAGACCCTGAAAGAACCGATAACAAAAGAGTCAAGAATCGATTCATAACCAAATTTATTCACATCTAGTATAATGTTTGCCACCGTCACACTATAATATTTTTATGTTGCCCAAAGAATCCATAAGCGATCTAATTCTATGAAATTAGAAAATCCTGGCACGCACTTGTAAACAATAATATATAAATCAAATTATAAAGAAATGTTAATTAATTCAGCCGACTACATGTTTCTGCTAAAACCTTCGAATATTTAATTACTAATTCTGGCTAATCTCGACCATGTTAGCTCAGTATCCGATGTATCTTTGAACCTGCATGTCGTTTAAATAGTTTTTTTAATCAAAGATTGGAATAACGTTATATAATGCTAGCTACCTTCCGATCAATGGTTAGACTTTAGATTATTCCTTTGACTCGAACTCGTTATTATATCTGCGGGGTCGATCACAAGGAATCTATGATATGTCTCATGTAGCTTTTAGAAAATTAAGTTTAAAAAAAAAAAAAAAGATAATAAGATCATTAGTAATTTAGTATTAAAAACTTGCTACAATTAGTAGAAAGAAGAGACAAGATACAACTAGGTTATTATTACTATTTACTACATAGATAATGTTCTAACCATGCATATATCTAATAATAAACTAAATACATAGATAAGTTTGTTTGTTTTGTTTAAAATATAAGTGTTTTTTGTATTGTTCAGAATTGATGGAATTAAAAAATTGTTAACACAGTGTGATGGATTTGATGGCATGATTATACTGGCTACCACCTCCTCTGATTATATTTAACAAAGATACATCAAGCACTGTAACATCGTGAAATTGGGCCTAGTTATGTAGGCTTGTACCTCGTGCTTAAATAGTTGTATAATGGTTTTAAGTGACTTAAATTAGTGTGTTTTAAGTTAATAACGCGTGTTATGCGTTAATTAGAGTGATTATGTGAAAAGTGTCAAACGCGTTTAAAAGTGATATGGTGTTAAACGGTTTCGCGTTATGATTCCGTAGATAACCCCGTTAGTTGAAACGGGATGGTGTGTGTCAAGTTGTAAGTTGGAAAGGGGAACAAAATACCTCATGTTTAATTAAAAAGAACCAAAGGCGGTTCAAAAGGGATTCTTATCCCCTGACTTTGAAAACACACACAAAACACACATACATACATACGACAAAACACACACACACACCTTGAATCCTTGTGGAGTTTTTGAAGAATCAAGTTGTAGCAACTGATTTCAGTAAGTATTCGTGTGCTAATCTGCTGTTGCCTCGTTTTCTTGTAAGTGTTCTTCACTATAAAACCTAGTTTTGTGTTCTTGAAGGAGAAACACCAATTAATGGTGTTTAATGGGTTCTAAGTGTTGATTTGTGTCAAAAGTGTGTTTGTAAGTGTTCTTCACTATAAAACCTAGTTTGTGTTCTTGAAAGAGAAACGCCAATTTAATGGGTTCTAAGTGTTGATTTGTGTCAAAAGTGTGTTTGCAAGTGTTCATGGGTGTCAAGTAAAGTGTATAAGTGATTAAAACTCAGTTTTGGATCGATTTAAGTGTTAGAAACGGGATTTACAGCTGCTGTGCGAAACATGGACGAAGAACACTGTAACGAGGAGCCTTGCGATCGCAAGGGGTATGTCTTGAGATCGTATGGGGTGTCCGGTATCCATGCGATCGCAAGGGTGGAGCCTTGCGACCGTAAGTGTAGTTGTTGTCCATGCGATCACAAGGTATGGTCCTTGCGACCGTAAGGGTTCGTTTTGTTGGTTTACCACCTACGGGCTATGGAAAATAAGGTTCGCGATCATAGGTATATAACTTGTGATCGTAACCAATTTTAGAACCATGCTTGCGGGCAAAAGGGGTCGCCCTTGCGATCGTAAGCATGTATTTGGGGTAGAAGGCCTCTTGCGATCGCAAGGAGTACTCTTGCGATCGTAAGGGATGTTGTTACAAGGCCTTTGCGACCGCAAGGATGTGTTAGGTGTACTTAAGGAACTGGAAGACACGAGTGGCGTATCTGCCTAGTGAGGACTCCAGGTGAGTACCGGTTTTCCCATGAGACTAAGTAAGTAGGGCTAACTGTTGTGTATCGAAACGTGCTATTGTGATATTGACATATGCACGTGCGAGGTAAGTGGTGAAGTGACGTGTTGTGTTATAACATGTGTAATGTGATTATGGTAGTGACGATAGATAAGTGAAGTGATACGAGATAGACCCATGTAGGGTTATGACTTATGTGACAACTGTATGCTATGTTTAAAGTGTAATTTAGTATAGTGCTCATCCAGTATGAGCAGAAGCTAATGTGATGATGTATATACGCATGTAATTGGATCCTGATTGGATCAGTTGTGTTAGAGTGTTAAATTGTGCATGCAATTGGATCCTTATTGGATCGGTTATGTGTTATTATGATATGTCCGGACAATTTGGGGACTGTACCATAGTTCCTGGGATTGGTTAAGGTCAGCCACGTAGGCTGGTCCCTAGGGGACCAATAGGGTCTGGAAGTGGGGGATTAAAGGCATCCGAGTGTATACGCTTGGTGACGGCTCTACAGGCCACCGTTCCTTGACAAAGATGGGGTTCTCGGCGTAAGCCGGAACTGGTTATGTAATGGGGTTCTCGGAAAAAGCCGGAAACTGGTTGTGAAATGGGGTTCTCGGTGCAAACCGGAACTGGTAAACGTGATGGTGAGCTGCTCTTCGCTCCCCCACCGATGCGGATGGTTGTGTCTGATTCCCCAGCTTGGATCGTTGAGCCAGGCTAGCTACCTCGCAAGATATGATCCCGCTGACATGTCGGCACACCGCTATGTGATAGCTTAGCTCTGTGTGCCTTATTGTGATGTGATAGCATGCTTATTGATGTTTATGTGTAAATTGGTGCTCACTAGCTAGTTGTAGCTAACGGTGCAAGATTTCTCTTTTTCACAGGTTAGTGACTGATGGCCTGGCGAACTGTGGTTACTCGTGGGTAATTGTAGTATTTATATTTGAGGAACACTAAGTGTTATTTATATGCATATGATCCGATGGTCGGTTGTTAGTTGTGGTAACACCTGTTAATTAAAATGTTAAATAGTCAGATAATAATCTGATATTTTGTAAATGGTGATTATATCCGCTGCAAGCTTTTGATAAATAAGAAGTAAAAGTTTAAATTGGCGCTAATTTGGTGTTACAAACACTTCAACATAAAGTTGATAATAAATTTGATGTTAATAATGTAATCAAAGTTTTTATATCCTTAGTTTATATTCATTCCATCCTCATACTTACAAGATCAATGCATGTGTCAAAATAAAAAAAGTAGTGGATTCTGCATGACATTGTTTGACGAGTATGATGATAAAATAAAAGGAAATATAAATTTCATAATGTAATAAAGACGTTATACTTGTAGAATATGTTTTGTTTTTGAAAATTAGACTGGATGTATAAAATGCACGAGAAAAGTACATTACATATTTCGGGTTACTTATAGTAATATGTTGCTATTAGAGCATTTGGAGTTTAGAGTAAAGGGTATATAGGTATTGGTATGTTTAGTTAGCATGCGGTACCAATACCAAACACCACCTTCCGTAAGTTTGGTTCCGAAGAAGCATAATTTCTCGGCATATGATCGATTACCAAAGGAGAGAGTGTGGAGAACGGGTAGAGAAAGAGAGAAAAGATGACATACAAAGAGAGAAAAGAGGTGAGAGGTGAGAGAGGAGCGATTATTGTTTTTAAAAATCCTCCGAAATATGTAAAGCGTGTGTAGTACTTGGGTTTAAGGTTGCTTAAAACATATAGTGAGTTATATATGCTGATGTGGTGGTGAACCTCTCATTCTAATTCAGTGCTCTCCGAACTCTTCTATTTAAAAAATGCAAACTTAACTTGTTAAACTAAAAAGAATTTTGAGTCATAAATGAATAATACTTTGAGCCCCTAATAAGAAAAAGGCTTGTTTCAAAAATAAAAAATAAAAAAACGAAAGAGGGCATGTCGGCCATGAACGCATGAAGAGCACCTTCTGGGATCTTCAATTTGCTTGCCAACAGTAAAAAGAAAACAGTCAGCTAACGATATTTTTCATTATCATGCGCTTGAAAACATCCACGTTACGACTAATTACGATTAAATTAAGCCGATAACGATTACATTCTGATCAATCGAACATTAATTTGTTTTAAAAATTGATGAAGAACTGAAATCTGAATCTACGTACGATCAGATGACGACTAATTATCGCTTGCGGTGAAAGATTGCAGAATTAGGAACTGCAAAACGAGTAGAAAACGATCTCGATAAATCATCTGAATCACTCGACATTAGTCCGTGATCAAAGTTTTGTGCATAATCACAAGCCTCGTAACCGAATCGCGTCGAATCTGATGAAAAATCGTACACCTTCTTCTTCGCTTTCTTAAACTTTCTCCATAGAATTCTCCAGAGAATGCGTGCCTTTGAAGTCGAAACATTCAAGGTCAGTAGCTCGTCGTAGTCCATGGCTCTCCGGCTAAAGCTGCAGCAGCTCAGGCTGACGGCACTTCTCATGCCGGAAACGTACGGTTGATAGAAGAAAGGATTGAGATCTGGTGAAGCTAGCTAGGGCACTAACAAACTGTGTGTATTTTACTATGTGCTGTATGCGGAAAAATAGTGATGGGGGGAGTGAGGCAGGCATGTGGCCTTTTATACGGAATTTGTTGCGTGGGTGGACTTGATCTGGTAGAGTGGCATGCCACAGGCCACAGCCGTGTAGGCGTCACCTCACTTGTACCCGCACTATCTTTAATCTTTAATATATATTAAAAAAAAAGGTTTCTCTCTCTTCCAAAAAGTTTGATATCGGCTAAAATACACATATAATTTATATCCGATATCTCGTGCTTTTAATGAATATTTATAATGAATTATGGTAATTGTGACTTACTTTGGTGTATTACATATTTTAGGACTCTTGAGAGAAGAAAAAGAGAATTTGATAAGAGATGGTGAAAAAAAAAAGATTTGACAGCTTTGACACCTCTTCAATGTTTGGGTCGTATCTCATTCATACGAACTCAAAACGAGGTGATTCAAAAGGCTATGAAAATAGACAAGAGGGGCTACGATAATATTATGGTTATATTATTCAATGGGGCCGTGAGTCTGATGCACAGAAGTCGAAGAATGTGGGCTTTTCAACTTAAGTTGGTAGTTGTTGTAGTTCATTTATGTGGGCTTCAATAGTTAATTATTTTAACAATTGATGGAAGGATGGCAGCGAACTCACGAGAGTGAACACAAAAAGGTTGAGAAAATAATTGTTTGGATGGCACATATATCCATTTTGTCGGCTGCCATTTATGGTGTTATGGGCCGTAAAAGCCCAATCCACACAAAGCCTTGGTAACAATTTAACAGCTACGGGGGAGGGGAGGCGATGGATATATAAAAACGGCGGCTACGATTATAAGATATATATACGATATTTTTCCAGAAGCGGCAGTCGACGAGAAGGGTAACATGCGGCAGTTTTAGGAAGCAATCAGTGATGGAGAAGAGAGGCTACAACATCTGCAGGGTTAACTTAGGTTGCTATCATCGGTCTATAATGGTTTGCAATTCTTGTTTTTCTTTGTATTTGTTTTCTATCTTGTCTATGAGTTAGACCTTTCTTGTATTTACCGTGATGAACGAACCCTAGTTTTGATTTGTATCTTTATTTATAAATATATGATTGGTTTTGTTTATGCTTAATCATGAACCTTGAGTTTTTGATCTTAACTTTTACTGAGTAATCTGTTAGATACAGACGTGTATTTTCTTCTGGATTATTGTTTGCTTGATCTGAGACAATGACGTTTGCATTCAATAGGATAGATAACTTTTCTGAGATAATGAGGGTTAAGATTATTCAGTAATACCATAGATAAAAGTTTGAGTCTAATTCACCATACAACGAGAGTTAAGTGTGTTTTGGAAAGATTAAGTCGTAATCGGATTAGTAGGACTGATGGTTGTTGGTTCAAACGCCCTTAGAAACTTGTCATGTTATTTATGTTTATAACAAATTGAACCTAGGGGGAGTGATTCATTGGTAAATACATCTCTATCAACTGATTTCAACTTCTTAAAATAGTTTCTAGTTTATTGCTTTAATTAAATATTTTCATACCTTGGCAGCCACACTTTAAAAACCCCTTTCTTTACTTTAAAGCATTTTAGTTTAACTAGGTGATTTCATAATAGTATATTCCATAACTGTTCCCTGTGGAGACGATCCTGGTCTTGCCTGGTTTACTGCTATACGATCGGGTGCGCTTGCCTGTTAGTGTGTCAGTCAATACGGTTAGATTAGTTTATAAATTTAAGACTGATATTCACGTATCAAGTTTTTGGCGCCGCTGCCGGGGAACGGTGACGACTATACTATTTTGAAATTACTAGTTATTCGATCCTTTCGCGGGGATTTATTCTCGTTAAAGTTACTCTTTTTTAGTTTTTTTTTTCTCGTTCTACTCCGGGTATTTCCTTTGTGTTTCTTTTGCAGTTATGGCATATCATGGCATTCCCTCTACACCAAAGGCCCTTTGGGGACCTTCATTGTTGGAGAGAGAAGATGTAGAAAACTGTGCTGATGAGGTGTTGGATTATCTAGAGTATTTGCTCAATGATGAACCTACTTCACAGCCAAAAAAAGACATAAAAATCCAAGGTGCAAGTGAATTAAAAATAGAGATCCAGGAGTTTGAGTGGAGAACGATACAACCTACTAATCTTCAAGTAGGTAAATTATTATTTTCAGGTATGTATCAGTATTACCACCCTCACTTCATTGCAAGTGTGGGGTGGGATGCCCTAATTGCTAGTAAATAAGGGCAGAGTCAAGCTAGAGACTTGAACAAAAACAAGCGCTTCTCGGGAGGCAACCCGTGCTTAGTGTAGGTTTTTACTTTCTTTTTTGTTCAAAACTTTGTGGGTGTGTTTACTAGAAACCCTCACGAGACTATAACTCGTCCACTTGGGCTACCAAGGGGTTTAAAGGCTTGTTGCATACGCTAAATGCAACCGTGATTCCTACGAAAGTGAGTTTAGGTTTTTGTTTTTTTAGACTAATGGTTTCTTGAGTTTTGTTCTGTGGATGCAAGTTGTGGTCCTCTACTTTGCGCAGATTGATCCTTCCTAAAACTGGTTTTTTCCGATCCGACCGCCCGATCATTGTAGCTTCATAACCCCAGGGAGTATCTGTCCTTTCTTACTTTTCACCCTTACACATTGTTATGCTTATTTTGTCATTGCATTGAGGACAATGCAAATTTCTAAGTGTGGGGTGGGGGTTAAGTTACACTTAAGCTTTCGTTTGTCCTTGTATGCTATGTGAAAGTGTTTAAAATTGGACCAATTTTTTTCAGAGTTCTTATTTCATCTGCATGAAAGTGATTGAACTACATGAATTAAGTTGTTTTCTATTTCTGTGTTAGGAAGTAATTGAGTGTCAAAGAAACTGCATGACTTAGCATATTTATAGCCCGTACTCATATGAGAGATTGAGCCTAGCAGATGTCAATTTGACTCTGCATTCATTTGCTGTGAGTATGTATGAACGCATTCATTTTAGAACTTGTGTCCTAATGCTTATCAAAACCACCATAATGAGTGTACTAGACTATTGCACTGAGAGAGGCCGTATTTGTGTTTAGCCATTTGTTTTTAGCCTTTTTCTTTGTTCGTTAAATAATCTCATTTTTAGATTATTTAATTTGTCCTCCCTTTGTGTGCGTAGTGCTCATTTTTAGCACTCGAAACCCTAGTTAACCATTTCGAGCCTAGCCTTTTCATTTGTTTAGCCACATTGTGACCCCCCTTTTCCGTTTTAGCTTTCTTTTTGCCTTAGTCAAAAGTCATAACTGATCTATCTATGCTGCTTAGTCCGTTTTAGTTAGCTGTTTTTGTTCGTACATGCACCGCGTAGCGGGATATGGAATTTCATGATGTCCTCTGGTTTGTCAAGAATATGATATACGCACGTCGAAAAAAAACTAGCTTGAAAACAGAAAAATAAAAATAAAAAGAGAAAAAGAAAAAAAAATGAAGATATCAGTTACATGACGTGCTTTATTCTGCAATTTTTGAGTGTTGTCATACATTGAGATGAGATTTTTTGTTAGTCTTTTCTAAGTATTTGCAGTGCTTGGACGAGCCTTGTTTCACTTCATCTTAGTGAACTGTGTCTTCGTAAAAAAACATATTCTGTTTAGTTGATTCTAGTTTGAATAAAAGTAGTTTAGGTATTCTAGTTTTGATCTTTGACTATACTTTTTAGCCACTTTAAATATCCTTTTTCCTACCCTGACCCAAAGCCTTAACATTACAACCCCTAAAGTCCTCTCGAAAGTCTTAAGTCCTCTAGTGGTGAAGATTAGATTTAGATACAAGCTTATGATAATGATGTATTTCATGACATGTGTGTGTTCACTAAATACATTTGCCCTAAACACTTTGTGTGAAGAGTGTACCCGGTGAGTGTGCAAGGTCGTGCAATTTTAGAGATGCTTGATGATTTCTGATATAGATATGGAGTTCATCTAATTCTTGTAGGTAGATTGCTTGATTGTATATAGGTAAGGATGATGAAGTTAATTGGTCTAGTTTAAATAAATTTCATGATAGTTTGCTTGGGGACAAGCAAAGATTAAGTGTGGGGTGTTTGATATCGGCTAAAATACACATATAATTTATATCCGATATCTCGTGATTTTAATGAATATTTATAATGAATTATGGTAATTGTGACTTACTTTGGTGTATTACATATTTTAGGGCTCTTGAGAGAAGAAAAAGAGAATTTGATAAGAGATGGTGAAAAAAAGAGGATTTGACAGCTTTGACACCTCTTCAATGTTTGGGTCGTATCTCATTCATACGAACTCAAAATGAGGTGATTCAAAATGATACGAAAAATAGACAAAATAGATCACAAGAATCTTTTGTTTGTGATATTTAATGAGGATGTGATCTGCTGCATATTGGCCGAACAACAAAAGAAAAAGACAAGTGTGATAACAATTTGTTTCTTGGGCAAACGGTTAGAAAGAAAATCCCAACAAGAAAAAGATGAATCAACCAATTAACTGGGTTTTAAATTTTAATTCATGGGCAGTCAATCGTAAAGGAAAAAAAGATAGGAAAATAAGGAGTTTATGTATTTTTCTTATATTGAAGTCGGCGGCTGCTATTACTTTCATTCATGGGCCTAGAAGCCCAATTCAAGAGCTGATATTTATATAAAAAGTATTGAAAACGGCGGCTAGGATTAGGAATAATCATCATCATATACAATTTTCATAAGTACGTAGTCGACGTACGGAAGCAACGGGGAAAACATGCGGCGGTTTTAGGAAGTAATCAGTGATGGAGAGGAGAGACCACAACATCTGCAGGGTTAACTTGAGTTACTACCATAGGTCTATAATGGTTTGCGACTTTTGTTTGCTTTGTTTTTGTTTTCTAACTTGTCTATGAGTTAGATCTTTCTTGTATTTACCATGATGAATAAACCCTAGTTTTGATTTGTATCTTTATTCATAATTTATGATTGGTTTTGTTTATGCTTAATCATGAACCTTGAGTTTTTTATCTTAACTTTTACTGAGTAATCTGTTAGATACAGACGTGTATTTTCTTCTGGATTATTGTTTGCTTGATCTGAGACAATGACGTTTGCATTCAATAGGATAGATAACTTTTCTGAGATAATGAGGGTTAAGATTATTCAGTAATACCATAGATAAAAGTTTGAGTCTAATTCACCATACAACGAGAGTTAAGTGTGTTTTGGAAAGATTAAGTCGTAATCGGATTAGTAGGACTGATGGTTGTTGGTTCGAACGCCCTTAGAAACTTGTCATATTATTTATGTTTATAACAAATTGAACCTAGGGGGAGTGATTCATTGGTAAATACATCTCTATCAACTGATTTCAACTTCTTAAAATAGTTTCTAGTTTATTGCTTTAATTAAATATTTTCATACCTTGGCAGCCACACTTTAAAAACCCCTTTCTTTACTTTAAAGCATTTTAGTTTAACTAGGTGATTTCATAATAGTATATTCCATAACTGTTCCCTGTGGAGACGATCCTGGTCTTGCCTGGTTTACTGCTATACGATCGGGTGCGCTTGCCCGTTAGTGTGTCAGTCAATACGGTTAGATTAGTTTATAAATTTAAGACTGATCTTCACGTATCAAGTTTTTGGCTTGATTTAAAAAAAAATTAAAAAAATCGAGATGATGATGTCAAAAATGCCAAAAATCCTTAAGTCTTGGAAGGGGGGCATTGTGAAAATTCTAAGGGGGTTTTATAAAATATGTTAAGGGTTTTTATGAAAATGTGAGGGTGTTTTATAAAAATTGTATATTAATATAATTAATTATAGGTTGGTTATAAAATATGTTTAATAAATTATTATATAATTTGTTTAGAGAAATAATAATTATATATTTGCGACCGTCTCATTTTTATCTACGTTCTGGTATAAATTTTATTGTAAGATGACACTTTTTTTAAAGTAGTATATTTTTAATTGTTTGTTATCCATTAATAGTAGTGGGTAAGTTATTCATAAAACAATTTATATCTTTTTTATATTTATTCTATCTACGTATAATAGTCGATATAATAACTGATTCCTAGGTCTTTCGATAAAAATTAATAATTTTTTTTAAGTTTTGTTTTATTTATGATAAATTTATATAAAAATAGTTAACATTTAAAACAAACAAAGGTGCATCAATCAATATAAAAAATTAAAGAATCATATATATAATCAACTATTAAAAATAAAACTATAAAAAAAAGGGTTACTTACATCATCAACTCTTTCCCTAAAAAATCTCCACCAATCATAGCCCTTGATTAAAAAAAATTAAAGAAAATCAAAAATGTAGTAGTTATTACGTCACATTCCATCAAATCTCTTAAGGGAAATTTTATATAACAAACTTCATGTGTTTGTTAATCTTGGATAAGATAACAATATATATTTGAATTAATCGTGGATAACATAATAATATATATATATTTAAATTTGAATTGAATACATATTTCTAATTGACGTGTATTTAATTGGTTTAAAATTACTCCACTTTGTTAGGTAAGGAAGTTACTTTTAGAATTAGATTTAAAAAATTTTAAAATGTGATTTAAATGGAATAATAATTGATAGATTAAGTTTGAAAATATAAACAAAAAGGAAAAGGAAGTAGACGATGAGATATACTTGGATAATATAACAACCATTTGAATATGAATTTAATTGAAAATTCAACTATTTGAACTATAACAAAATTCATCCCTTTTAATTGTTCCTATTATTAAGTAAATTTGTTAAGTTTAAAGGATAAAGAAATTATTTAAAAATTGTATGTTGTAATGGTGGAAAAATATTTTTTTAATTTTTAAAAAAAATAGATGATGATATAAATAGGTGATCTTTAATAATATGCCCTAAGTTTTAAAATAAAATTTTCAATGCTCAATTATGTTACTAAACAGGAAAGAAAGAAAAATTAGTAGATCCTTTCGTAAGCTCCATTTTAATTCCACTATTCTAACACATCTCATTTGTCTGATTTATGAAAATTCTGTGATTGAATTACCTAAAAGCTAGATTAAGAAACGAAAATTATATATGAGTTTGAAGATTCATAATTTGTTCTTTTTTATCTCTAATTTCCTACTCTGTCTTAGTAAAATTCGTTGATTTTGTGTGCAATTCATTTAGTAAACGCGAGGTAGTGAGTTCACAAATCAACTGTAAAAGATATCTTCGATATCTTATGATATCAAAAAAGGAAAAAACAACATTCAGTAGATTAAAAAAATCGTGAATTAGGGCAACAATTATAAAAGTATGAAAAATACCCAAGTTAGATATGCCATTAGCCCATTTCAAATTAAATAGCTTAGTTTGTGTGTGCGTTAAATTACTAATAAAACCATGAATGTTGTTTATAAGAGTATCTACAGAAAGTATTATGATAATCTTATATATATCAAACTTCTGTAATGTTTATCATTTCTTACGAGATTTTATATTCATATATATGTTTTCTAATTTTTAACGTGTTAATATTTTTAAAACTATATAAATTTAAAATTGTCTTATATCATTTCCGTGTTGATACACGGGTCGCTTATAAACAACATCAACAATAATATTATAGTTATGGTTTTACAATATCGGGATAAAGCTCCATCACGAGAAACACATTAATATTATACTAAAACTTTTAGACGTGTAATGTAACTTTATATTTCTTAAAAAGAGTATTTATAAGAAGTACTAAAAAGACACGTTTTCACTCATGGACAGTTATATGTGACAGTTTCTTGAGTGAAGAGTAAAGAGAGGTTAAAAGTTTTAATTTGCGATAATTAAGAAAACCCTACTAATAAAACTATGAATGTTGTTTATACAGAGGTTTTAAAGAAAATCTAATGATAATCTTATGTATGAATTTCAAAATTCTGTAATGATTATTCATTTCTTACGAGATTTTATAATACTCTTTAAAACTATATATATTTTAAATTGACTTATATCAGCCCGTGTTAATACACGGGTCGTTTAGCTAGTAATTCTATAAAAAGTCTATGACGTTGTGATGGTGTGGTATAATTCATTATAAACATAGTTATAATATAACCTATTAATCACATGATACAACTAGACAATGAATGTTGTGTGGAGATACCTTTCTACATTCAATTGTCATGGGACACAATCAAAGCTGTAAATATAAAAAGAACATTTATGAACCATTTGTGAAGTTGTTTGGTGAGAAGTTCGTGTATGTTCGTTTGTTTAATAAACAAACGAATATGAACATGATTTTCTGTTCGTTTGTTTAATTAAATAAACGAACACGAACATAGCTCTCGTTCATTCATTTATATTATATATATATATATAGTGTTTTGTTTGTTTAATAATGTTGGATTTCAATTATAGCGTGTGTTCCTTCGTTTACGTTTGTTTATCATTTAAATGAACGGAAATAAATGTATATGAACTAACCAATTGAACACAAATGTTCGTTCGTGTTTGTTCATTTGTTCGGCTATAGTTAAACGTCACAAACACAGAAATTCATTTGTTTATACATTCGTGTTCGTTTATTGTTCGGATAAAGTTAAACGAACGAACACGAACAAGTCTTGTTCGTATTTATTCGGTTCGTTTATAGTCATAGACACAGTATTTGGCAGCATGGCACTTGGGTGGGTGCGGTACATGAATCACCAGCATGCCACACTCCCACTCCGGACAACCAATACATTTTCCTTCCATTTCTACTCCCTCTCGTAATGTCATCACACTACTTTTCTTTTCTTTCCTATAACTAAAGCTTAATGTACCCTTAATCTTTTTCTCATTTATTGAGAGAAAGAAAACAAGAAAAAGATAGATAGAAAGAGAAATAGAAGATGGGGGTGGAGGGACAGGGGAGTGATGGTTCACGTGGCCTGAAGCTGGTTGAGCGACCAGAACCATCGCTGCCTAGCGGCTTCTAAATCCTTGCAAACCTTGATGGTTTGTAGACCAGTAGCGGGCTCCGTCTCTCTCTCTCTCTCTCTTCTTTTTTTTCTTTTTTTTCTTCTCTCTCACTTATTAATATATGTTTTATTATTAATATCAGATGTGAGTTAAAGAAAGTTAGATGTAGAGGTTTAATGGTTAGAGCGGGTTGAAGGTGGGGATGATGTGGCTATTGGTTTGGGAGGGTAACTCCGGGTTAGATGTGTAAGACCATGAACATCCAACCCGGAGTTACCCTCCCAAACGCACTGCCACATCATCCACATTATCCACACTTTCAACCCTCCCTAAAACTCACATCATATATTAATAAAAAATATATATTAATAAGAGAGAAAGAGAGAAGAAAAAGAGAGAGAGAGAGAGAGAGAGAGAGAGTGAGAGAGAGAGCCCGCTGGTGGTATGCAAACCAACAGGGTTTGGAAGCTGCTAGGCGGCGATGATGCTGGTTGCTCAACCAGCTTCTACCCACATGAACCAACGCATCCGATGCGCATGGTCTAATACTACCAACCTATGGCTAGCTTGGACCCACATGTAGAGATAGGTAGAGCATTTTAGATCTAAATTACGGATATAAATAATAAGGTAAAATAAGATCAAGATTCAAATTATCTAAGAAAAAGTGTGTAGGGATTATAATGTTCATTAAAAAAATTTAGGGGTTAAACCATTTTTGAATATAAAGTTTAGGGATTAAAACATGTTTTACCCTATATTTTTTATGAAGTTATTTAACTTTATTGAAAACTAGTTTATATAAATGTGAAGGGTGTTTTATACAAAACAATACACGAGATTATTACAAAAAGAATTATAACTGATAGTTCACTAGGCTCCTAAATTATCAAACTCTGAAGTTTTATAGCATGCCGTTGTATAAGACTATTAACTAATTGTATACAAACAAGAACCATTGAACCATATCAGTTGAGAATCGAACAGAATCAGATGATGAATCACTTACAAAAGAATCGGATGAAGAAGCCCTAAATTTGTGAACTTTGCCGATGAACCCTAAATGAAAAAACCCAAAATAGGTTCATATAAAAACCCAAAATCTAATATATAAAACCCTAAAAACCCAGAATCAGACGATGAATCACGGTTTTTTGCTCTCCGTCAGTCGACTCACTTCCATCATCATCTTCTGGATCTGAACGATCGATGAAGATAGGAGAGATCGATCCGTCCATGGGGTTTCTGGCACATGATTAAGTTGGAAAAATCAATGAAGATAGGGGAGATAAGGGAGATCGATCCATCTTCGAGAAGATGAAGCCATCTCAGATCTGAACAATCGATGAATAATTGGATTCTTTTGTAAATAGTTATAAAGCAATCTCAAATCTGAACAATCTGAACAATCGATGAAGCAATCTCAGTCCGTGGGGTTTTTGGCACATTATTATTATTATTATTATTATTATTATTATTATTATTATTATATTAATAAATAATTATTTAGGAGGTAACTTAGTCATGTGCCAAGTAATGTGTGAAGTCACCATCCACATAAGCTAAACTTGCGCCACATCAGCTTGTAACCTGCTATAGCACGTCCGGTACACAATATGGTAAATTTGAAAAACTTTAGTACATCAAACGGCAAGTTTGAAAGTCCAGTACATACAATAGCAAAAGGTGTATAATTTGATACACTTTTATGAACTAAACCCAAAATTAAAAAGAAGTTAAAAAAAGGTTAAAATTCGAAATCTATGTTTTTAAGAAATTATAAGTTAAAAAGGACAAAAAGGGTAAAAAATACAAAGCTTTAAAAAAGAAGAAAGTGGCAAAATAAAAATTCAAGTATTTGTATATGCAAGGATTTGAACACATGACATCCAACCTAATAAAGGAATTCCATACCAATGAGCCAAGGCACCATGTCCATATTTTGATGACAAAAATCAAATTTAATTTATATTATAAAATTATTATTTTTCTTTGAAAATGTATGGTTATATAATTTGTATATGCAAGGATTTGAACACATGACATCCAACCTAATAAAAGAATTCCATACCAATGAGCCAAGGCACCATGTCCATATTTTGATGACAAAAATCAAATTTAATATATATTATAAAATTATTATTTTTCCTTGAAAATGTATGGTATATAATTTGTATATTCAAGGATTTAAACACATGACATCCAACCTAATAAAGGAATTCCATACCAATGAGCCAAGGCACCATGTCCATATTTTGATGACAAAAATCAAATTTAATATATATTATAAAATTACTAGCAACGTACCCGCGCAATGTTGCGGCGGCAATAGTTTATGTTTTGCGACATGTCGTTTTCAAGAATGTAATGATATATTATTCGCGCGATTTAATGTAATGAAAAGGTTTTCAACATGTTCGTTTTTTTCAAATTTTCTTATATTTGTAGCATCTATTTTTTTTAATTTAAAAAAAATTCTAAAAACATTAAAATAAGAACAAATAGTTATATTTATGAAATAAGGATAGAAAAGTTAATAAGATTTTGAAAATAATATTGATGTGGGTGGATAATTATGTTTGTGTGAAAGTGTGTTTTAGTGGAAGAGTATATTTTAAATAAATAAAAAGTTAAAGTAAATTAAGAGAGTGAAATAGTTAAATATTGAGAGGATGATATTAACTTAGATAAAAATAAGGGTGATTTGAAAGTTGTACATTGTGCATAAGTGTTTGTACTACTTAAATTTAAGTAGTCTTAAAATTTGAAGAGAGAGAAACATAAATACATTCTATAGTAGTAAGATTATTTTTCCTTGAAAATGTATGGTTATATAATTTGTATATACAAGGATTTGAACACATGACATCCAACCTAATAAAGGAATTCCATACCAATGAGCCAAGACACCATGTCCATATTTTGATGACAAAAATCAAACTTAATATATATTATAAAATTATTATTTTTCCTTGAAAATGTATGGTTATATAATTATACAACCCATTTTCTGAAATGAATTTCCTCACAAATTACTTTTTAGTCATTTTGGGCTTTTAGCCACACAACGACACTACTACATTTAAGCCTCCAAGGCTCCAAGCCTCCAGCCCACAAACATTTAAAACTTCATTTATGGGTCTTGAATCTTGATCCATAAAATTTCTTGCTTTTACGATAAAATATATTGAAGAATAAAATGCTAAAAACCGACACGAAATCTATAAAATGCAATAAACTGATGGAATGATAGATATGCTCTTTGTTCTCGTGTGACTAGTTCTAGAAAAGTTCTTACGAGTTATTTGACAATTTATATGCTTAGCAACAGGGTAATTAAACTAGGGCAATTAAGGATTTGGGGCCAATGGGGTTTAGCCCATTTGTTAAGGCGCCCTCCCTTCCTCGCAAGAGGTTAGGGGATCAAATCCTGCTGCATGCAGTAGGTTAGGGGTTTTTTCCTTAGGGGTTTCCTCCATGGAGTGAAGGTGTGATGCTCGAACCTTGTTTAAAGCCAAATAATGAAGGACGGTTGAAAACCGGGTGCCACCAAGCAATTCGAACTCATACTGGAGAGGCGTGAAAGTGTTTCCATTTGCCCGTCAAAAAAAATTAAGGAATTGGGATTTGACCACCGATAAAAGTTACTCGTTTTCTTTTAATATAGCACTCCCGGTAAACGAGTGTAATCGATATTCATTGATCTTAGTATGTTACCATGAAGAAATACATAATCATTGATGGTTAAGAGGTTTCAAAATTCAAGAATAACAGTACATAAACCACGGAGTATGACGCTATATTTACATTGGCTCCCTGTACGAAGCAGCTCTGATGTTATAATTAATGCAAGAATTAACAAGCTTTCACTGAAAACGTTAGCATATAACATAGCCTGATTCTCTGCCTCCTTGATAAGTCTTTGCTAGTTTTCATCCAGAACGCATCACTGACCACAAAAGAGCAGCTTTAATAAATTATAGACTACATATATGAATTCAAGGGAAGTTCAGAATTTATTTTAACTTCAATGTATTTTCTTTGTTTTTTGTTCTTTTGGGCATGCGGGGTGGGGGAGGGAGAAGGGGTTTTCATTTTACCGCAGGATAACAATCCTGTCGCTCGATCGTTTGATTGTGTGTGTTCATGACAACCTCACAAGATAACTTGGCCTGTTCCATCACCAACAAGAAGCGGTTATAATAGTAACAACATAAATCTGTCATATGAGGATTGAAATCGAAGATGGGAATCAAGGTTCTCTGTAATACAATACACATGTATGAATCATTGAACAGTTCAACTTTGGCAAAGCATGAACATCCACATTTCAACTATGCTTTAAAAAACTTATGAGCCATCAGTGCAAACTAGGTTAAATAGGTCAAGGGGTTATTTGTTTGCTGCTGATTTGCTGAATGGAACCATTCAACATTTCAGTGCTGAATGCTTAATCATTTAGCATTCAACGTGTTTGATTGCTGTCTCTGAATGAAAACCATGCTAAATGAAACAGAAGAATCGTGCAAAATTATTCCATCTTAATATACATTCTGAATCTTTAAGCACAAAGTATTTACTTAATTTACTTTAATACTTTCTTTCATACGTTGCCTTATTAAACAATCATATCTTATAATCTAACAAATCACTATTAAGGTTTAAATGGTAATTTGCATAATTCAGATTGTACTTTCAGAACCCTTATCAAACAGCATGCCACATTTAGACGCAGTTCATACAGAGCCTTTGAATTATTCAGGCCATATAATCATTCGCTGCTTAATCATTCTGTTTTAATAAACAACCCCTAAGTGAAAACTAGTATAATCATTTAACCAGACACAATTTAATTACCCTTGTTACTTCCACATGCTAGGGCAACAAACCAAAATCAAGTATGAGGAGAAAGATATCAAGCAAGCAGAGCAAGACGAGGTACAGAAATGCCTGATTGCCTGGTGCCCTGGTATGCAGCAAAACGGATCCTTTTCATGTAACCCGAATAAACATTAAAGTTCAAGGATCATTACAAACACATGTTGGCTAGAGACTAATGTAAAGAAAACAGTGTTCTTATCAGTAGGCTGACTGCTGACAATTCCGGATATCTAATAAAGAATTACTAGCCACAGGCTATATAGATGGCTTATTATGCACCATAACTTCTACTGTTTGGAAGTTTTGTTGTTACTTAATATTAGTTCAGTTCGTGTTTATAAACTACTAAATGTGATGATAAAAAAGGAGCAAACTTTAGCTTATAGGGCTGATAAAATAATCATTACCTCCATCTGAATTGGGTGAAATTTATACAGAAGCCTCAACAGGTGAGACCTGAGATACTAGTTATGCTGTAAATAGGAAAGTGGAATATTATTATTAACCTCTGAGCTTTGGTTCAGATCATATCGATGATCACATCAGTGGTGATCTCCAAGAATCAAAGGAGACAAATGGGCATATAGATAATAAGCTGATAAACGATCTACGAATCATACAAAGATCAACCAAAAAGGAAGATACACGTTTGCTATGGTGCTTTACTTGGCAATCACGAAACTCTGATACTACCAATATGAATGAATCTTAATGAAAAAGGAAGACTTGCATTTCAGAAGGGGAAGTAATTCTCTATAACGTGCAATAAACCAATCTTTATAGGGGTGGATCAACCAGAAAATCGCAAGTAAGATGATGCATTAGTACTGTATAGAGATCAAGGACTTAGATATACATACCGAAATCGGAAGATTAAAGAAGACGATTCCAAGACTGCCGCTAATCTCGGAGGTCGTAGTAAACGGAATCGAACCTTTTATCAGATCTTGAATCAGAGAAATGGCCTCCGAAATCACTTGTGATCCGTTAAGAACAAGCGTAGCATCAATATAGGATGTACCAAATGCCTTCACCGTTCCGTCATCAGATGTAACAAACCCTAGCTGCTCTCCCCTGTACTCGACGGATACATTGAGAGACCGATAATTGAGCGAATAAACATCAGGATTACGAACTTTAATCCTTACACCTAACACAATATCAAGGGAAGTTCCGTGAACTTTGAGGCTGTCGAGGCGGAGATTGACAACTTTCAGGTAAGGATCAGACGGCCAGAGAAAGTAGAGAGCGACGGTGAGGAGGAGTACGGTGATGAGATAGTAGACGTAACGACGGCATAAGCGACGCCATCTGCGGTGGCTGGACGGGGAGTAGAAGGGTAAGATAACGTAATATTGCGGTCGTTGAGGAGTAGAGGGAAGAGCATCGTAAGGGTAGTTGGTAGGTGGCGGTGGCTCGGTTGTTCCAGACGTCATCTTTCCGGTGGTCGAGATAATGGCTGGGGATGTTATTCTGAAAAGGAAATCAATTTGAGGTTGCTGGTTTATGGTGGTCCGATTGGAGGTCGGTGGGCGAAAAGGAAATTTACTTGCGTTTTTCTTTTATATTTTGCAGGAATTTGGGTTAAATCTCATAGTTTTATTAATTAAACTAAATTAAATGTTAAATGTACGAATTAGTTTTATAAAATGATACATATCAAATTTTATTTATAACTTTTAAAACTTTTAATTTTTAAGTAAATTAAAAGTATTAAACTACCCTCAAATCAAATTAAATAAAAATTATTATATGAAATAACTATTAAATTGATTTAATGAGATTCATATATATCATTTCAGTGAGCAAACCTTCAATAATAAGAAAAAAATATCAAATATCAAATCAATGCTAATTAACTTAATTATTACAAAATATTTTAACAACTAAACATTTCATTATATATATTCTATCACACTAGCATCGTACTCGCGTAATGCTACGGCGACAAATAGTTTTTGTTTTACAAAATGTCATTTTCAAGAATGTAATGACATGTTATTCGCGTTATTTAATGTCGCGAAAAAGTTTTCTATAACAACATATCCAATATTTTCAAAATTTCATTTATTTATTTCTAACTATTTTATTAATTTATAAATTCTAAAAGACATTATAATAAGATAAAAGATTTATATTGATGAAATAAAGAGAAAACAGTTAATAAGATTTTGAAAATTATTTTGATTGGGGTGGATAATTGTTTTTGGGTGAGAGAATATATTTTAAAGAAATAAAAAGTCAAAGTAAATAGGAGAGAGAATGAAATTGTTAAAATTTGAGTGAATGAGATTAATTTAGATTAAATGGTAAATGGTATATATAGTAGTATATATAATAAATAGTCAAACGTAATTATTAGAAAGTATGTATAAACAGACTCATTAATTTGAATAACTTATAACCTTAATTCATAAACATCTATGAAATTTAAATAACACAATTATTAAAAAGGACACTTTACATTTTTTATTAATTAGTCGTGTTAGACCCAACCTTCTAGAAATAGACAATGCCAAGTGGGACGGATACCGAAAATTGTACCTTTTGAATATTTAATCAACGCGCCGCATTATAGGTGGCGAACGCACCGCGTTAAGTGATTTTAAGTGCCTACAAATAGAGCTCAATGTCTAGCCATTGTGAGTTGCTTAAAGTTTTGGTTCTAAGGCAATTATTAGGCCGTTGTGAGGTATTCTAAGGCAATTATCAACACGGTCTTTGGGTCACCGCATCATTACATATCTAAAACATCAAACATCTTAATCAAAATTCAAATCCATAACTTGCTTTCGGTGCCCCAAAAACTTATTAATCATTAAGACATCTACCAATGATTCTATTTTATTAACCGACATATTTTGATATGAGATGTGAATATATGACCTATATAAAAAATCGTAATGAATCAATGTGACATGTCTGGTATGTAGGAGAGAGGAAGTAATAGTAGCACCGTTATCTCTCACATGAAGGCTTCTGGACTGGTTTAAGAGGGAAAGTTCAGTTGGTAGAAATTGGTATAAGTAGAATAATTAGATGTAATAATAATAAAATCGCTTTAAATTTGAACAAAATATATTAGAGCTCATACTTCAACTTCAGTCATACAAATCAAATTAATTACCCTTTACCAGAACATATAATTAAATTATACAAACAAGAAATTCACATTATCATACTTCATGACAAACTTGCGTTTGAATTTTGCGGTTTCGTGTGAGACTTCAAGCTTTTATACATATGTGAACAAGCCCGAGAAAATTCCGACATGGCCCGGAAAACCTCCGGCAAACCCGTCTTTAAGTTCATCAAAGATTTATCCCTCACCTGTATACACTGCCTCTGGTACGACTCTTCTTCTTCCTCTAATCTCTTCTTCAATAACTCAACTGTGATCTGCTGTTCTGCAATCACTTCTTTATCATTCTCCATCTCATCATCTCTTCTCTTTTGCATATATTTATTATACCACTCTTCAAACCTTCTGGTTTTTCGTGTTAATTCCCTTCTCGTTTCTTCACATCTCTCTTTCATCTTCATCTCATCTGTCTGGTAATGATAAATGGTGTCCATTACAGCTGCAAAGTTGCTGATAGCAGTTCTTGCACCTTCTTCCGGAAGCTTCTCGAGAAAATCATTCCATGTTCTTAAAAGGATTTGAATTGGCGGGGTTTGTGGTCTTTGAGGAGATGAAACTTTTTCTCTGAGGTTGTTGTCTATAGGAACAAGGTTGAGCTTTAACCAATCATTGAGGAATCTTATGTATTGTTTTTGGTGTTCCATGAGTTGCCCAAACTGAGAATGCCACATTTGAACATGAACATGAAGTTGGTGTGTGTTCTTATAGTGGTGCTCGCTCGTTTCTTTTGGTGAATGGGTTATGTCGAGAGATCTTAATGCTTGAGCAATCTTTGATTGATTGTCGTGTTGATATCTCATGTTTTCCCACATCATGGCCATCCTGTATTCGAGTATATTATTTACAGAAAGAAAACCGAAAACTATTCTTGAAATAGAAGAATATTCAATACAGTTCATACTTATCCCATAGTCCCTAGGACTAATTTTAACCTTTGTCAATGGTCCAGATGGAATTTTAAAATTTTGGACGGAGTGGCATTTTCATAATTAATACGTGTGATTGTATACTAAATCACCTGTGATTGAATATTAAAATTTCAAGACTATATTTTTTAAATGGACTTTATTGAATACAACTTTCTTGAGATAAAATTATACAAATTCAGAACATACCCTTCAACGAGTTGAACAAGTTTTGGGTACAATTGCTCATCACGGAGGCGGTTGATTTCTGAGACAGTGGAATCCATAGATTGCATGTCTACAATGTATCTTGTGTGCAGGTGACTTACTGTAGCTTTTGTCCTCTCCAGATGTTCGGTGCTGGCACCACGGTTCTTAAGTTTCTCTAGTGAAGCAATCTTTTTTTGGTACTCGAATTTCATCAATTCGCCTGCCTGTTGACCGTCAACCAATCATTTTATAAAAAGGAGTGTATAGTATGATAAGAAAAAAAATCTACACCCGAAAGAATTCTTTATTAGGTACAAGGTTTTAACCTGAATCGAGAATTATATGCCTGGCCTTGAGCATTACGAACAGATATACATCACAGATAAAGACTGTATAACTTGATGTCCATTATCAAGATAATGCAAAATAAACACGATAACAGCATTCTCAGTTGACTAACTTATGCAAGAACACTAGAACTGGCAATTTTGACCCAAATACTTGGGAAGGATCGAGTTAGGCTATGTTATCTCTACCTGGCTAAATGGTTTTTTTTCTAACAATAGCTTTTAAAAAAGGCAAATAGGTTGAAAGCCATAGATAATGCATATATTTAACCTCATATATAGTTGTATTTTGATATTTTATTGTTGTTAAAATACTGTAACGTTTGTGATCATATTTAACACATTAATAATTTATTAAAAAATATATAATTTTGCACTAGCCAACAAGTAATTTGATTCAACACTACCCACACAAAAGTTACTTGCTTTGATCACTTAGCCAACCTGAACTAACCCGTTGATTTGACACCTCTAAATTATACTTACGGGCTTAATATCCACTAAGAAGCTAATATTCGTGAGTAGCTGTGCACCTGCTAAGCTACTAACACACAACTTAGTGAACTGTGAATATGCTAAAACAAAAATGCAACTATAGACGCAAACTTTGATCCGACTTAATAACTCCACATATTAACACTTCAAAACATTGATGTGAAAATCAGTCCACCTTTAGATTGTTTATTCATTAGTATATACACACGGGCACAAGGAATAATAAATTGTGAAATAATTTAAGTGCAATAACATACCTTCACTTCATCATAAAGCTTCTTCTCCCATGCTAGCATCTTGTCCAATACTGTGGCGTGGGTTTCGTTCTCTTCTGAATCAAAGTCATCCTTCTTATCATCAGCTTCGCCTAATCCTTTAAACGACCTATTCCATGTAATCACACGCATAACTCTTGCAGAATGATCTATATGACCTACACAACATACATTTCGGTCATAGATATTAGCCAATGAAAAGATATTAACACTTCAAGATTTACATAAATGTAGTGCCAATAAGTTCAGATCAAACATTTAGACCATATTTATCCTTTTCATCTGCCATAGTCAAACTAATAATCGGGTTCTTTTATGTGCATTTTGAAATTGATTATCTGAACCGGGTTCGTTTCAAACTAATAATCACTTCCATAATCAATATGGCTGTACTATCAGCAACATTAACAGCATTAATCATATCAATATAGCTGTACTATCAGCAAAATTAAGAGCATTGATCATATGAATATACCTCTACTATCAGCAAAATTGGAATGATAATGCAATCTATTGACCTCCAGCATCTTTGAAACCTCACTAGCGCTCTCTGATGCTTTCAGAAAACAATCATCAAGCTCTGTGAATATCTGCAACAAGTTCAGATTCTGCCCACCGCCCTTCCCAGATGATCTCCTCCCTTCAGCCGGAACCTGTACCGGAATCTTCACTTTTTTTGGAGCTTTAGGCGGCGGAGGCGGCGGCGGAGGCTCCTCCACCACTTCAGCAGTTACATCCTCAACTTTGTTATGACCACCAGCATCACTTTTCCGTATCTCTTCCTCTGTTACTTTCCGTTGGATTTCTTCGTTTCTGAATCTACTGTTCCCGTGATCTATTTCAGACAAGTTAGGCGCGGCCACGTTTTCCATTGGCGGAAAAAAGTAGTCCCATGAAGGTATTCCGTGAGGCATAGGTGGTGGCGGTGCAGCGCGATTCAGAGTACTCTCCGTCGGCCGTGGTGGTGTTGGCTGCGGGGGAGACGGCGGAGGTAAATCTTCTTTTTCAATTTCACGTTTCGAAGAATTTCTGCTGGGACCACCACCACCGGATTTTCTAGAACTACTCCGGTGCTTTAAGCTACGATCATCGATCTCGTCATCCTCATCACCTTCTTCAATGATCGGGTCAGGATGCGACTTGAATTCCGGTTCAATTGAGAACTCTGGCATAGTGACGGCCCGTTGGAGAGGCGGCGGTGGCGGAGGATGGAAATTTTCGTATGGTGGTTGTGGTGGTGCGGGAGGGAGATTAGTTGTCGAAGAAGACATCGCGTCAACGGACGACGAGTGGCGGTCGGAGAATTCAACCTCGCCTTGAGCATAGTCACTAAGAGCGGCGCCGGTGTT
This sequence comes from Pulicaria dysenterica, assembly GCA_947179395.2. NCBI lineage: Eukaryota > Viridiplantae > Streptophyta > Magnoliopsida > Asterales > Asteraceae > Pulicaria > Pulicaria dysenterica. Next base: position 65,408,104 of record OX359294.1, on the reverse strand, counting down.
CTTGAGGGCGGCGGCGTAGGAGAAGTGAGCAGCGGCGAAAGCATTCCGGGCAGATACTGATTCTTTCATCATCGTCTTCCTTTCCTTACACCGGTTCACAATTTCTTCGTTTTCGATCTTCGATTGCGTACAACCCATCTCTACTGTGTATGAATTATGATCCGATTGATGACTAAAAGCGATTATTGAAGAGAAAAATTGAAGAATTTACAGAGTAATCTGAGTGGGTTGTGGTCTGTACAGAGGATTTGGGG